>JARQOC010000002.1:471322060-471743198 GCA_033576535.1 Allobates femoralis | reverse complement strand
TTTTTGCATCTTGATATACCAGTACTGTATTAACTGCATTCTTTTAACAATGGTTACATCTATATGCCATTTCTATACCTCCAAAAGAAAAGAATGGGCATTTTGGACTTTGTCTCGCATAGTGCAGCATGGAATGCTAGCATAGCGAGGTATGATCTTTCAGTACCAACTCATTATTCCCATAAATAATACAAGAATAGTGTAGCAGAGCGGTTCTTACCTGTTTGCCACCTTGCAAGTCCACATCTAGAATATGAAATCCAGTTTTGGATCAATTTAAAAATGATATGGGAAAGGCAACTAGATTAGTGCATGGGATAAAAAGGTCTCTTCTATGATGAGAGATTGGAAAATTTAGGTTTCTTCAGTTTAGAAATAAAGATGGCATACAGATGATTTAATTTATATGTAGTAATATATGTATGGTCAATACAAAAGATTGGCACATGATTTAATTTTTTTTAATTACTCTACAATGTAGAGGGGGCATTAATTATATATAGAATAAGGATGAGAGAATAGTGAAATAGATGGTTTAGAGCAGGGGTCTCAAACTCCAGGCCTCGAGGGCCGCACACAGTCCAGGTTTGCAGGATTTCCATAGCATTTGACAGTTAGTAATCAAATGACCAACTGTCAACTTATAAGGAAATCCTGAAAACCTGGACTGTGTGCAGCCCTCGAGGCCTGGAGTTTGAGACCCCTGGTTTAGAGAGATTCATAGTGAGTTGTTTTCAATACTAGAATATTGGTCTGAATAGAGAGTCCAATGTTAGTCATTTATTGACACGTTCCGCCCACACACAGCCAGCCATAAAACAAGCATTTCTAGGGCAGGGCAGGAGGGTGGGCTTCTTTGAGTTTTCAATGCATATAACACCTTGCTGTAGCCCCCCCCAGTGACACCCTTGTCTTCAAGCAACTTTCACTGGGGTGCCCACTCCCTTTGTGTAATAAAGGGAGCTGGCAATATGTGTCAGATTGCTCAAGTCTGATACATCTCTCATGAGCACCAGTGTTACTTGCCGAGAAAAGAGTATCTCGAATACTGTACTATCCGTGTGAGTAATGAATAGTAATGAGTTTATTTGCTCATCACTAGAGTAGAAGAAAGACATTTCTGGAATCCAGATAGGAAAACGTTTTTTCAAGTTAAAGCTGGCAGATTGTGGAATGTTCTACTGCAATGGCAAATATCCTTTTCTCACAAGAAATTACATTCTGGGTTATATAATCTACCAATAGAGAATGAATAACTGGCAAAGAAAGGTTAAACTTGACAGATATGTTTGTTTTTTTATATCAAACTGTGTAACTATGTAGCCGCCATTCCATTGGTTTTACTATCCCACACATGAAAGTCTGAGGTGGAAATAACCCTTTACGACAAATTAGGGGTTTGAAGGTTAAGGTCTTCAATCATTAATGTTTATTCTAATTTTTTCACTACAAAATGATTCATGAAGTGTGGCTCTTTACACAAGAAAAACTCCAGCATTAAGTCAGTCGTCAATTGATTTAAATGGATGACTCGTAACGTCTTATCTTAACTTGCTGTTGTGTTACAGAACAAATTCATATTTAAACTTTGGTTAACCTGGAGACGTTTGTTCACAGTGGAAAGACATTTTAGCTGTATCAGTTTTATACCATGCATTTTCTTTTTCAAAATGGGGTTGTTTAAGATGGCTCAAAGTAATATAAGGGATTAAGTAGACAGTATTGTTTGACTTCAAGTATTCACCTTTTAGCGCTGAGGTAGAATTCTAAAATTGAAATAGTCTTTTTCTAACATTAAAAGAAGCTTGACTAAAATAGGCATTAGAGCTTCAGGGCAGTCACCTTACTTTTTACTTTCCTTAATGATTAACTTTAACATTCAAATTTTAACATTTAATGCAAATTTTCTAAATGTAAAATGATTCTACAATGAGCTATGCTTTTCACTAATTGGTTAGGAATTTTTAAAATTTCTTTTTCAATTATGTATGTTTCTGAAGGCTTCATGTCAGTGCATGTCTGGCATTTGCGTTAAAGGAAACTTTCCAATAAATACCTTTTAACTTCGATATTGTTCAGGCTGCCTGTAAGTAGAGCTATATTTGTCTGATATCCTGCTGTATATTGCCGCCAGCCAACGTTTTGTAATGTGCTCCCCTACTCGGGTTCAGACCATCAACAATCCTGACTTTTGCACTCTAAAATTCCCTAATGGATCCCCCTCACAAATGGAGTCGAGGTGTAAATTAGAGATGAGCTAATTGATTGGTGGAGTATTAAGCTTGAGTCAAATTCACCAAAATCCATGTTTTCACATGAGTTTCAACAATCTGCGATAAGATTCACATTTTACAAAACAGAAAAATGTTAAGCACCATTTCACACATGCTGCACACTGAGCAGACAAATGGTGTTTGTCATGGCATACCAGAATCTTAAGGGTTCCATGTTACAAGAGATGATGTAAGTGGAGGAACAGGAGGAGGATGAGAATGTACAGATGGTGTGGGTGGTATTATCACTTCAGTAAGGAATTGAAAAATTCTAATGCCACCCAATAAGGATAGTGATCCTTAAAGTCATAATCGACTCTTAAACAAGCCTTTTAATATGACTTAGGATTTGTGCCAGATCAAAACCCTAAACGGCAGATGCTGCGTTTCGAGGTGACTGACCATCATCAGTGCAGTGTGTGTGAATTCTGATATGGCTGTATGAGAGGCTGAGATGAGGTCTTGGGGACTAGCTGATCACCTCATGGAGAGGAATCAGCCTGCCTGCATAAGGAGACAAAAACTGATAAGGAGACTTATAACCGCAATGCTCCTCTGGAAAATTGGCAAATTGTCACTTCAGTGAGGAAGTGAAAAACTCTAATGCCACCCAATAAGGGTAGCAATCCTTAAAGTCATAAGTGACTCTTTATCAAGCCTTTTAATATGACATAGGATTTGTGCCAGATCAGAACCCCAAACCACAGATACTGCGTTTTGGGGAGACTGCCCCTCATCAGTGCAGTGTGTGGGAATTCTGATCTGGCTATAAGTCTCCTTATCAGCTTATGTGTCTCCTTATGCCAGCAGGCAGATTCTTCTCCATGAGGAGAATAGCTAGTCTCTCAGAACAGGTGGTGTAGAGCATTGACATGTTGCATGCAGGGGACAAGTCACACAGAGTAAAAATGACAACAACCTCACTGGCCACGGAATCTGTCCCATTAAGACTTTGATTAGGAAACAATGAAACTCGTGGTTATGGCACGTTGTAAGATGAAATGCTTGTAGGATGACGGTGTATTGTTAGAATGAAGCAAAGTCATAGCAATGCATTTAGATCAACCATGTAAAAGCAAAATAAGGGATTTTTTCAGTTTCTGAAATAGGATCAAAATTAGCTTCCTACCAGTATAAGCAGTGCTACCTGCACTGCAAAACTTTAGCTAAGCAGACCCCTAAAACCTACATGACTGACCAGCAGACACAACATTCCCCCACATGTGCCAGTGTTGGGCTGTGATAATTATCCAAATCGTAGCAGCAACAGATACAGTATATTTGTCATGATTGACCAGATGCTTTTCTGCCATTGTGACAACCTAAAGCACTTAAGCAAACACAAACATACTATCTGAACAGCAAGGCACCACTGGGTCAATAAATTGAACCAATGAAAATAACTAGTACAGATTTGCTATGGGAATACTGTTGTATCAAAACTTTAATCTCATGTCAGATATCATTCAGTGTAACCAGTGAATTTGTCACATCAAAGTTGACCAGGTTATCTGCTACAAGTGTGGGATACATAACATTTGTTAAAATGAATTAGTTATGGATCAGTGATTACTTTCATGCACCAACTGATGCCAATATTCAAATTGTCAATATCATCTGTCTGCCTTCCTGTCCTTTCACTGTTGTCTTCACCGTTTGTCTGCTGCTAGATGGACTACACTCTGCATGGCATCAACTCTCTAACAATCATGTCATCGATAGTGTAGTACTGCTGCTGCTGTGTTGGCCATTATTGTCTTTAAAGTGGCCCAGTCTTAACCCTCTACCGTGCTGCGTCTGCCACAGCCACTCAACAGCCATTCCAATCACACACTTTCTGACTGGCCATTGTGTTTTATAGAGCTTGGCTGTACTACTGATTCTGGGAAATATACTCTCATGTTTTTTCACCTTCAAGAAACAGCTCTGAAAATAGTGTTCAAGTTTGAAAGGGTTTGATAACAACAAAATAAAGCCATGATTTTGCCTTCATAAAGGGGATAATTTTCATAGGCTTCATAAAAAGCCTTTTTAATTGCTTAATGATTTTGTGATTACAAAAAGGGATTTTTTTTTACATCTCGTTGAGAGCCCAATATTTTTTGAATTTACAAAGTTTACAGCATACCTGTTTTGTCTACCTTTAAAGGGATCCTGTCACCTCCAAAAAGCCACCTAACCTATAAAAACATGTCCCTGCATCATCCTATGACCATTCTCACAATCCTTATCTGTGCTAAATGCTGGCTGTAAAAGTACAAAAAAAATTTTTTTTCGCATTGCTCATGCGTGCTTGAAGCCGGACGAGCGGCGTGGGTGTACTGATGTCACCCAAACCGGAAATGACGCGATTTGCGTCATTACATGCCCAGACAGCGATGTCAAAGCAGGCAGGGCCTGCCTAGAATATGAATACAAGATCACGCCCATTAGGGCGTGATCTTCTGACAAGGAAGGCAGCAAAGCAACACGCCTGAGGACTAAGGAATATGGTCCCTACTCATTATAATGGATAATGAGTAAGTATAAAAACATTTTTAGTACTTTTACATCCAGCATTTAGCAGACAAAAGAATTGTGAGAATGGTCATAGGATGATGCAGGGACATGTTTTTATATAGGTTAGGTGGCTTTTTGGAGGTGAGAGGTTCCCTTTAAAATAAATTAGTTTTTGGACTGCTGATAAATAAGCTATTGCTTATTCATTTACCAAAGTGCAATGCTCTTTATTCACCCCAAACCGAGATCATTGTTCAATCCAACCATGTAAAAATACAATGATCTATTTGATTTGAACCAGTTGTCTATAGACAATAGCAATGCATGCATCTGCCAAACCAAAAGGGCTGGTTTTAGACCATTTATAAAATATGGTCACTCTGATATTGCAGTATGTTGCTAAAATAACTTTTGGCTACCTCTGATTAGAACCCACTTTCCCATAGCCAGATAGGTGGAAGTCATTTGAACATTAAAAAGGCTCCGATGGCGCTAAACATTTTCAAATAACTCCAAGGGGAACGTACAGTGTTCGACATATTTCCTATGCAAGTAGAGGCTTTTAAATGATATGATACATCTACATTAATTTGCTGTGAATCATTTTCTTGGGAAGCTGTCAAGTTTCATCTTTGACTTCTGCTTCGTTAATCTTTAATGCAGCTGCTGAAGAAAGGCAAATACAGCGCTCTGCTTTTCCCAGCACTTTCATTGTAAATATATGAAGTAGAGTTAAGCATGCTCCTGAGCTCCATTCATGAGGCGACCCTTTTTTGGAGTTCCACGAAATCTAAGGATTACTAATTTTTCCAGCAGCTGAATCTCCAGTGATCAGCATCCAGGGACTGGCTGGCAAATTTTGACCTGGGGGCAAGCACACAGCCGTGGTCCATGAGCAGTGAGCTTCAGGGCAGAGAAGCCTCCCTGACCAACATGACAGATGACCCCAAAACTGCTGCTCGACCACTGGCCTGGGGGGCACCTGCCCCCCTGCCCCATGGGCCAGCCAGCCCCTGTCAGCAACCCGTCCCCCATTTCTAGTAAAAAGGGATTATTATATTTATTTTAAATATTTAAATATGTCAATAATACAAAATTGATAATTACGATTTCTAATGGCTATTAGCTCAGAGGGGCAACAAAAACTGAAGATGCCATAATCTAACGTCAAATGAATTTGCCAGGGTTTAAAATTAAACTGTGATGATTTATAATAGATGCCTAACTTAGTATTATACAAAGTACTGCAAGCCATATTGAAATCAAAGCTATTTTATAAGTTCTATGGTATTGTGCCATATGAGGTAATATTTAGTTGAAATTAAACTTAAATGATAAAAAATGAAAATTCAATGCATGGATCTAATCCTATGATTTGGCACTTAATTTTGCTGCAATATTTTGCAGAATGCATAACACATTTCTAGGAAGTGGCAGGATAGCTAAATCATTATTGCTGAGAAGTCAAAGAAAATGAAGCTTATCCATCAATCTAAAATAGCCTATGAAATATTAAAATCTCCGAAGACTGGATTCAGCAGAAGTAATAGATTGTGTTATAATTAGATCCATATTCACTTGGTCTCAGATAAGTTACCTGATGATTTTTTTTTTAGTTTGCTCATTTGTTAATTTGATAATTAACTATTAGGTGTCAAGGGTAATAAAACTTCATAGTGCAAATGCTATGTCAACTATTATAAATGCAGCAATTACTTCATTATACATTTAAAAGGGACTTATTGGGTGTATAGATTTGTCTATTTTAGTAAATAATTGAATTCCTCATAAACTTATAATAATAGTGTATTTCATAGAGGGTATCTATCATCAGGCTATCTCCCCCAAGTTATTTATATGCATATTTAGTGTTTTCAAAAACTAGTTCAGCATTACCTTTGCCAATTTGTCAATTTATTTCACCAAAACAAAGAAACCAGTGTCTGAATTTATATGCAAATGAGGTTGAAGGAGTGTTTGTACCTTCAGTTCCCAGACTCAATGCTGCCTTTTCCTGCTTTACTGACAGCCTCTATTATTATCATTATTGTTAATATTATTATTTATTTATTTATATAGCGTGATTAGATTCCGTGGCGCTTTACATACTCTATGCTATATCACATACAGCAAAAGGGCTGTCAGCCAAATAAGATGAGGCAGCACTGGGTGGGGGAATAAAACTGGAGAGACAGAGGCTTCAGATCTACAATAGCTATTTGATTATCAATTTTGACTCTAATTTCTCAGCAATGGAGGAATGCACTGGCCAAATAAAGGTATTGCTGGACTTGTCTTCCATAGAGCGACATGTGCAGTAAGCCACGATTGAAGGTGCCAAATTTTACAGAGGGGCCAGCTGAGGGATGTAATTCCACTGGCATCAGATGATAAGGTCATGGTAGCAGTAGTGGCTTGATGGACCCCTAAACACTTCCCTCATGACCACAACAATTGTCAAAGTAGGAGGTTGTACTTATAAAGATAGTATAGGACCCCCCAGGGGCGATCCTGTTGTGGTGATGTTTGGGTGCAGGTGTTGTAGCATCCATGATGTTAGAGCAATTATAGGCAGCAGGACACATGGGTGAACTTGCAAAACATAACACCTTACTGAAGAGAATAATAGGATACAGTCTATCTTTTAATGGCAAAGTGGCAGAAATATTATGCACAATCTACGTAATGCTATGCTGATAGAAGGAACTTCATTGGTTGAACACACTAGCCACTAATGGTGCTACTCATAATTTTGGTACCAGCACTATTGCAGGAGGTAAAGCAGACAAATTTTGTGATGTAGAAGCCACATTTCACTGGTTCTGGTACCACATATAAGCCAGTATGCAGGAGAGTACTTGTATAGCCTTATCTCTCTTGGCTGAAAGAAGCTTCACTCCATTGTGGAGGCAAGTAAATATAAAGAATGATATCCCCTCTGCATGGACTGGGATAGAAAGTCTGGGAGCAATAATGTTACTTTAATCTCTCTTGACTAGACTGACTAAATCTGTTTGAACCAGTAACAGTCAGTGTGAGAGACCTCAGGTAGAGGTTCCTCCCATTCATTGCTATGATAGCTTGATAAAAGATAGATCATCTTACTTTTATATGCATACATTGACCATCAGATGGAAACAAAGTACAATGCAGAATGTAGATGTATCAGTCCTGAGTGTATGGGCATCACATCACAACATATAGACATATTTTCCAACCTCCAGTGCAAAAAGTAATTCTGGCACACTGGAACAAATCTACAGCCACACGACAACTGTTTTACTCAGCAGCATTAGAATGGGTACCATGATATTACACATGTGCATATAAATAGTCTAACATATGACCTAATGCTGACAGATTCCCTTTAATTATGGAAGGTTAGGTTGTGCTCATCAGTAAAGTGGTGCTCAAGGGTTAAAATAGTCCATATACAAGCTAACCTTTCAACAAGACGATGAGATAGAAGTCTGACGCAAAAAATATCTGTTTTATTACCCAACAATCATTTTAATGTGATTGAGATTTTCATCAGGGGAATGGATCTGTTTATGAAACTAGGGGTGGAGCATCAGTGTTGAGGGTGCCTGGACATTTTGCAATGTGCAACAACCGTGTTAGAAAGGGAACATATAAAAAGAAGAATCTGGTACAGGTATGGTTCTTGTTTAGATGCGGAATTGCGTCAAGTAGGAAGGACCAATTTCTGTTGGCTAAGTCAGGAAGAAGAGAGCACGTTCGGCTTGCCCAGGAGGGCAATGCCTGTTTCTTGTGGTAACAGCCAACTTGTGTGTTCACAGGACCTACTTTCTATATGTGGTGTTCACCACTGTAGTATCAATAAGATGGACCTATCACAAGGTGCCTCAACCTGTGAAGGTTGCTGAGGGAGATCAGGCAGGCTATGTTTTTAAGGGATTACTCCAGGGTGCATCTGATATAGTGCACAAGGTCTGGTTGTGTGGAGTGTATGGTGCCTTGCTGTGGTGAGTGTCCTGCATAATATATAATAAAATACCATTTTGTTTTGCATTATGCATTTGATAACTTTTTTTTTTTTTTTCGAAAATGCTAGTTATACATTCCCTTTATGCAATCAAATATGAAGATGTTGTAGTGAATGTAAATCTTGATCTATATTTGTTTCATTTCAGAAACACAAAGGCTCCAATTTATCAAAATGCTTATTCCACAAACTTGTGTAAAACACCTTGAAAGAATTGCTAAATTCCACGGAAAACCACTGAAATGACTGGCCAAATTCATTAACTGGTATACACCTCTTAATGTATTCAGTTATTAACAGTCCAAAAATCCAAACCACCATTCGTTAAAGGGGTTGTTTTTGACTAGTTTTATTAGTATAAGCTTAAGAACTAATGTGTAGCTAACAGCTAACAACCTGCCTGTCCTGTAGGTGCAGATTTCTACCTAACTGCAGGGAGCAGCAGTCATGCCTCATCAGCAGAACACTCCAGAAGAATAAGAGGTGCTCTGTTATTGGGAAGCAGCAGAATCACTGGCACTAACAATCCATCTGCTCAGACGTGGCACCGGGCAAAGCAGGCAGGTATTTAGCAACTTTCAGTCTGTTAGCTCTTTAGACATAGATAAATTGGGTCCAAAGAATTCGACAATATTTTTCTTCTTTGTGGAGTCTAGGAAAAAGACAAGTTGACAATGTTCAAGAAGCTGCGCTATATGAAAAATTATTGGTAAATGATTGAATGGATATGTTGGGGAATATTGTGGATGTGATTTTATAAATGACAGCAGTGCAAGTTTCAAATTAATGACAATTACAATAGGCTTAAATCTAACAACACAAATGTAGCCTGTTTTTGCAGCATGAAATATTATTATTATTATTATTATTATTATTATTATTGTATTCTGCTTGCTTTTACGTGTTTTGAATTGACCATATTAGTTGATATGGTAATTTAAAATAATATATTTTCAAAATGTAGATCTAGCTGCAACATTTGCTTTTTTGCAATTGAATTTCTTTTGTAGCTGCTGAATATACTACAAGGAACACACACATAGTTTTCCAATATACTTTGTGTTTCAATCTCTCACCATTTTTTTCTATCTCAACTTGTGCTGAAACTCGAAACATTCTTGTTTACAATAAGAGACTATTAATCTGTCCTCAGCCAGATGTATGCCGGCAATGTCTCAAAGCTCTCTCCTGCTAGAGGAGCACACCACATTATCAAGACAGGTCTTTTTACCCCCTGGATAAAATAATGTTTCCAGTCACTGGCTGAAAGTAAAGAGTGAAGATTTTAGCAGAAAATGTAGTACCAAGTTATATACATCATTACAAAATTATATACCCTTTTACATAAAACAGGGCTCATTTCATGGGTGGGAAATTCATCAGGCTTTTATACATGTTTCCTGGAGTCAAAAAGTTGAAGAATTTGTTGAACATAACTTTCGTGACATTTTATAAATTCACAAAGTTTTCAAATACTTTGACGTGTTGGTGGAAATGTTGCCATGTTGCCATGTTTGCTATGCAAACACATCTAAGGCCCAGTTCACATCTAAGGCTAGGTTGTGTTTGCGTTTCTATGAGTTTTTACCACTAAAAATGCATCCAAATGCATCCAAAAATGCACCTATAGAGTTCAATGCAAAGCGCATTGCAAACGCAATGTAAAAATGCATGTCATTTTGCAAAAACGCAAAACGCATGAGTTTTTGCAAAAATGCAAAATGCATGCATTTTTGGAAATGCAGCCCAAAATTTTGCACCTCACATTTTGGGCTGCGTTTGCAAAAATGCATGCGTTTTGCGTTTTTGCAAAATGACATGCGTTTTGCATTGCGTTTGCAATGCGTTTTGCAGTGAACCCTATGGGTGTATTTTTGGATGCGTTTGGATGCATGTTTAGCGGTAAAAATGCATAGAAACGCAAACGCAGCCAAACACAGAAAAAATGCAGATGTGAAAAGGCCCTAAGACTATGCTCACTTGTTCAGCTTTTTTTCAGTTTTTCACTTCAGTTTTTGTAAACTAAAATTAGGAGTGGATGAAACAAAAATAGTGAAGTCTTACTATTAGGCCACTTTTGCACGTTGAGTATTTGATCAGTATTTTACATCAGTATTTACAAGCCAAACCCAGGGGTGGATCAATCAGAGGAAAAGTATAAGGCCTTGTTCACACATACCAATTTTTTAGCCCTTTGAAAAACTGATCTGTTCTTCTAAGGGTGCCAAATAGTGTCCCCTGTGGTTCTGAATGTTTTGAGAAATTTTTGGACTTAGGGCCCTTTCACATCAGCGTTTTTTGAAATTTGCGGCAGATGTGGTGAAAAAAACGCATCTGCCGCAATTGCCGCATAACCGATGCACTTGCGGCGCGGTTGCGGTAATCCCCATAGAAAGTATAGGGGGACTTGCGGGGCAGTGCGGGCATGCGGAGCGAAAACAACCGCGGTCAGCCGCGTTTTTTTTCGCTGCCGCACCTGCCGCAAGTGCAAAACCGCACTTGCCGCACCTGCCGCAAGTCCCCCTATACTTTCTATGGGGATTACCGGAACCGCGCCGCAAGTGCATCGGTTATGCGGCAATTGCGGCAGATGCATTTTTTCACCGCATCTGCCGCAAATTTCAAAAAACGCTGATGTGAAAGGGCCCTTAGTCATTTTTACATTAAAAACGCATATGCCTTAACGCAGGTGCCTATATGTGCCATGCTTAACGCATGCGTTTCCCATAGGGCCCTATGTTAAAAAACGCATGCGTTTTTTCAACAACCCATGCGTTTTTTTTACAGCACCCAAAAAACGCTGCATGCAGTGTTTTTTGGAATGATGGAAGAAAATGCATGTGTTGTTAAAAAAAGCAGCTACACTTAAGTGCACCATGTGTTAACGCATGTGCGTTTTTTATAAACAGCTAAAAACCGCAGAGAATGCCAAAAAAGCTGATATGTGTGAACAAGACCTAATAGAAAGACATCACCACTTCTGTATTTATCATGAACTTCTTGTTTCAACATATAAATACTTATGTGAAAAACTGACCAAAAACTGAACTTGTGAACATAGCCTAAGGCCTGCTTTACACATCTATATAAAGCATGTACACAACAAAACAGTATCGGGTATGGATAAAGAAGAATTGAAGCACAAAGCTTACTCTATACTTTGGAATGTTTATGTAAAGCACACAGACAACACACGGATGGCAGACGGAGGCAATATACTAATATGTATATATATCTAATATATAAAGCTGAATGTGTGTGTGTGTATGTGTGTGTGTGTAGATATAAAGCTGAATGTGTGTGTGTATGTGTGTATATCCGGGATTGGCATCTACACCGTCGCAACTATAGCCACAAAATTTTGCACAGTCACACGTCTCGACCCCGGGAGCGTCATAGGCTATGTTGTGAGGCAAAATTTTAACCCTGCGCGTTCCAGTTCACCAAACAATTTTGGCCCTATCTACATAATGGGGAAAAAGTGAATGGAAAAATATTGGAGGAAAATCGACAGCTGTCAGCTATAGAGACAAAATTTTGCACAGTCACATGTCTGGACCCTGAGAGCGTCACAGGCTATGTTGTGAGGCGAAATTTTAACCCCGCGCGTTCCAGTTCACCAAACAATTTTGGCCCTATCTACATAATGGGGAAAAAGGGAAAGGAAACATGTGGGAGGAAAATCGACAGCTGCCAGCTACAGCTACAAAATTTTGCACAGCCGCACGTCTTGACCCCGGGAGCGTCATAGTCTATGTCGTGAGGTGAAATTTTAACCCTGCGCGTTCCAGTTCACCAAAAAATTTTACCCCATTCTACATAATGGGGAACAAGTGAATGGAAAAAAGTTGGAGGAAAATCGACAGATGTCAGCTATAGAGACAAAATTTTGCGCAGTCCTACGTCTGGACCCCGGGAGCGTCACAGGCTAGGTTGTGAGGTGATATTTTAACCCCGCGCATTCCAATTCACCAAACAATTTTGCCCCTATCTACATAATGGGGAAAAAGTGACAGTTACCAGTTGACAGTTGTGAATGAGAGGGGCTTAATGATAGCGCCAAAGACTAACAGCACATGCCAGCATATAGTCACTAAGGCGGGGCCCCAACATGAGATATTCACCACGCACGGGGACATGTATACACAACACACGCACACAAAGAGTAACAGCATGTGTATAGTCGCTAAGGTGCAGCCCCAACATTGGATACTCACCACGCACCCGAACAAACACACACACACACACCACAAAGAGACACACACAACACAGAGACACACACACACCCCCAAGGGGACACACACACACTCTATAGCGACACATGCACTCACCCCACAGGGACACACACACACCACAATGAGACACACATGACACAGACAAACACACCACACAGACCCCCCCCACAGGGACACACACACATAGCCACCCTATAGGGACACATGCACTCACCCCACAGGGACACACAGACCACAAAGAGACACACACACACCACACAGACCCCCCACAGGGACACACACACATACACACCCTATAGGGACACAAGCATTCACCCCTCAGGGACACACACACACCACAAAGAGACACACACCACACAGAGACCCACACAGCACAGAGACACACACACCCCACACAGACACCCCCCCCACAGGGACACACACACATACACACCCTATAGGGACACATGCACTCACCCCACAGGGACACACACCACAAAGAGACACACACAACACAGATACACACACACACCACACAGACCCCCCCACAGGGACACACACACACATACACACCCTATAGGGACACATGCACTCACCCCACAGGGACACACACACACCACAAAGAGACACACACAACAGAGACACACACCACACAGACCCCCCCACAGGGACACACACATACACACCCCAGGGACACACACACCACACAGACAGACACAGATGTGCACAAATCACCTCACACAACTCGCCTCACATGTGTGCTATTTTATTTTCCAAACATAAACATCTGATTAAAAACAGCCAATGTGCAACACATGTGCCATATAGGGAATTAAGGCAGATGTCAGTCACATGAGCTGTCTATTATGTGTATGTGCGAGGTAACATATACTGCCCGGCCAGGGGGAGGGTTTACTGTTGGCTGGAGATTTATTAGGCTGCCTATAGCAATCAATCACAGCTCAGCTTCTATTTTCCTACAGGTCATTAATATGACATATTCAAATTCTATTTTGTTATAGCTAACAGCAGTTATTTATTAACCCGGGCGTAGCCGGGTACTACAGCTAGTATATATTATATATATATATATACTATATATATTATATATACTGTATCTATTATATAATCACGAATGGGTTTTTTGCCCCTTTTGAGACCGCTCTCGCTGCGAGTCAGCGTGGTCATGTGGATAGAACGAAGCATGCCGCGCAGCGGCCATTGCGAGCAGCTCTAAGGGCGACTCGCTATGCCCGCGCAGCGGGCATGGCGAGTCGCCTTAGCAGCGCGAAGCATTGGCCGCGAAGCGGCCATTGCGAGTCAGAGACTCGCTCTGCTAGAATCCCGATGCATTGTGCATCGGGCACCCATCTAGTATGTATATATATATATATACATATATATGTACATATATGTATAGTTAGAAATTGAGTAGTTTTATAACTTATGTGTGTGTGCATATAAGCACCCTAATTAGGAAGTAAGGCATGAACAAGGTATTGGCTTATTAATGCTCCTATTTTGTATCCACATAAGGCTTACATCTGCTCCATTTTCCATTATATGTATGTATATATCTTACTTTTTATATTTTATGGTTACTTAATTATCTATCTTACTGATAAGTACACATGTAAAGCGCCATGGAACCAATGGCGCTATATAAATAAATAATAATAATAATAATAAGTGAGGCTACCACTTTGGTATTCATACATATTATCCAGGTGTCTCCACTTCTTTTAAACTTACTTGTAATGTCTCATTTCTATTATCTTATTTTTTATATATCTGTTTGTTTTAAATAAAAATGGTCTTGTTTTATTGCATTTCGTATTAACGTCATTTTTGTACAAAGAAGTGCACGAAAGAAGAGATTATATTCTACAGATTACAGTTTTTGTATCAGCCTTCAAAGTAATGTTTATACTACTGAAGTTGTTGCAGAAGCAGAACTGGTCTATCTGTATACTGTGAGACAAAAGGCACATTCTTTGGCCATATAAGAACTGGAATATGTCATATATATTTGGTATTTCCATCTCTTTATAAACAGTTCAATGTTAATTAGTAAATGCGTCATAAATCAGTTCTAGTTCTATGTACAGCATACTACAGTTCAATGAAATATGATCTATTAAAACTGCTGTGCCCCCTTCTTTTCAGGATTATGGTTCAATATTGTAATGTCAGTTAATAACTGCACTTTTCAATGCAAACCAACATTCCCTCTTGTTTTTAATCAAGACTGCATCAAATCTTCAGTGAGAAACCAAAATCCAAAACCTAAATACTCCCTGACCTGTGAAATAATATCCAGTGGTGTTGAGAAAACAATGCACCTGAAGGTGATCTCAAGAGAATCTCAGGGCTACAACTTTTTGAAGGCACATCCTTACTTGTCATAACATTAGCTTCTTTTCATGTTCACTACAGTAATATAAACCTTTAAGATAATAAGAAGTTATTTTCTGGTGAGGCATTTGACTCATTAATTTAATAGCAACTGGCAAGTGCTGTTGTATCGTAATATTATTTGCAAAACCAAAGTTGGTTTGTAAAGAATGTGCTTAACACCTAGACAGATGTAGGAAACATACGATGATTCAATCTTCAGTTTTAAAAACAATGGTCCTTATAATGATGGCTTTTTCTCAAACCATCACTTTTATGTAAAGTGTAAATGTCATTTCATTGAAAAAACAAAACAAAAAAAACAATACTGCACTAGTTGTTGATGATGGGTCACATGACCGCTAAGGTAATGCTTTTTTGTGCCATATGATTCAATTTCTAAATTTTTCTGTGCTCTTTTGAAAACTGCATTTTATGGCTGTGTGGGCAAAGGCCAGCGTCCCTCAGTGTCCACCAGCACTGTGTGTCTATTTCCACAGCTTCTGAGAGCAGGCTGATGGAGAGCAGTGTGATGGGTCAGGAGGCAAGGGGTTAATAGATTTTGACTGAATTGTGTGGAGCCAGATGACAGATCAGAGAAGCTTTTGCCAAGGAAAGAGGTGTTTCAACTGATCCTGGCATTCTGACATTGCTCAACAACTGTGCAGTAATCTGAGCTAATCTGATACATTGTTTGCTCATAAGAATAATAGGCCATGAACCCTCCCTTATATGGTTGCATGTCCTGTATGAAGTGAGAAGTGGATCTGACTGAGAATGAATATATGCCTGTGTTTTTTTCTATACCGCATTTTCGCTTTATAAAATGCACCAGATTATAAATCGCACCCCAAATTTGGTGGAGGAAAAGAGAATAAAAATGTTTTAATGTCAAATGATGTCCATCTTATAATGCCAGTTCCGTCTTACAATAAGCATATATGTCCCTCATCAAACTAAATATGTCCTCCATCCTGGTATCCTGGCAAGTATATTCTCCCATCCTAGTTGAGCTTCACTACATCCTCAACCCAAAAAGGTCCCACATGTTCATCTTTGATGATACCAGCCCATACCAGTACCCCACCTCCACCTTGCTAGGGTCTGAGTTGGAGTGAAGCTTTCTGCCTTTTACTGATCCAGCCTCAGGTCCATCCATCCGGCCCATCAAGAGTCACTATCATTTCATCAGTCCTTAAAACCTTTGAAAAATCGGTCTTAAGATATTTCTTGGCCAGTCTAGACGTTTTATCTTATGTTTCTTGTTCAAAGGTGGTCGATTTTCAGCCTTCCTTACCTTGGCCATGTCCCTGAGTATGGCACATCTGACTGAGAATGAACATATGCCTTAGTTTTTTTCTATACAGTATTTTCGCTTTATAAAATTCACCAGATTATAAATCGCACCCCAAATTTGGTGGAGGAAAAGAGCAAATTTTTTATTTTAATGTTAAATGATGTCCATCTTATAATGCCAGTGTCCGTCTTACAATAAGCATATATGTCCCTCATCATACTAAATATATCCTCCATCCTGTAATCCTGGCAAGTATACTCTCCCATCCTGAATATATATATATATATATATATATATATATATATATATATACATATATATATCCTCATCCTGGTATACACTATATGATCCCCAGCTTGGTACGTATGTCCTCCATTATGGTATGTATGTCCCTATCTTGGCATACACTGTATAAACCCCCCTCTTGATATATTGTATATGTTGCACATACTGTTATATGTGTCCTCATCATGGTATGTATGTGCCCCTATTCTGGTATATATGTGCTTATCCTGGTACATAAGTCCACTTATCCTGTATATATGACCCTCCATCCTGTATATATGGTCCCCAATCATGTACACTGTGTGCAGAATTATTAGGCAAGTTGTATTGCAGAGGATTATTTTTATTATTGAACAAAAACTATGTTCTCTATCAACGCAAAAGACTAAAATATCAAAACTTTATATTTTTGGAAGTTGGAGTGTTTTTTTTTTAATTTGGCTATCTTAGAAGGATATCTTTTTATGCAGGTAATTATTACTGTGCAGAATTATTAGGCAACTTAATAAAAACCTAATATATTCCCATCTCACTTGTTTATTTTAACCAGGTGAACCAATATAACTGCACAAAATTAAAAAAATATATATTTCTGACATGCAAAAACAAAACCCCAAAAAATTAGTCACCAATTATGATGAAATTAGTGACCAATTATGATGAAACTCAACAGCCTTCCATCCATAGATTCTGTCAGTTGCTTGATCTGTTTACGAGAGGTGTACAGTTTTCCCTCCCTGTAGATATGACATTTTAGGAGGAACCACAGGTTCTCTATGGGGTTCAGATCAGGTGAACAAGGGGGCCATGTCATTATTTTTTCTTCTTTTAGACCTTTACTGGCCAGTCACGCTGTGGAGTAGTTGGATGCTTGTGAAAGAGCATTGTCCTGCATGAAAATCATGTTTTTCTTGAACATACTGACTTCTTCCATTACCCCTGCTTGAAGAAGTTGTCTTCCAGAAACTGGCAGTAGGTCCGGGAGTTGAGCTTCACTCCATCCTCAACCCAAAAAGGTCCCACATGTTCATCTTTGATGATACCAGCCCATACCAGTACCCCACCTCCAACTTCCTAGCGTCTGAGTTGGAGTGGAGCTTTCTGCCTTTTACTGATCCAGCCTCTGGCCCATCCATCCGGCCCATCAAGAGTCACTATCATTTCATCAGTCCATAAAACCTTTGAAAAATCAGTCTTAAGATATGTCTGGACGTTTTATCTTATGTTTCTTGTTCAAAGGTGGTCGTTTTTCAGCCTTCCTTACCTTGGCCATGTCCCTGAGTATGGCACACCTTGTGCTTTTTGATACTCCAGTAACGTTGCAGCTCTGAAATATTGCAAAACCGGTGGCAAATGGCATATTGGCTGCTTCACGTTTGATTTTCCTCAATTCATGGGCAAATATTTTGCGCCTTTCTTGCCGAACACACTTCTTGCGACCCTTTTGGCTATTTACCTTGAAATGCATGATTTTTCGGTGATCACGCTTCAAACATTTTGCAATTTGAAGACTGCTGCATCCCTCTGCAAGACATCTCACAATTTTGGACTTTTCAGAGGCCGTCAAATCTCTCTTCTGACCCATTTTGCCAAAGGAAAGGAAGTTGCCTAATAATTAAGCACACCTTGTATAGGGTGTTGATGTCTTTAGACCACACCCCTCATCATTACAGAGATGCACATCACCTGATTTACTTAATTGGTAGTTGGCTCTCAAGCCTATACAGCTTGGAGTAGAACAACATGTATAAAAAGTATCATGTGATCAAAATACTAATTTGTCTAATAATTCTGCGCACAGTGTATGTATGCCCCCACCTGATATATACACTCCCATTCTGTATATATGTCCCCCTGTTCTGTATACATGTCTCCCATCCTGTATATATGTCCCCCCACTCTGCATATATGGTCCCCATCCTGTATATATGTTCCCCATCCCATATATATGGTCCCTTATCATGTACATATGTCACACATCCTGTATATATGTGCCCCCATCCTGTATATATGGTCCCCCATCCTTTGTACATGGCTCCCATCCTGTTGTATATATATCCCCCCTCCTGGACCCACCATGGCTTACCAAAGGGGGGATACAGTCGTGGAGCTGGGGTGCTGGAAGCAACTTTTAGAGGGTGGCGGCACAGCTGAGGGACTGGAGCTGTGGGGGGTTAGCGGCAGCGCCGTTTGGTGAGCGTCATCATGTTCTATGTGCATGGCTGGCTTCATTAACAAGGTGCAGCTGGTTGCTAGAGGTTGAAACTTCTAGAAAATTGTTGTGGATCAAGATCCGTGGCCATTTTCTAGAAGTCATAACTAGGGATGAGCGAGTCTACTCGCTAGGACTCGTTACTCGGCGATTCTTAAGGGACTCGCTGGACTCGGGAATCGGCGAGTCTTTTAGCGAATACTCGCTCACTAACGAGTCCACATCGAGCGTCGCTTTGCGGTCGGCGCGTCGGTTTGCGGCAGGAGGAGGTAAGGTCAGCTTTGACAGCACACCCCCCCCCCCCCGGTTCTCAAGGCTGCCCGGACCTGACAGCCCCCCCCCCCCCCGGTTCTCAAGGCTGCCCGGACCTGACAGCACCCCCCCCCCCCCCGGTTCTCAAGGCTGCCCGGACCTGACAGCACCCCCCCCCCCGCTTCTCAACCAGGGCCGGGGATACCTAACTGCCACCCAGGGGAAGAGGCTCCAGCCAGCCCCTGAGTCCAATGCAAGTGAATGGCAATCTGCGAGTCCGAATCCTAGCGAGTCTGCGATTCCGAGTCCTGTATTCTCTATTCGGGACTCGCAAATCCCTATTCCCTATTCATTAACATTGGACTCGCTAGACTCGCCACGAGTACCGAGTCCTGGGCTCGGACTCGTGCGGGTCTAGCGATTCCGAGTAATTTAGGACTCGCTCATCCCTAGTCATAACCTCTAGCAACAAGCTACAAGCTACACCTTTTAATGAATGCAGCAAGACACATAGAACATAGTGACACCCACCACAAGACGCCACTGCTACCCACCTAGCTCCGGTCCCACATCTGTGCCCCTGAAACCTGCATCAGGCACCCCCGCTCCATGACTACAGCCCCCTCAGCAATTTATTTTCATTTTATAGATTCAGATTTTAAGATACCCCCTGTTTCCTCCCAAAATAAAAATGTGCTTTAAATTCCAAAAATGCGATAATAGTAGCAAATGCACCACTTCTGCTATTTTTACCCACTGCTGGTTTTGGCTTATAGATACTGAAGTAAAAAAATAACATAACATACTCAACAAGTGTATATGGCCTTAGATTTTTATTCTAGGGGTATTTAAGAATGCCATAGTATAATTACCTCTACTTTCTTGACAATATATTTGTGGAGCTATTCTATAGTTTGCACAATTCAGCTATAATCTGCAGCGGGCATCTGCATGGTATGTTGGGAACTCTTTCCCTATTAATCGGACATGGACATAAGACATACTGTTACATCTTATTTTGTGAAACAATTAAGGATGTATGGAAATGACAGCTCAAATATAGGATTACCTCATCTGACAAAATAACAGGCACGACCACATGAATGGATGCTGTACTGTGTGTGCACAAGCACACCATAGCCCCTGCGTTCTTCTTTTTATAGGGTGCGGATGGCTGGCTCTTTACTCATCCCACAAATGTTTTGTTTTTTATTTCTAGTAGTCCCTTCCAACATAATTTTATTAGTAAACAAATTCAATATAATTATAGGAAATCAGATAACATTAAATGACTTTCCAGCTGTCCAATGAAAAAAGACATTTTCTTTTTAAACCTCTGAATTAATTTTCAAATATTTTCGAGAACTATGCCATCATCCCTAGACATTAATTCATGCATCATAAATAATGTTATTACACAGAGGTTTACTGCAGCTTTTTAGAAATTTAAACACTTCATTCTTTCTGGTAATGAGTAATTATCAGACCTTCAGTAGGAATTAATTACTATTTAAGCTACATTTTCAGTTAATTATACTTTCTGTAAAGTAACGCGGCATTTGCTGGTTACTATTTCAATGGTAATGTATGTTTCTGCTAAGATATTAGATATTTGACTGCATTAATTTAAAGATGAATCTCATTGTTGATTCATAACCCTAGGCTTTAACGTCACTAACCCTTTCATCCAATCAGATTTATGCGTTCAACAATCACCAAAGCGGGTTAACTCCATTGAACTTAATTGGAATTTTTATTTTTATTGCAGTCATTTCTTATTTTCATTTTTCATTAAAACATTTTTTCCTTATAAATTGAATCTAGTAATAGTATTTTAATATAAATTTCTGACCTATTTTACTTTACATGCTTTGACTTTTTTTCCTGTTTGTAATTGAAGCCTTTTTGACATTTCTTAACCTAACTGCAGATACAAAGTTGATTGGACAAAACGATGGATAATGAACTATCTGAATATATTTCTGTCTACTGTAGCAAAACAATAATGTACAATTTAATGTGACACATTTAATAATTCTTTTGCAATTACTTTAATATATAATAATAACATATTTAGCCGCTATAAGATAAAGCAGGGAGCCATTGAATAGGAATGCTCTATATTTGAGCACGTCTGTGATTTACACATACAGCCCTTCATTTCATTGAGGCACTAGTAATATCTCATGCTCTCTCTGGTTGCACAGCAGAAAATTTAAACAGATACTACTGGGATTTTATGCAAATCGTGGCTGTTTTATATGCATCTCGGTTGTTGAAAAGTTTGGTTAGTTTATTTTTGAGGGATATTTTTCCCTTGAAATGCTCTGAAAGCAGATGTGTTATTCTCCACATTTTTATTCTAATAATGACATCATATACAAATGGATAGTATTGGCAGGTACTGGCGGGGTAGCAGGTATTGGCATAGATTCTGGTCTGTACTGGCATAAACAAAGGTTATAGGAGAGATTATGGGACATGACAAGTAGCAATATGCATCAAATAGAATGAACATGTTGCTCAGGCACCTGCCTAAGGTGGAGGATGCCTTAAATACTTAGTATCCACAACTTATACATATTTAGGTGCTCTCTAAAAACACATCTTTTTAGGGCAGCCTATCATACTCCCTAATCGTAGTCATTTAGACATAGGGTATTCACTATTGCTCTTAGCATAACTGTCTGTTTTGTGTTAGACACAAAAGCTCTACACAGATTGGCTGGTGGCCACTCATACAGCTCTTATCTACTCACTATCCCCTCAAATTCGCTGGATCATCATTGTAAATAAGCACCTGTATTTTATATCATCCATACCTCATTGTTAGATTGTAAGCTCTCCTAAGCAGCTCATCATTATTTTGTGCTTTAATTATTGTATTTTTTATATAATTGTTTATTATGACTGTTGATATATAAACCTGTGAATTGTAAAGCGCTGCAGAATATGTTGACACTATATAACTAAAGATTACACAACCCTGTAAAATTGATTTTTTTTTTTAAAAATACGAGAGAAGTTTTCACTGATTTTTATGTAATTTGGTGTGCTGATTACGAAAATGAGTTCCATTTTTTTTCCATCACTTAAGGATTTTTTGTAAAACCAAGATCGATATTTTTGCTAAAATCCTATTTAAAAAGGAATTCTGTCGAACAATTGTGCATGTAATATCTGGCAACAATGGTTTTTACCCATTTAAATTTATGTATAAATATACAGAGGCCCCCCCTGTTGGCACACAGCCCCCCCATCGGAATACTGTATGCCGGGTTTGCTGAGAGCGGCGCAGCAGGGATGACGTCATCACTGCGCCCGGCAGTCACATGTAGAACCTGCTGGCATACAGCGAGGAGAATGGACGGAGGACCCCGGGTGTCTGCCGACATCGGAGGGTGAGATCAATGCGGAGGCAGGGGACCTCTGTATACCGAAGGGGGGCCGTGTGCCAGCAGGGGTCCTCTGTATACCGATGGGGGGCCGTGTGCCAGCAGGGGTCCTCTGTATACCGATGGGGGGCCGTGTGCCAGCAGGGGGCCTCTGTATGCAGATGAGGGGGCCGTGTGCCAGCAGGGGGGCGTCTGTATATTTATACATAAATTTAAATGGATAATAACCACTGTTGCCAGATATTACATGTACAATTGTTCGACAGAATTCCTTTTTTAAATAGGATTTTATCAAAAATATTGATCTTGGTTTTACAAAAAATCCTTACGTGATGGAAAAAAATGGAGGTAATTTTTGTAATCAGCACACCAAATTACATAAAAATCAGTGAAAACTTCTCTTGTATGTTTTTCATCGCAGGCCTGTGTTATTATTATTAGTACCACATAGACACATCCGGGTTAGGGCACCTGGCCATTTAGGAGGGAATAGAGATGCGCACACATCTGAACAACACTCCAGAAAGACCTGTACACCATGTGCATGCCCAAAGAGCAGGAGGCAGAGACAGAGACAAAAACCACTGCTGAGCAGTCGGGTAGATGTCTACATTAGTGCCCCTACCGGGAGGAGCGCATTGGTGCTGACGGTGTTATAGATGCAAACAACAGCCAACAAACATGTATCTTCTTATTTGTTATTTGATCTCTGTGCAATTATGTTAAAGGACCTTATTATTATAAATCTATTCAATAGTGTCAATACCAGTGCAAAAAGAACAGGCATAATGAAAACAATTAAAAGCATTTTGATTTTATAAGGTGAGTATCACAAACTTTATTCCAACAAAGTTATAATAATACTATAGACTATTATGTTTTTCTCTGCATTAAACTTTTGCTGCAATTTGCACTTTATAACTACATACGTTTTAGCGCACTTGAAAAGTCAAATTTTATAAATTTTTCAAAGTTCTGCACTATGGTCTATAATCACGGCAAAACATATTTTTTTTCTATTTTCAGGCACAAACAATCCACAAATGTTTTCTTGATAAATACACAGCAGTATGCTTTAATGGAGAAAGTGACCAGGCGTGAAGAACTTCCCCTGAATTTAGGACAAACAAAATAAGAGTATTTGATGCAAGAACTGCCTACCTCTGTAAAACTGTACTTCTCAATAAAGTAAGTAAAGGTAGTATCTCACTTTTTTAAATGCATTACTTTACAGTCTTTGTAAATTGTCATCACAACACATTCTCTTACAGTGATTGGATAAATGGTGAATATAAATATTCATTACAATCTGCAATCCTCAATATTGAAATTACTAAAACAAGAAGGAAAATTCTCAGAATTATGGAAATCACAGGATCAATAAACATATTAGTAATATGCAAATTGTGAGAAAATGGAAATAGGATTTTCAAAGTATGAGATACATGCCTTGGCATGCTATCAATGAGTTTATTAATGGCTGTCTAAAGAATGTTCTAAATGTACTTGTAAACACAAATCATCAAGCTTAGCTACTAGAACTTCCTTTTGAAATTTCTGACCAAAAGTGGCCCAGATGGGAACATGAAATAGAAGTCATATATTAGGCCTAAAGCATCAAACATTGTCTGTATAAAAAAAATCAGAAGGCATTTTCATGACATTGGACTGTGAGCTTGATGACCAGATAAAGTTGTCATATTGACCTTATGACACTGCTATCTAATCTTTTTATGATGCAGAGCAAGATGGCAGTAGATGCTGGAGTGGAGGTCTACAATTATAGTGAAAGTCAAAGATTGACCTGAAGGTAAACAAACTATAAGCGGTCTAATTGGAGGCACTCAGGCACAAAGGCAATAGGCCTTTGCCTTTGTGCCTGAGCGCCTCCAATTAGACCACCTCATTTTGTTTATCTTCTAATATAAATCCCTCTTTGAGGGTAAAGCGGCGGGAAGCAGCTAGGCGCAGAGTGCAGCTGATTGTGAGGACCTGGCGCTGCCTGGCAGCAAGAGCTTTAACTGAAGGACCTGCAGTGACATGATGCTCGGAGCCCCGGGAGCACGCGGTGTGCGGAGGAGCTGGAGCCTTTGAAGTGAGCCTTACCAAGAGTATTACCGGGTTGCGCGGGGACAGCACAACCCGAAAAGGTGAGTGGCCACCCATTAGTATGCCACGCTAAATAAAGCCCAACTGGTAACCGCACTATTGCGCCCCTTCCTCTCTTTTTTCTTTTGAAAGATTGACCTGAAGATCACGTAGGCAATGCTGTAAAGGGGACTTAAGAGTCCTAGGAAGCCATTTTCAACACATTATCACAAAGTCTCATGTTGCTCATGCTACTTTGAACAGCTTGGGTGGCCTAAATGTGCCACCAAAGTTTGTATACATCTGATATCGAGTACATTAGGGATGTCCTTGGTTGTCTATTGGAAAAGGAGCACCCATTTGTGGATGTTGATGATTTTTGTGCCTAAGTGTATTCAGTGTGGCAGAGCATTCTTTAGATAACAATTAAAGTAGTATTCTAATCTCCAAGATCCTATCCCAAATGTAGTATATGTAGTAAATAATATATAATAATAGGAAATGCCTCCAATTAGAAATGTAGCATAGTTCTCCTGATAAGCAATGTCACTTACTTGACGTGCAGGGAATTGCAGTTACTTAAGGTCCCATCACACACAACGATACTCCTGCGATCCGACAGCAATAACGACCTTCCGGATCGCTTGAGCGTCACTAACCTGGTCGTTGGGGAACTGTCAAACAGGCAGATCTCCCCAGCGACTCAGAGACCAGGGTAGCCACCTCCCACATCACTGGAAGTGATGTTACCAGCCTCCTCCCTGCTTAGCTCAGCCTGTAAGCAGGGAGGAAGCTGGTAACTATGATAAACACGGACTACTGGACCATAGTTCTAAGGCGCTAGGTCATGGTTAGATTGCTGTTACATCAGACTGGTGTACCAGGGATGACACAACCCAAAAATGGTCCTGAGCGCTTTGCAGTGATCACGACTACAACAGGGTCTGATGCTGCTAGATGTCACACATAGCACATCGTGGAAGATCGTTGTAACGTCACAAAACCTTGACGTTGCAATTACTCCTAATGATTCGTTATGTGTATTTGGCTAATTTATCTTAATGTGACTTTTCTAATGCTGTACATCTGCATGCTGCACCTGAGGGTGAATACTATAGGAAACTATTTATGACATTAATTGAAGGTAAATTTGCTAATTTTATTATAATTACACTTACTACACACTGCAGTAGGATGTTAGAGAGGGAATACCTTTAAGAACTTTATTGCAACATCCAATGCATATAAGCGTACATTAAGAATAATTTTATATTTTCACTTATAGGTACTATTAATTCTACAGCACTTTACATACTTCAGCTGTTCTGTCCCATTGGGGCTCACAATCTAAACATCCAATTTGCATGTCTTTGGAAGCCGAAACACCCAAAGGTACTTCATGCAAACATGGGGAGAACATACAAACTACTTGGATATGTTGTCCTTGGTGGTGTATAAACCCAGGACCCCAACTCTGCAGTGCCAACCACTGACCCAATGTGCCACCCGGTATTTCTATATATGGTGTGTATACTTAATGCTAAATAAAGCAAGTTGTTTTGAAAATGTTGCTTCCATTTTATTCTCGCTATTTGCATATATCCAAGATGCTTATAGTTCCTGTGAGTTTTACTGTATATAGAAGGATGCTTCAAAGGTTGTGAACCTTTCAGAATATGCCATGTCTCCACTCAAATTTTACCTAAAACTACATATGATTTTGAATTCAAGCTCTAAAAGAAGATAGAGAAAATTAAATCAAACAAATAAGTCACAAACTTTAGTTATTGTATTTTTTTCTATGTGTACATATATGTACATAAACAACCTATAAGCCCTGGTAAATCATGCTTTTGTCATCAACTAAACAAAAGTGAACCTCGAGGCAGATGGTTCCATTAAATCTAACTGTCTAGCCGTAGAGTGACTTCAGGCAGAGGAAAAGCAAGTGTGTGAAGCAACAGATTGGATCTGATTATTACAGTGTTTATGCATGTTTTTGCAGCTAATAAATCTTTACTCTGGGAATCAGCATGTGCCTTGCTTGTCGCTATATGCAATGCTATTGACACAGCAACAGACGCACAGAGACCGATCTTCTATTTGCTTAACAAGAACAATTTAGGTAAAAATAGACAAATAAATTGCAATGCTTTTCAGTTGTAGAAGAGATGAATTTATCATTTATCCACTTGAAGACACGTCTCACAGTGATAACGTTCTTGCCATTTAACTGTATTTACATGTAATTGTTATTTAACGGGAGTGTGTGTACACAAAATGGCTGTCCAAACCAAGCCCTGTTGCTCAATTACTCAACATGTATAAGCCAGTCAATGCACCTTCCCATTTTCTTGTTTTCTGTCATTCGCCACTCTTCCTTCCTGGCAGCTTAGGAGTTAAAGGAGCCAGAAGAGGCCTCGGATAGGTGGAAAACAGAAAGCTGGGTATGTGCAGTAAATATTATGCAGATGACAAAGGTGTACCAACTGTCTGTGCCTAGATTGAACAGTCATTTTCTGCTAACGGACTACCTTTACATTTACAGATTACTCATTTGAATTTAAGTATCAACTGTGTCAAAAGACTTAGGCTGCTTTCACATCAGCGTTTTGCACTGCTTGCGGCAGTTGCGGTGAAAAAAACACAACTGCCGCGATTGCCGCATAACGGCAATGTCTATGGGGCTTGCGGTAAGTGCGGCAGGTGGGTTTCGGCACTTGCGGTAGATGCGGCCGCGCAAAAACCATGGTATGCCGCGTTGTTTTCGTGGCCACACCTGCCGCAAGTGACGAAACCGCACTTGCCGCACCTTCCGCACACTTACCACAAGCCCCATAGACATTGCATGGGCCTTGCCACGGTGAACCGCAAGTGCGGCCGTTATGCGGTAATTGCGGCAGTTGCAGTTTTTTCACCGCAACTGCCGCAATCAGCTCAAACGTTGATGTGAAAGCAGCCTAGATCAGCTTTTGTATAGCAATCAGATCTACAATATAAATTTATGAATAGCAAGAAAAGTGAAAAGCAATGTCCACTACATTAATTGCAACTTTTTAATTTCCACTTAATCATACTCAGTAGAGCCTAAGTTGTCTTACATCTCTCCCATGTATGATAATAATTTTGGATAGGGTTACAATAATATTTATGTGACTTTATACATGTTGAGTAGAGATATGTGAATGTATTCGAGCGGAATTTAATTCAATATGCCATGTGCAAGGTAACGACATCATGACATTTTGACCTTTTGTGTGCTTGCACATAACCCTCCTAAGGTTCATCACGGATTTCAGCTCTGGAGGTGAGGATCAGAAGATGTGATGAGGATCTGATGGGTGACAGAGGAGAGTAGGGAGGCCGGAGAGGTGATCAGTAAGGAGAGTGTAGGAATTTTCTATAGTTTTTACATATTAAGTTTATTCTGCTTTGTGGTCTGGAGAGACCCCAGAACATAACTTGCAGACAATAACTTCTTTCTATAAAAATTTTCTAGGAAAATCTTCTCAAATTGATTGGAATAAATTAAAATTATATTTGTGGGACAATCTCTTTAGATAAAACTTTTTGCCGGTTTTCACATATGTTTCTTGATATGTAATTTGGTGATCCACGTTTTAGCAGTCCTTCCAACTTAAAGAACATCCATCTATCCCTGCCTTGGTAAAATAGATAGTATGTAAGCTTGGTCAGCATCACTGCAGATAGGAATGACAGTTTCATCAAGGCTCTGAATGTTGATGTAACAAGCAAGCTTATCTGAAAGCCAGTAATTGATTTTCATACAAATACTGTCATATTTTTCTTGCATTCCTCTCGGGCATATTTTCATTTTTTCACGACTTATATTCACAGCTGCTACTTCACAGGCTAAAGTGATAATGTCTCTTGAGTTGTGTTAGTAAATGAATAGATTATCATTTAATTACACTAAATCTAATTAAATATGCAGATATCTAATACAGTCAATATTACTTTAAAAATACAACTGCAATAATTAAATGCACCACTGAATGTCTGAACAACAAACTTATAGAAAATATATGCCAGGCTTTTGAACAAAATTGTTATATTTGTATTTTTCAAGATTTAATGTTGTGAAAATTATTAAATTGTAATATTTATTACAGACCTGAAAAGGTTTTCAAGAAATCACAATTTTGTTTTATATAACAATTTTTTTGTATGCAGTTATATAGTTATGGTGCTCTTTAAAGTTCTTTACCTTAAATACTCCCATTTCGAAAGAATAAAGTCTCACATTAAATTAATTTCAGTATGTCCTGCTACTGGAACCCTCTACAATTAACTGGGATCTGCAGGACAAGTGTTGCTCAATATAACTACAGCATTTGAGTAATGAAATACCACATTGTGCATATTGAAATCGATTGACTATAGGTGTTTCTGAGAAGATTCTTATGTCAGCAACTCACATGTCTTCAAAGCACCTAATGACCTTCTCTTTGTATGCTTCACTTTGCTTCACTCAGTACTTGACTATTGCTCTGAGTTTCCTTGTGCTGGTCAAACTGGTCAAACCGCAGGAATTTGTACCCACCCTGCATTTCAGATATTTGCTTCCCCAGCCTATCACCTGCTAAAAGGTGATATATAAGGTGACGCCATCCTTAATTTCTGGCAAAAACAATAGTTCCAAGTTAGTTCATCTGTTAATGTTCTGCATGCGT
Organism: Allobates femoralis; assembly: GCA_033576535.1. Classification (NCBI taxonomy): domain Eukaryota; kingdom Metazoa; phylum Chordata; class Amphibia; order Anura; family Aromobatidae; genus Allobates; species Allobates femoralis. The sequence continues at coordinate 471,713,589 of JARQOC010000002.1, read as the reverse complement.
TTGAATTAATTCTCCCATTATTGACCAGGCTTGTGTACCTGTCCCATCTGTCCATTCTTCTTCTGACCTCAACTTTGTACTCTTATGTTGTGCCACCAGCTCTGACGTTGAAATGTCTTACTTTGCTTCTGTCTCACCATCCTGTACCTTGTTCCCATGCCATGACCATTCTGTCATCTGCTGCAGTTCCAGAGACTGCTATGGAGTAGTACATGGTTTCTATTGGCAGCTCATCCTGTCATAACCGTCAGTGACCCTAGTAAAACTCAGTAAACACTCAGTCTTGCTCTTCCACGGTAAGCCCGGTCTGAGGTAAGTGGTCCACATCTACCACTGTTGTACAGATTCGTAGAGAATCCCAATTTTTAATCATGTGTCATGAAAAACGTAATAGTTATTATTTAAGGACTTTTCTAATATCTCAAAATTAGCTAGAGTTATTCAAAACCAGGAAACCAGAGTAAGCCAAACAAACATTAATTGGCCTACCCCCTTACTAGACTTTCCCTTCTCCAGTCAATCCTTAATGTAGCAGCCAGGGGTGAACTATCTCGCTAACCATTACTCAGATGCTTCCACTCTGTGACAGTCATTGCACTGGCGGCCACCATACATTATAGGATTCAATTCAAATTGCTTGTTCTCACCCACAAAGCTCTTCACAGCATGGCCCTCCTTACATTTCCTCCCTCCTCTCTGTCTATCACCCTACTTGTTCTCTATCTTCTACATGCAACCTTCAACTAACATTCCCACTAATCCAAACCTCCCACTCCCGGCTCCAAGACTTCTCCCGAGCTGCACAAATTTTCTGGAATGCTCTACCCCTATAAATTAGGACTATTCACAATTTACACATTTTTAGGTGCTCCCTAAAAACACATATTTTTAAGGCAGCCTTTCACACTCCTTAATCAAAGTCCTTTATATATAGCCCATTCACTATTTCTCTGAATATAACTCTCTGTCAAACTCCACCAAACCCAAAGGCTCTACACATATCAGCTGGTGATGACTCATGCAGCCTTTACCAACCCCCCATTTCTTCAAGATGGCTGGACTATCATTGTAAATAAACAACTGTACTTTGTGTCACCCCCACCTAATTGTAGATTGTAAGTTCTTATGAGCAGGGTTGTCTTTACTTATTGAATTTTTTTTATAATTCTTACTTATCTCTCTTTTTAAACCTCTTATTTGTAAAGCACTATGGAATATGTTGGCGCTATATAAATACAAAAAGCCCAGGAGGTGAGTATGAAATAGGTGGCAGGGGTTGGATTTAATGCACCACTTCAGCGGTGAAAAATACCCCCAAAACATTCTGGAGTGGTGCTTGGAAGAAATTTTGGAAATTCCTTCATCACTATAAAAATGTTTGGGAAGTTGTAATTTAAAAATAAAATAAAGGAAGATTTATTTTGATATAATTAAAAAAACCTTTAGAAATTAGCTTAGTTTGATCACTTATAGACAGATCAGTTCTGACCTTTTCTTATCAGCATTAGAAAATATTGCACTGTTCATCCATTCTACAACTAATAAGCTTACAAATAAGTAGCTGAAAGCAATCTGACCTCCAATTTGTACAAGAACTTTCATGTGCGCATCATATTCCCACATTGACAGTAACTGCCCCACAGCATTGAAAGTATATTGTCATTTCTTGCTTTGTTAAGATGGTAAATTTAGAGAACTATACTAATATGATCATTAAGTACATTTCTGTTCTTAGGAAACAAAAAGGCTTCAACCTGCAGACCCTTTGTGACTGTGATTGCTAGTTTCCTCCTGCAGGCATTAGCAAAGTTTGGTCATCTGAGAAATGAGTTCATGCGGTGGACAAGAGCGAGAGATGATGTTTGTTTGGATATGATATGTATTTAATATCATTTTGGGCAATAAGCCTCTCATTTAGCCATGCTCCTGTGCAAACAAATCCACATTAGATGTTAAATGGTGTATGTCAGTTCTCTTTTTCTTTTTTTGGTAAAAAGCAGTGCAAAGCAAAGGTTATATGTCATACAAACTCAGCTGAGACACTCTACAACTCTGCTTCTATAAACACTTCCTTTGATCTTTTTCATTCTCTTATTGATATTACATTAATATAGCTGTATATTAGTTTGTTCTGAACATCAAATCTACTAGAAATAAACAATAAAAGAAGTGACGGGGCAGAAGCATTGGCACAAAGTCCCAAAGATGTATCTGAATTTTGCACTTACCGTATATACTCGTGTATAAGCCGACCCGTGTATAAGCCGACCCCCCTACTTTTGACCCCAAAACCTGGGAAAACCTATTGACTCGTGTATAAGCCGAGGGTGGACCCCAGCACAGGTATACAGCCCCCAGCAGTGTGGTATACAGGCCTCCCCAGTGGTAGTTTACAGCATCCCCCCCAGTGGAAGTATACAGCAGCCTCCCCAGTGGTAGTATACAGCATCCCCCCTAGTGGTATATACAGCATCCCTAAAGGTATAAACAGCAGGCCCCAGAGGCATATACAGCAGGCCCCAGGGTATATACAGCAGGCCCCAGAGGCATATACAGCAGGCCCCAGGGTATATACAGCAGGCCCCAGGGTATATACAGCAGGCCCCAGGGTATATACAGCAGGCCCCAGGGTATATACAGCAGGCCCCAGGGTATATACAGCAGACCCCAGGGTATATACAGCAGGCCCCAGAGGTATACAGCAGGCCCCAGAGTATATACAGCAGGCCCCAGAGGTATACAGCAGGCCCCAGAGTATATACAGCTGGCCCCAGAGTATATACAGCAGGCCCCAGAGTATATACAGCAGGCCCCAGAGGTATACAGCAGGCCCCAGAGTATATACAGCAGGCCCCAGAGTATATACAGCAGGCCCCAGAGTATATACAGCAGGCCCCAGAGGTATACAGCAGGCCCCAGAGGTATACAGCAGGCCCCAGAGTATATACAGCAGGCCCCAGAGGTATACAGCAGGCCCCAGAGTATATACAGCAGGCCCCAGAGTATATACAGCAGGCCCCAGAGGTATACAGCAGGCCCCAGAGGTATACAGCAGGCCCCAGAGGTATACAGCTGGCCCCAGGGGTATACAGCTGGCCCCAGGGGTATACAGCTGGCCCCAGGGGTATACAGCTGGCCCAGGGGTATACAGCAGGCCCCAGAGGTATACAGCAGGCCCCAGAGGTATACAGCAGGCCCCAGGGGTATACAGCTGGCCCCAGGGGTATACAGCAGGCCCCAGAGGTATACAGCTGGCCCCAGGGGTATACAGCTGGCCCCAGGGGTATACAGCTGGCCCCAGAGGTATACAGCAGGCCCCAGAGGTATACAGCAGGCCCCAGAGGTATACAGCTGGCCCCAGGGGTATACAGCTGGCCCCAGGGGTATACAGCTGGCCCCAGGGGTATACAGCTGGCCCCAGGGGTATACAGCAGGCCCCAGAGGTATACAGCTGGCCCCAGGGGTATACAGCTGGCCCCAGAGGTATACAGCTGGCCCCAGGGGTATACAGCTGGCCCCAGAGGTATACAGCTGGCCCCAGGGGTATACAGCTGGCCCCAGGGGTATACAGCTGGCCCCAGGGGTATAAAGCTGGCCCCAGGGGTATAAAGCTGGCCCCAGGGGTATACAGCTGGCCCCAAGGTGTATACAGGCAGCCCCGCAGTGGCACTAGCCCCCCCATCATGGAAAGAGCCCCCCACACTGTGCAGAGCCCCCCCCCCCGCCCGCCCGCTGCATTAACTTACCATCCAGCGTCTTCATCACGGCGGGCTGTCGCGTCCTTCCTCCCGCGCTGTCTTCCCGGTCTCATGTGACCCGGCGGTCGCTGTGGAGTGACGTCAGCGCGCCGGGTCACGTGAGACCGGGATGACAGCGCGCAGGACCCTCGGCGACACTGGATGGTAAAGCAACGGGGGGGGGGCTCTGCCAAGTGTGGGGGCTCTTTCCATGATGGGGGGGGGATAGTGCCACTGGGGGGCTGCCTGTATACACTGGGGGGGCTGTATGCATGGCTCCCCCTGCCGCTGTGATGGGCGGGGGGAGCCGTGCATATCTAATGAGCGGCCCCACGTGACGGGCCGCTCAGTCATCAGCCTCCCCCTGCCTCCTCCAGCCTCCCCAGCACCCGGACACAGCCCCCACACATATATTACCGTATTGACCCGTGTATAAGCCGAGGGGGTGACTTTTCAGCCCAATTTTTGGGCTGAAAAACTCGGCTTATACACGAGTATATACGGTAGCTCAGCAATGTTAATGGCATGGGATACCCCTGGTCATTCCAAAAGAATAGCAACTAAGTATTTATTGCGATATAAGTCATAAAATGTTAGATTTTTGAGGGAGGTAATCATCATATTTCTGAAATTTTATAATTTAAAAAATAGTGCAAAATGATTGAGGAATTAGAGCTATTAATGTTAGAAGATAATTATCATACAGTGTGAATCATTGAGACCTACCTGTCTGTGACTGGGCTGTGACTAAACTGTTAATTTCCATGAGTACAGTTACATCTTGATTATTGTAATTCTCTATTAATTGGCTTCCCCCTCACTAGGCTTTCCTCTCTCCAGTCCATCCTTAATGCAGCAGCCAGGGTCACCTATTTGGCTAACTGTTACTCGGATGCTTCCGCTTTGTGCTAGTCATTGCACTGAGTGCCCATACACTATAGGATCCAATTCAAATTTATTGTTTTCACCCACAAAGCTCTTCACAGTGCAGCACCACCCTACCTCTCTACCCTAAACTCTGTAAGTCACCCCACCCATTCTTTTTGCTATGCGAGCGACTTTAGACTAACTTCTGCATTAATCAGAACCTCCCACACCTGGTTCCAAGATTTCTCCCTAGCTGCACCAATTGTTTGGAATGCTCTACCACAAGAAATTAGGACTATCCACAACTTGCATAGTTTCAGGCATTCCCTAACAACACATCTTTTTAGGGTGGCCTTTTATACTCCCTAGTCAAAGTCATTTAGACAAAGCCTATTCACTAGACCAGACTCAAAAGCATTACAAATAATGGCTGGTGGCCACTCATGCAGCTCCTATCTATTCCCCATTTCCTCTACTTGGCTTGACCACCACTGTACATAAGCACCTGTACTTTATGTCACCCTCCCCCATCTCATTGTTAGATTGTAATCACTTATGAGCAGTCTTGACATTATTTCGCTTTATCTATTGTATTTTTTAAAAACTGTTACTCATGACTGTACTGTATATGAACCTCTGAATTGTAAAGCACTGCAAAATATGTTGGCGCCATATAAATAAAGATTATTATTATTATTACAATCTGTTCGGGAATGACCAAACAAATATTCCCTTCATGTCTAAACTCTTGGAGTGCCTGGTCTACTCCCGTCTCACCTGTTACCTCTCTACACACTCTCTTCTAGATCCATTACAGTGTGGTTTCCACCTCTAAATTCTACAGAAACCGCCTTGATCAAAGTGACCAATGACCTTTTGTCACCAAAACATAATGGTGACCGCTCTCTGCTTATTCTTCTTGACCTCTCTGCAGCTTTTGACACTGTTGACCACCAGCTCCTACTCTCTATGCTTCTATGCTCTGCTCAATCGGCATAAAGGACATTGTTCTCTCATGGCTCTCTTCCTATATTTCTAATAGCTCTTTCAGTGTATCATTTGCTGGCTCCACTTCCTCTCCTCTTCACCTTACTATTGGGGTTTCTCAGGGCTCAGTCCTTGGCCCTTTTCTTTTCTCACTCTACACAGCCCCTATTGGACACACCATCAGCAAATTTGCTTTCCAGTGCCATATTTATGCTGATGACACACAACTGTACAGTTCATCCCCTGAACTTACCATGACTCTATTACAGAACGCCAATGACTGTCTAACCGCAGTTTCCAATATCATGTCCACTCTCTATCTGAAACTCAACCTTTCCAAAACTGAACTTCTTCTGATCCTGCCCTCCACTAACCTCCCTAAATCTGACATCTACCTCTTAGTGTGCTGCACCCCAATAACACCTAGGAAGCAGGTTCACTGTCTGGGTGTTATGTTTGACACTGATCTTTCCTTCACCTCCTATACACAATATCTTGTCCACTCATGTTACTTTCACCTGAAGAACGTCTTTAGAATCTGTCCCTTTTTCACCATCAAACAACAAAAACCCTAACTGTGGCCTTGATCCACACTTTATTATTGCAATTCTCTAGTAATTGACCTACCCCTCACTAGACTTTCCCTTCTCCAGTCAATCCTTAACGTAGCAGCAAGGGTGAACTATCTCGCTAACCATTACTCAGATGCTTCCACTCTGTGCCAGTCATTGCACTGGCGGCACCATACATTATAGGATTCAATTCAAATTGCTTGTTCTCACCCACAAAGCTCTTCACAGCATGGCCCTCCTTACGTTTCCTCGCTCCTCTCTGTCTATCACCCTACTTGTTCTCTATCTTCTACAGGCAACCTTCAACTAACATTCCCACTAATCCAAACCTCCCACTCCCGGCTCCAAGATGTCTTCCGAGCTGCATACATTTTCTGGAATGCTCTACCTCTAGAAATTAGGACTATTCACAATTTACACAATTTTAGGTGCTCCCTAAAAACACATCTTTTTAAGGCAGCCTTTCACACTCCTTAATCGAAGTCCTTTATATATAGCCCATTCACTATTTCTCTGAATATAACTCTCTGTCAAACTCCACCAAACCCAAAGGCTCTACACAGATCAGCTGGTGATGACTCATGCAGCCTTTACCAGCCCCCCATTTCTTCAAGATGGCTGTACTATCATTGTAAATAAACAACTGTGCTTTGTGTCACCCCCACCTCATTGTAGATTGTGAGTTCTTATGAGCAGGGTTGTCTTTAATTATTGAATTTTTTATCATTCTTACTGATGACTCTTTTTACACCTCTTAATTGTAAAGTGCAATGGAATATGTTGGCGCTATATAAATACAGATTATTATTATTATTATTAGCAAAGGGAGATGTTTTTTTCTATATAAATTCATCCCTAAAAACAATCTTGCTTAATAACATATGAGGGAGATGAAAACATAGAGTCCATATGAATAGAAATAATGGGAGGGAGAATGGATAACAAAATAGCAGAAAATATCTTCATAAAGCAAATATATAAGGCAGCAAATCAGGAAAAATAAATTCTTATGTGGACTTTATTGACTCTGATATAAACTGGGGAGCAGTAAAATGCAAGTCCATCATAGGAAACAGGCTTTGAAAATAATAAATTACAATGAACTTTCTTTAATAATGCAGGACCTAAGAAGAATAAAAAGAGGGGAACTTCTGAAACTGATTTTAACCAATAGGTCAGACATAAATATCATATTTATGGCTGGGGGTTACTTCTTAAATGTTTGCCACAACTTAATTTTCACTAGTTAATAAAGATACTTATTGAAGTGCCTGCAAAAACCCTAAATCTCAGGAAGGCTAAGCCATGTTGCCGATGAGATAATAACAATAATGCAATAAACTGAGGTATTCTTCTCCAAAATAAACATTTTATGAGGTAAATTGGAGACTTTTATTAGCATTCTACATGAATAAACAAGTTAGAAATAGGAGAAACCTATTTTGGCTAAATAAAGCTGTGCGGAATGCAATAACTGTCAAAAAGAAAACATTTGGAGAATTAAAGGGAAGGCTTTAAACATTCTAGAGATAAACGTAATATAAGAAACAAATTAATACAGCAAAGATTGTTATAAAGACTCATTGTCAAAGTAAGAATAATAAAAAATTAATCTTTAACTACATAACAATGAAGAGATTGAAAAATTATTGTATTAGCTCCCTCAAAAGTAATGTGGGTAAAATGGAGCAAGAGATTGAAAGAAAGACCAATCTATTAAACATCTTCTCCTCTACAGGAATATCCCATGTCAATTAGTAGACAATATGAAAGTGCAACCTGTGTAGCCATACAAGGGCCCAAGAGGTAGGGTGGCCCATTTCCATCTCCAAAGCAGCCTCCAGCTATAGTCTCGGATACATTATTGAACTACAAAGGGGCCCTTTACTGCTCTGTCACAGCTACCTGCTTTGGACTTTGTCAATCCTTGCCCATGACAGATACCATGAACAGGAATACCATATATTTGCTATTAAATCTTGTCTGCTTAGACCAGCAGGAAGGGCTACTTCAAAAACACTTAAAGAAGCAAAACACCAGGTCCTGATGAGCATGACCTCATTCTCCTTGAATTATTAACATACTTTTTTTTATTATTATAATAATATTAACTTCCTCTGGTTAAAATTTAAATCTTAAACTTTTAGTTAGACACATTCAGTGCTATATTTCCATTTATCCAGAGATCCTCTTTTTTCCATCACTAAGTCACAACTCAAGTCTGACTGAACCTCAGAGCATTGATCAGCCACTTAAGAGTTAAAACAGGAAATATGTCCTAACTGAATTATGTACTATTAAAATGTTGACTGACCTTTTTCTAAGGCAAGGTTGTGCAAAGATTTAGTGATTGTGTAGATTGGGCCACCTCCTTCAAAATGGAGTATATCTTGAGTGGGATGGGTATGACAATGTCTAATTCATGATGAATTGTGGCAAACTTTACCTATTTGTGGGTAGGTGCTGGAGGACCATGACACTGTTTAGATGTGCTCTTGATGAATTGGGCATTTTCGAGGACTACACCCCCCCTCATCAAAACTGGCTTGAACAATGCCAGTCTTGATGAATTGAGGCAAAAAGTCTTTAAAATGTAAAGGTAAAAGGCGCATATGAAAATGCTGTGATATTTGATTTTTAACGGATAATGCAATTTAAACCTATAAAGTACAATGCCCATGTTCAGATGAATTTATTTCAATGGTTTCTTAAGTTCTCAATTGGACAAAGCACTGTTTATCTAAAATGTCAAATAGATTGTTCACATATTTGAGACATTCCAGCTATATCACAGACAGTCTTGCTTTTTTTTGTTACTGACTAATTGCATTTTTACAAATGCTTTTACAGTGCATGCAATTCAATTACTTTCACAGTATGTAGGAATCTTTAGGACCAGGGTATATGTTAGTGAGATATAACACTTTGAATTTGTTTCCCTTCCATCCCATCAACTATAATGTAAACTGCAACATTTCTGTACGCTATATTCATTCTGATATCAAGTCAATTTGCAAACTTATAATGAATATATGTGCATCAGTAAGAGGCAAGAGGATCACTATGGTATAGTTTGTCATATATAGTTCATTCTAAATAGATCTTAGGGTACTGTCACACTTGGCAACGCACCATCGATCCAGACAATGATCCGACCTGGTAGGGATCGCTGGTGCATCACTACATGATCGCTGGTGAGATGTTAAACAATCAGATCCCACCAGCAACACAGCAACGATACAGCGGTCATTGGGACCCTGTCACTCTCGGGTGTAGTGTTGAGACCGTTGATTGCTGTCCCTGTCAAACACAGCGATGCACGCTGCACAGCGGGAGCGCAATGACCAAAAAATGGTCCACAACGATTTGTAACAATCAGAGATCTTACAGCAGAGGCCTGATCACTGCTACGTGTCACACATAGCGAGGTCGCTCTTGAGATCGCTGTTGCGTCCCAAGACTTGTGACTCAGAAGCGATCTTGCTTAGTGTTACGGGGGCTTTAGACCTGACGCGGCCAGTGTACTTATTCTAAAAATCTATTGTAAAAATGTTTCTCATTAACCCCTGAGAAGTTTTCCATTTTTTTTTTTCATGCTCTCCAAGAGTCATAACATTTCTTTTCCAGCTATATGACCATATCAGAGCTTGTTTTCTGCAGGACGAGTTGCACTTTGAATAACACCATTCAAAAAATTCCAAGTGCAGTGAAATTGCAAAAAAATGGCAATTCCACAATGACTTTTTATATTTACCATGTTCATTATATGGTAAAACTGACCTGGCACTATGAGAACGCAAATACCAAACATTTACTTTTTTTAAAAATTTAAGTGGTGAAAATAATGAAAGAATTCGTAAAACAAAATTTCTGTTAAGGTACCATCACACGCGGCAATATTGCTTGCAATTTCACCGGCAATTTGCTGGTTGCTGTGAAATCATAGACACATTGTTCCATTTGTAAACGGCAACAAGATAGAACAATGTGTCCATGATTTCACTGAAACAAAAAAATTGCCAGTGAAATTGCAAGCAATATTGCCGCGTGTGACGGTACCTTTAGAAGCACTTTGTGGCTGATAAAATCAACCAAGTTGAGTCTGCCGAGAAAGATGCAGACTCACGGTGTGAACCCGCATCAAACGCAGGTTCAAGACTGATCACATAAATATAGGTCATCAGTTGTGAATGGATTAAGATAAACAGCTCGTCATGAATCAAAGTATATATAGGAACCACAGTATACTCAATCTCAGTACATATAATTGACAGCTCCTCAATGCAATCCTCCCTGCTGCTGATATCTTACACTGCCTAGAACAAGCTGCAGCTGTCAGTCAAACTGGGGGAGTAGAACATATTTAGATTTCTGATTATTTCCTCCACTCTTGATGGATCCAAATGTTTTCAAATTATTATCCAGCCTTCCCGTCAAAAAATTTTTTTTAAGAAAAAGTATACCAACAGAAGCAAATCAATTTAATAATATAAATTGTTTTTTATTGAGAGATATGGTGACAGATTCGCCATAATCAATTTAAAGGGAATCTGTCAGCAGGTTTTTGCTATGTAAGCTGAGGACAGAATGATGCATTAGTTAAAAATCAAGAGGCAACTGTGTTTCTCTTATAAGGCTGTGTGCAACAGTTTACTTAAACTGATGACTATATTTCTCTGTAATTAACATTGCAGGACTAGAAAGTCACGTGAATGGCAGTCTGACATGCCCCCTGTGATAGACATGTCAAAGCCAATGCACAATCTCTGTTGTGAGCCTGTTGTGAGTGGGGGTAGCTTGACAGTGTTCCTGAAACTAAATTCTTTGTGTGAGACTTTAGTCAGTAATCTATGTGATAACTTTGATAACTTGTTGGATTCAGGGTTTCTTTGCCTAGGTTAGGTTGTTCTCATATGAGGTATCAAAAACCTGCTGACATATCCCCTTTAAAGCAAAAACTATCGCATTCTATAGAAATTAGTTCAACATTTGTTTAAAAGATTCAGCTTTGCAGAGGTCTAGCATTATTTATTTTTCTCATGGAGGACAGGAAATTTAAGTTTTTATTGTTTTTCAGTATGTATTTTTGCTTTTCACATTAATATGCTATCATGTGAATATTTTTACTCAGTAAAGTAATTACAGCATTGCACAGGTTACTGTTAATGTGCCCTCAGTATCAACAAACCTATATATAATATCAATGACCTACATATAATTTGTTCTTGCCCTGCTATGATGTGCACATATGAGCTATATATGTGTTGGAGATTGTTGTAGTATGCTTAGGTTTAAATCAAAATGACTCTAATGGTTGTGTGAGTGGTTGAAATTAGATTAGATTATAAAATCTACTGGCTACAAAGATCAAAGTGTTTCAATTATCTGTATAGGGTGCAGATTATGGTTTGTGCTATTTGATTCTTAATTAAATTTACCTCTGTAGAAAAGAAGTAGTGTGTTTGTTTTTTTATTAGGAAAGTTCCAGATGTTTGTGTTTTAACCTTAAAGGGATCCTGTCACCCCCAAAACACATGTAAACCTATTAAAACCTGTCCCTAGAGCATATTAACACTTTCCCTACACTGTTTTTACCTCCTAAATGCAGTAAATGACATTGCATAAAAACGTTATAATAGTACCTGATTACTGATGATAATGAGTGACTATCTATTCATAGTCACTCATCAAGACTGCCCCTCTGCTTCATAGCACGCCTGAATAGGCGTGATCTTCATCATGCATTCAAACTGCCGCCTCCCTGCTGTGCCCTGTGTCGTCCGAGGCTGCTGTGTGGCTGGGTGACGTGATCCGCGTCATTCCCCGCGCCGGGTGACGTATTTACACCGGCGCCGCGCTGTCGGCTTCAAAATGCACACTGCGCATGCCCATGCGCATGCGCAGTGCGCATTTTGAAGTTTACAGCGCGGCGCCGGTGTAAATACGTCACCCGGCGCGGGGAATGACGCGGATCGCGTCACCCAGCCACACAGCAGCCTCGGACGACACAGGGCACAGCAGGGAGGCGGCAGTTTGAATGCATGATGAAGATCACGCCTATTCAGGCGTGCTATGAAGCAGAGGGGCAGTCTTGATGAGTGACTATGAATAGATAGTCACTCATTATCATCAGTAATCAGGTACTTATAAAACGTTTTTATGCAATGTCATTTACTGCATTTAGGAGGTAAAAACAGTGTAGGGAAAGTGTTAATATGCTCTAGGGACAGGTTTTAATAGGTTTACATGTGTTTTGGGGGTGACAGGATCCCTTTAAAAAGACTCTATAGGGAAGACCATGTTAAAAGTTTTCTCCCGTGTTGTCCTTATATAGAGTATGTTTGCTTTACAGCATCTAAAATGAGTGGGAGTCAATTGACAAAAAAGTGTGATACAGAAAAAACCCTTCCCCTGAAGAGCAGAAAGTGAACATCCTGGTGTATAAAGAGTTACAGACCCTTAGCAATGTATGTAATGTATAGAATTCTTCTCCACTTCCTTAATGAAGTGCACATTTGCATATATCTGAGAGGAGGGAAGTGGCTACAATCTCCTCACCTACTTAGCTGTCTCCATAAGGTAGATAGCAAGTTCCCAGACTTAGAATTCTTCTTGGCATTGTATTGTATTGTATTGTATCTTAATGCATTGTATTGAATAGTCTCTCTTTTTTATATTACAGAGCTGACAAGCAACCTACAGTAAATAGAAATTAACATTATCATGGGTATTACTGTCACCAGGGAGTAAACAAGTATATTTTAAAGTTAATACTGACAAAAAATATAAATTACCATTTTTTTTTACTATAGGATACATTGGACTGTAGGACACATGCAGGTTTTAGAGGAGGAAAGTACGACAAAAACATTTGAAGCAAAAAATGGCATCATGATGTACTGTTATGAGGTAATGTGCCCAAATTCTGTACTAATGTCCCCAATCCTGGGCCCCTTCCAGGTATATATGTTCCCCATCCTGTTAGTGTTTCTCCATGCTGGTACATGATCCCCATCCTGGTATATGTGCCCTACCCTGGTATATGTCTCTCATCCTAATATATATGATTCCCCATCCTAGTATATAAGATCTCCCATCCTGGTGTTGTGGCCACCATCCTGGTATATGTCTCACTTCTTGGTATATGGCCCCCTATCCTGGTACATGTGCCTCATCCTTGTATATGTCCCTCATTCTGCTATATGGCCCTATCCTGTTACATGGCCCATATCCTGGTAAGTAGATCTCCATTCTGGTATATGTCCCTAACCCTGGTATATGTCCCTCACTGTTTTATATGTTCCTCACCCTGGTATATGGCCCCATCTAGAATAACAGTGTACACAAAAAAAATAAATGATTATAGTCACCTTCCATCACTCCCTCACAGCAGCTTAACATCTTCTCAAGCAGGGAACTGAACAGTGTGTAACCATACAGCAATAATATCACTGTCATGCACTGCATTCCCAAACACAGTCAGCTGCTGTCAAGAGATCAAGATGTGGCACTGTGGGGGAGCGATAGACAGTGAGCATAATCATCTGTCTGCTTCTGCCTATTGGGATATTTACTGCTACCAGTAGGAAGCAATGAGTATCCACTTTCTTTAATAGTGAGCACACTTGATCACCCACAGTTGAAGCAGCAGCAGGTAATCCCATGTGCCCGCTCGCTGTGTAAGAAAACGTAATATGTGCCACTCCCTGCCGATCATCTCTTGACATCGGTTTCAGTGCTAAGAGGTGATGGGTGGGAGGGAGCACTCATATTACATTTTCTTTAATGGCGGTCACACATGGTCACTGGCTGGAGCTGCTGCACCTTGCTCCAGCCTCCAGTGACCTGCTCTTTTCTCCAGTTACTTGCTGGACCACCGCTGCCAACCCCCATAGCCACAGCCATACTGTACATACAAGCTTTAACACTAGAAGTCCCAGAAATTTTGAGCTTCCCCCTGAAGTCCCGAAAGAGGGTCAAATGACCCTTAGTCCAAACCGACAACTCTGATGGCTCCAATTAGCATCCTTTCATTTGTAAATGTGGCCTAAAATCCTTCAGGTCATTCGACCCGTATCTGGGTTCCAAAGGTAGAAATATTAAATGACCCCTCTCTGGGACTTCTAGTGTTAAGACACATCCCCAGTTTTCTCCCAAATTTTGGGGAAAAGAGTGCGTCTTCTAGTCCAAAATATGCTAAGTAAAAACAACAGCAACATCTATAATGAAAAAATATGTATGCTTATAATAATACATCGCTTTAATTATCTCAATATCTGATAATAATTTTTTAGACATAGAATATGAAAAATCCAAGTCAAAACTGGTGTTAGGGCCCTTTCACTTCAGCGTTTTTTGAAATTCGCAGCACATGCGGTGAAAAAAACCGCATCTGCCGCGATTACCGCATACCGGCTGCACTTGCGGCGCGGTGGCGGTAAACGCCATGCAAAGTATAGGCGTACTTGCGGCAGGTGCGGCAAGTGCGGTTTTGCACTTGCGGCAGGTGCGGCCGCGAAAAAAAACCTCTTATTAAACAGATTTTTAGCCTTTAGTAAACTTAAATGTATTAAAGGGATCCTGTCACCTCCAAAACGCCTCCTAAGCTATCAAAACATGTCCCTGCAGCATATTATCACTAATCTTCCACTCCTTGTGTCTCCTAAATGCATCCTGTGAAAGTGCATTAAAACATTTTAATACTTACTCATTAGGCATTATAATTAGATAGGGCTATATTCTTTAGCCCTTAGGGTGTGTTGTTTTTCAGCCTGAATGATCCAGCCTCTCTCTCTCTGTGCTGCTGTGATGTGGAGCTGAAGGCAGGACTAATGATTTGCATTCTGTGAGTGATAGAGAGGGGGGAGGGTAAAGCCTGCACAAGCAGAGCACACAGACAGAGAGAGGGTGGATCCTGGAGCCTGCAAAACAACACACCCTGGGGACTAAAGAATATAGCCCCTGCTAATTATAATCACTAATGAGTATTAAAACGTTTTTATCCACTTTCACAGGATGTTTTTAGGAAACAAAAGGATTGTGAGATTAGATAATATGCTGCAGGGACATGTTTTGGTAGCTTAGGAGGTGTTTTGGAGGTTACAGGATCCCTTTAAGTGTAAAAGGAACATATGATAATGAGCCAATAAACACAATAAGTTAAAAAATAAATAAAATAATATCATTTTATTAAGTAATGTTGAAATTAGGACATACAGAAATTAAGACACCAGAATAACAAAATGGAAGCGACATCAAATAGGTAAATGTATAGAACAGTGTATGACATACATAGTAACTAATGCAGTCGCAATATTGCAAATACTGTAGATATCTAAAACATGCAGAACTGAGCATACTAGTAAATCAGCAATATTAGGTCTAAGTATGAGATGCAAGAAAAAATGGATAAGTAAGAAAGTAAAGCGTACCATAGCATGTAGGGAACTCATGAGTCAGAAAACAGCACCCGACACGCATTTTACACCTAGCTGCGTCATTAATGGGGAACTCTATACAACTCTATACAATACTAGATGGTGGCCCGATTCTAACGCATCGGGTATTCTAGAATACTTTGTAAACAGGAGGGAACTGTGACTGACAGCCTTGTAAACAGCAGAGAAGTGCGTCACACTAGCCGTGCTCCGCTTATTGGTCGCCGCCAGCCGCGATGACCAATCAGTGCACTTGGTGCGTGTTTTAAAACACGCTTTGCTGATTGGTTGCCGTGGGCAGCGGTGACCAGTCAGCAAAGTGGAGCATGGCTTGGCATGGGTTTTGAATCCCGCGCCACTGATTGGTCGCCGCTGAGAGCAGCGACCAATCAGCGGCATGGGATTCATATTTCCCGCCAATCTGCCCCACTTCGCTGATTGGTCGCCGCCGGCCGCTGCGACCAATCAGAGAAGTCACGCAGCTTGGCGGGGGATTTGAATTCCGGCCGCCCATATAGGAATACCCATAATGTATGTGTTCCAATATGGCGGTCGGGGTACTACTGCCGCAAGCTGACGCTGGTCACCTCCCGGCTGGCTCGCCACGGACCATAGATGAGCCTCAGCTACTGTTGGATCTCATGGCCGGACGCGTGTGGTGATATCCTGGTGATAGTGACGCCGATGCATTGCTGTCGCCAGGTTTCAGCTTGGCGCGAGATTTGATCGCTCGCTGCTGTTTTGCATACGCTTCGCTCATTGGTTGCCGTGGCTGGTGGTGAACAATGACCACTGGCATGCAATTTTCTGGACAGACAGACATGATTAGGCAATTATATAGTAGATACCTACAGCAGTGTCAGTGTACAGCAGTGTCAGTGTACAGCGGTGTCGGTGTGCAGCGGCGTCAGTGTGCAGCAATGTCAGTGTGCAGCGGTGTCAGTGTGCAGCAGTGTCATGGCCCCTTTACACGCAGCTACAGGTAACAGGTTTTCCACAGGTAACTTACTGGCTGCAGTGAAATCATGGAGACAAGGTTCTATCTTGTTGCTGTGTACAAATGGAACTATGTCTCCATGATTTCACTGCAGCCAGTAAGTTACCTGTGGAAAACCTGTTACCTGTAGCTGCGTGTAAAGGGGCCATAAGTGTGCAACAGTGTCGGTGTGCAGCAGTGGCAGGGTGCAGCAGTGGCAGGGTGCGGCACTATCAGTGTTGTGCAGTGGTGTCGGTGTGTGGCGGTGTCGGTGTACAGCAGTGTTAGTGTACAGCAGTGTCGGTGTACAGAAGTATCAGTGTTGTGCGGCGGTGTTGGTGTGCGGCAGAGTCAGTGTACAGCACTATCAGTGTTGTGCGGCGATGTCGGTGTGCGGCGGTGTCCGTGTTCAGTCGCCCGGTGAGACTAATCAGCGGGGGCAGAATGGAGTAGGACAGGATGGAGTGAGCGGGGCAGGATGGACCAGCAGTGCAGGTGTGCGGTGGTGTCGGTGTAAAGCGGTGTCTGCGGTGTGTTGCCGTGTCAGTGTTGTGAGGCGGTGTTGGTGTGCGGCAGTGTCGATGTGCGGCAGTGTCGGTGTTCAATCGGGTGGCAGGATGGAGGCGGGGAGAGCCGGTAGGAGCAGTGGGGCAGGATGGTGGCAGGTAGGGACAGGATGGAGCCAGGGGAACAGGATGGAGCCGGGGGGGCAGGATGGAGCTGGAGGAGGGGCAGGAAGAAGGCGGGGGAGGGGCAGGATGGAGCTGGGGGGCAAGATGGATGCGGGGGGAAGGATGGATGCAGGGGGGCATGATGGAGGCAGGGGCAGGATGGAGGTGGGGGACAGGATGGAGGCGGGGACAGCATGGAGCTGGGGGGCAGAATTGAGGTAGGGGGGAGGATTCCCGTCACCCCCCTCTGTTCTCACCTGTCTTCTCCAGCTACAGAGTCACACTGTACAGTGGTCATGTGACAGGACAAGCTATGTGATGTCACATCAGCCCGCCCTGTCACATGACCACTGTACTACAGGGTGAGAACAGTGGGAGCGAGCCGGCGGACAGGTGAGTATCCTCACTGAGGATTTTTTATTTTTACTTACACTATGGAGGAGCGGGGAGCCATGGGTAGTGGGGACGCCGCGGGGAGCGGGGGGGGGGGAAGGCCGCAGGGAGCACAGCCAGGAGGAGCGGGGAGCCGTGAGGAGAGCCACACGGAACGCAAATTTTGAATTTGCGCGTCGCGGCTCTTTTGCATACTGGCCACTTCCGTCTGTGGCATGCAATTTCGGCCTCAGACGGAAGTGGCCATAAGGCAATTATATAGTAGATTTCTCTAATAGGCACTGTGGGCATTATTATTATTTGTTAAAGAGTATACTGAGTTGCTGACAAAGCTGGCCAACAAGAACATTTCCTAGGCATAGCACCCCACTGTTGATAGTTATAAGTGTAATACTGACTGTGGCACCTGACCTGACCTGACTTATTCTATGCTTGAACCTAACCTTGGATTGAATTAATGCTTTGCTTGCTTGATGATTTTGTCTTTGGTTCCACTGTTTTTTGTCTGCTGATTTTGTTAATTTTTTTTGTCCCTCAGGTTTTGACATGTGTTCCACTGACAGCACTCTCCTACTGTTAGGCTATGTCCTGCAGTAGAAACGTAGCAAAACCTTAGGGGTTTCTGGCAATCATGATTTCTTTCAATCATGATTTCTTGGCAGGAGAAATCCTGAATTTTTTTCTGTGGGTTTGCTGCATGTTTGCTGTATTTTTATCACATTTTTGCTTGCTGTGTTGTTGCAATAGAACTTGGCAAAAATGAAGAAAAGAATTGACATGTTTATTTTTTAAGGTAAAGGGTGAAAATGAAGCCTTTCTTGAGGCTTTTTAAAGGTTGTGGCTATCACACAATCTGCCCATGAACGTTCTTTAAAGGGAAACTGTCCGCTTGTTCTACACCCCTAACCTATCACTGCCTGTTCCTGATCCTTGGTAGCTGATCCCTAACCATCCCTGTCTGATCTAAATGTGCCCTATAAAATTTAAGAAAAATTATTTATAATTTACAAGCAGTCTCCATTCGGAGACTGGAAAGGTGTGCTCTGGGGCTCCATTCTCCCCTACTCGCTGGCTCCTAGTACGTCCCACTTGGTATCCTCATTCCTTGTGCTGTGCCACCTCTTTTGAAATTCCCATCTCCTTTGTAACTATGATGCGCTGGGCCGGAACGTCATATCCGATCCAGTGCATTGTGGGGGCTGATCACGTGATCGGCCCAGCGCAAGCGCAGTGCGCATATTGAAGCCGAGTCGTACACGTCATATCTGGCTTGGTGCATTGTGGGAGCTTATAACGTGTACTGCTCGGCTTCAATATGCACACTGCGCATGCGCCGTAGCCGGGCCCGACACATGATCAGCCCCCACAATGCACCGAGCGAACAGTATTTACAAAGGAGGCGGGTATTTCAAAAAGAGGTGGCACAGCACAAGGAATGAGGATGCCAAGCGGGACATGCTAGGTGCCAGTGAGGAGGGGAGAATGGAGCTCTGGAGCCCGCCTCTCCGTCTTTGAATGGAGACTGCTTGTAAGTTATAAATAATTTTTCTTAAACTTTATAGGGCATGTTTAGCTCAGACAAGGATGGTTAGGGATCAGCTACCAAGGTGCAGGGACAGGCAGTGATAGGTTAGGGGGGTAGAATGAGCTGACAGGTTCCCTTTAAGTTTCAAGATCTCCCAAAACAGTTTCCAGTAGCAACACTTCAAGAATAATAAAGCTATTTTGATGTATACAGTAATTCATAGGAAGAGACCACAAGGAGAAACTCTTTCATATGTGGCAGCCTGTGTTATAATAATTCTTGAAACTACAATTTTGCAGACCTTATTTTCATGCCTGTCACAAATGACTGTTTTCAGCCTTGCAGTGCCAATTAAAATGAATTTATCAAATATAATCCACAATGATTATGTAAAGGTAGCTACCCAGTAACTAAATTCAGCAAGGCTGTATTAAGCAGTTTGTTTTTCACACATTAATTTGCAAACCAACATTTGGACAAAAAATCAAGTGCCGAGAAATTCACAGTATACTTTCAGATGTTTTGAGCATATGCTTTTTAGACATGGTACCGTATGGTCAGTCTGAGCTCTGTCGTTGTAAATTGAACAGCTGAGAAAATAGTTATCATTGATCTCTGTCCAAACTCTGAAGCCTGTGCCTGTGTGTATGAGCCTTCACCTTCAAAACAACTTGACTTTACAGGGAATATAATTACATCAGTATATACGACATGGGGGGAATTTACAGTGTAAAGTATGTCTGTATCTTTATATATGTTATCAAATGTATCAGTTTTTATTGATAATTAATGAAGACAGGGTAAAATGTAATTATTGAAACAAATTTAATCTTTCTTGCATTGTAATTTGTCATTTTTGTTATTTTGTTATTTTCCATCTTTCAAGAGCCCTATCATTTTTCTTCTTCTTTTGACGTAGCCATGTGAGGGTTTGTTTTTTGCTGGACAACGTTTAGTTATGAATGACACCATTCATTTTACCATACAATTAGAGATGAGCGGATGAATTGTAGGTTCTATTGAATTTAAACACTTTGTGAATTGGTTCTCAAAGATCTAAAAAGAAATGCCCAGCTCCATTTTACACACAGCTAGAGGTTTAGCAAGCAGATTGATGATATTTTGCACAGCCACACTGACTATCACTTCATGCCTTGCAACCATTGCATCACATGGTTGTAGCAAAGCCAATTAAGAGGGCTATCACAGATAGTATAGAAGATGGGGTTCATTTCCTGGGATCTCTAAAAGGTTTTTACATTACTAAAAAAATTCTGGGCTTAATTATTAATATAGCATCCATGTGAACATTTTGTAGGCTTCAGATTGCCATGTCAACCCATTGGCGTCCCATGATCAGGTCACAGAGAAGGTGTTAATGGATGCCAAGAATGCTGTGCCAACCAAACAACATGCCGTTGTCAAAGATTGATGGCTTCATTTAAGGAGATGACAACATAAATCAGAACCTATCTCTGATTGCTGCTGATCCAGGTAGAATCTGTCAGGGTAACACAGTCAGCAACTATTGGTTATGGTGCGGGATCAGTTTGCACCACATCCGATATCCTTCAGATCTTGATTTATGCCATACTTTTACAGTGACTGTTAGGAAAGGCTAAAAAAGGCTGTTATATGATTAAATATTAACTTGGATCACACAAAAGCAACAATTTGTTTATTATTTTGAGAGAAAATTCTGTGACTATATACTTCAATTGCATACTTACTATGGTGCCCCAGTCCCACACCCACTGTCCTTTTGATTTCCCTTCAAAATGTCCACCTTTTATCAAATATTTCACAAATAGGTCCAGGCTTTTCAGGATTTGACTCAAGGGTCTTCAGACAAACAAACAAACAAACAATAGCATGATAAAGATTCCAGTGATGATAATTGGATTCATTATCTAATGTTAACTAAGCTCCTAACATGTTCTAAGAAGTAGGTTTGTTAAAATGAGTGAATACATCCTAGCATCAGACATAGAATCCATTGAATTATACTGTTTCATCACTTTATGTCCAGTACTGGTGGTGAAGAAAAACTGTTTCTAGTGTGCTGAAACCTACTGGCTGTGCAAAACAATAGCAGTAATCACTAAACCAAATCCAGACAATTAGATTAAGGTATTGAGCTTGTGTGACCACAGCACTGGATACTTTAATTAGACAATCTGAGATGGAATCAAAATAACACCAATTGTCTCACACTGATATATATATATATACAGTTGTGACCAAAAGTATTGACACCCCTGCAATTCTGTCAGATAATACTCAGTTTCTTCCTGAAAAGGATTGCAATCACAAATTCTTTGGTATTATTATCTTCATTTAATTTGTCTTAAATGAAAAAACACACAAAAGAGAATGAAGCAAAAAGCAAAACATTAATCATTTCACACAAAACTTCAAAAATGGGCCAGACAAAAGTATTGTCACCCTCAGCCTAATACTTGGTTGCACAACCTTTAGCCAAAATTACTGCGATCAACAGCTTCCGGTAACCATCAATGAGTTTCTTCCAATGCTCTGCTGGAATTTTAGACCATTCTTCTTTGGCAACCTGCTCCAGGTCCCTGATATTTGAAGGGTGCCTTCTCCAAACTGCCATTTTTAGATCTCTCCACAGGTGTTCTATGGGATTCAGGTCTGGACGCATTGCTGGCCACCTTAGAAGTCTCCAGCGCTTTCTCTCAAACCATTTTGTAGTGCTTTTTGAAGTGTGTTTTGGGTCATTGTCCTGCTAAAAGACCCATGACCTCTGAGGGAGACCCAGCTTTCTCACACTGGGCCCTACATTATGCTGCAAAATTTGTTGGTAGTCTTCAGACTTCATAATGCCATGCACACGGTCAAGCAGTCCTGTGCCAGAGGCAGTAAAGCACCCCCAAAACATCAGGGAACCTCCGCCATGTTTGACTGTAGGGACCGTGTTCTTTTCTTTGAATGCCTTTTTTTTTCTCCTGTAAACTCTATGTTGATGCCTTTGCCCAAAAAGCTCAACTTTTGTCTCATCTGACCAGAGAACATTCTTCCAAAACGTTTTAGGCTTTCTCAGGCAAGTTTTGGCAAACTCCAGCCTGGCTTTTTTATGTGTCAGGGTAAGAATTGGGGTCTTCCTGGGTATCCCTTTTCAATCAGACGTCGATGGATAGTACGGGTTGACACTGGTGTACCCTCGGACTGCAGGGCAGCTTGCACTTGTTTGGATGTTAGTCGAGGTTCTTTATCCACCATCTGCAAAATCTTGCGTTGAAATCTCTTGTCAATTTTTCTTTTCCGTACACATCCAGGGAGGTTAGCCACAGTGCCATGGGCTTTAAACTTCTTGATGACACTGCGCACAGTAGACACAGGAACATTTAGGTCTTTGGAGATGGACTTGTAGCCTTGAGATTGCTCTTGCTTTCTCACAATTTGATTTCTCAAGTCCTCAGACAGTTCTTTGGTCTTCTTTCTTTTCTCCATGCTCAATGTGGTACACATAAGGACTCAGGACAGAGGTTGAGTCAACTTTAATCCATGTCAACTGGCTGCAAGTGTGATTTAGTTATTGCCAACACCTGTTAGGTGCCACAGGTAAGTTAGAGAAGCATCACATGATTTTTTTAACAGTGCCAATACTTTTGTCCACCCCCTTTTTTATGTTTGGTGTGGAATTATATCCAATTTGGCTTTATGACAATTCTTTTTCTGTTTCTTCATTGAAGACAAATTAAATGAAGATAATAATACCAAAGAATTTGTGATTGCAATCATTTTCAGGACAAAACTGAGTAATATCTGACAGAGTTGCCGGGGTACTTTTGGCCACAACTGTATGTAGATTCAGGAATAATTTTAACTTAAAAATTGGCTTTCTTTACGTGATCTAAAAATGTAATTTAATATTTATTTTTTGGACAAAATGCTAATATTGATGATTACGGCTTACAGCCAATGAAAACGGTCATTATTTCAGAAAATTAAAGTAGGGATGATGAGAGGTTTGAGAGATAAAATATTACCTAAATAGATATCAGAGGCTTCACCTTGTGTGGTTGTGAGAGTCACAACTACTATAAAAGCATATCATGGCTGCTGCAGTCCCCAGTGTGGTGCATATAGAGTAGGGAGGATGAAGGATTAAAAACCGAGATGCCGTATTTCACAAGATATCAAAAGTTGAATATAATATTGATTTATTAGTCAACACGTTTCAGGGCTCCCTGGCCCCTTCCTAAGGACAAATCAATATCATATTGCTGTTTCAGGGAGCCTTAAAATATGTTGACTAATAAATCGATTTTATATTCACCATTTGATGTCTCGTAAAATATGATAATATGGTTTTTACCCCTTTATCCTCCTCAATTACATTTTTTGAGATAATGATCTTTGGGTTTTCATTGGCTGTAAGACATAATCATCAGCATTAACAGAAAACACTGGAAATACAGTGGGTACAGAAAGTATTCAGACTCCTTTAAATTTTGTCACTCTTTGTTTTCTTTGTAGCCATTTGGAAAATGTAAAAAAGTTAATTTTTTTCTAGTTAATGTGCAATCTGCACCACATTTGACTGGAAAAAAACAGAAATGTAGAAATTTTTGCAAATGCATTAAAAAAGAAAAACTGAAATATCACATGGTCATAAGTATTCAGACCCTTTGCTCAGACACTCATAATTAAGTCACATGCTATCAATTCCCTTGTGAACCTACTTGAGATGATTCTACTTGTTCATTGGAGTCCAGCTGTGTTTAATTAAACAGATAGGACATGATTTGTAAAGTCACACACGTGTCTATATAATACTTCACAGCTCACATGCATGTCAGACCAAATGAGACTCATGAGGTCAAAGGAACTGCCCAAGGAGCTCAGAGACAGAATTGTGGCAAGGCATAGAGCTGGCCAAGGTTACAAAAGATTTTCTGCAGTACTCAAGGTTCCATAATGCTTAAATGGAAGAAGTTTGGGACCACCAGAAGTCTTCCCAGACCTGGCGGTCCAGCCAAACTGAGCAATCGTGGGAGAAGAGCCCTGTTGAGAGAGGTAAAGAAGAACCCCAAGATCACTGTGGCTGACCTCCAGAGATGCAGTAGGTAGATGGGAGAAACTTCTACAAAGACAACTATCACTGCAGCCCGCCAGTTGGGCCTGTATGGCAGAGTGGCCCGATGGAAGCCTCTCCTCAGTACAAGTCATATTAAAGCCCACATAGAGTTTGCTAATAAAACAAATGAAGGACTCCCAGACTATGAGAAATACGATTTTCTGGCCTTATGACATGAAAGCACTTTTTGGTGATAATTCTAAGCAGTATGTGTGGAGAAAACCAGGCACTGCTCAGCACCTGCCCAATAAAATCCCAATAGTGAAATATGGTTGTGGCAACATCATGCTATGAGGGTGTTTTTCAGCTGCAGGGACAGGACAACTAGTTGCAATTGAAGGCAACATGAAAGCGGCCAAGTACCGAGATATCCTGGATGAAAACGTCTTCCAGTGTGCTCTGGACCTCAGACTTGGCCAAAAGTTCACCTTACAACAAGACAATGACCCTAAGCAGAAATTCTTTGGACGAAGTGCCTGAATGTCCGCGCTGCTGCTAACAGGATCAAAGGAACCGAGACACAGAAATGTCTGGATCTGCAAAAGCCTTTAAAGGCTTTTGCAGATCCAGACATTCCTGTGTCTCGGTTCCTTTGATCCTGTTAGCAGCAGTGCGGACATTAAGGCACTTCGTCCAAAGAATTTCGGCATCACCACCACGGTTTCCTGTGGGAGTGCGGTCCCTGCAGCAGCTGCCATAACGCTTTTCTACCAGTTGTGGGTTATCACAACTGACAAAGGTGAGCAATTCCACATCGCAAAGTGAAAGTGTGTAATTGAGATAAGACCCTATATGCGCATTCTTTTTTCTACAGACCAATGACCCTAAGCACACAGCTAAAACAACAAAGGAGCGGCTTCAGAACAACTCTGTGACCCTTCTGGAAGGCCCATCCAGATATCTGACCTAAACCCAATTCAGCATCTCCAGAGAGACCTGAAAATGTTGTCCACCAACATTCACCATCCAACTTAACTGAACTGGAAAGACCTGCAAGGAAGAATGGCAGAGGATCCCCAAAACCCAGGTGTGAAGAACTTGTTGCATTATTTGCAAGAAGACTCATGGCTGTACTAACTCAAAAGGGTGCTTCTACTCAATACTTAGCAAAGGGTCTGAATACTTATGACCATGTGATATTTCAGTTTTTCTTTTTTAATAAATTTGCAAAATTGGGTGCAGAGTGTACATTAATAAGAAAAAAATGAAGTTTTTTTAATTTACCAAATGGCTGCAATGAAACAAAGAGTAATAAACTTAAAAGGGGTCTGAATACTTTCCGTACCCATTGCAGATCACTTTGTTTGTAATAACTCTTTATAATATATGCGTTTCACCCTATGTGTTGAATCACTGAAAAAAAATTACTTTTTGATGATATTCTAATTCATTGAGATGCATCGGTAAGTTATATTTAAAAGAGACTAAAGGATGCGGAACATAAAATATATTATGCAAAACAGCACTTAAAAGTGAGTCTTTTGTAATAATTGCGCCAAAACTCTGGATCCTCCCGTTTTGATGACGGTTTTGACGTCATACATGTGGCAACACCTACTAATCATGTCTATGAATGCTGCTATAAATAAGAGTTGTTTGGTGGGGGGGGAGTATCCCTGATGAAGGTGCCAGGTGGGCACCGAAACGCGTCGGTGAATAAAAGAAGGATCTGATCAACACTCTATCTCCAAGTGTCTTCTTTGATGCGAATCAGTCTGGCAGCGCGAACCGCCATACACTTTTTCCCAAGTAACCTGAAATTCATTGAGATGCACCGGTAAGTTATATTTAAAAGAGAATAAAGGATGCGGAACATAAAATATATTATGCAAAACAGCACTTAAAAATCTAATTACTTTGTAACATAAAAATAGATATATTGCCTGTTGACTTCACGGATATACTGTATAGTTTTAATATGTGGATTCTTAGAATGCTCAACAGAGGAGGTTTTTTATAATAACGGAGTAAAACAGATTTTGATATTCAGCACAAAGGAAGAGCGAAAGCTACAATCATCTATTGTAAAGAGGAAATTGTTTCCAGTGTCAGGGCATTCAGCGCTATCACTAAGTAGAAATGGAAGCAATCAATTTGCCGTTGCTCACCATATTTTGTGACACGCTGAATCTACTTCCCTGCTATAATTTGCAAACTCAAACAGGTAACAAGTACTTACTAACTATATAGCTTGGAATCCTACAGTATATTCTCGAAAATAATTATGTTTCTGTTTGACATTTCATTACTCACTACCTGGACTTGGATCCAAGCAGAAAATGTGTCCCACATTTGTCTCTTAAATATTTGAGGTTCCCTCAGTTTTTGAAGAGAACAAGGACAAAATTATGTATAAACTAAAGCTGTAAGATTTTTATTCCAGTAGGAGGTGAGCATATTAGCCTTAATATAGGATATTTGGATGTCAAAGTCCAGACAGTCAAATAATGGACGGAGGGCTGTATTAAAATTACTGGAACAAAATAAAAATTGACCCTTATTTCTGCCAATGAAGGCTTACAGTGACCCCGTTACACTGTTGAATGCCCCTAGTACTCTATATTCAGATATATAAGATGCACCTCCATTTTCCTCCCAACTTTGAGGGAAAAAAGTTTGTCTTATAGACCGCAAAATATTTTACTCATGATAGATTATTGCTACAGGTTATTTATTCCCATTTAGAACAAGAGTGTATTTGTAAAAGGTAGTTTATAGCTTTTTTATACAACAGCTACAAGGAAAAAGCAACTCAAGTGAAAGCTTTTGTAACCCTCGTATGGAAAACGTCCTGAGTGACCATGTGTTATGTTCTAGTCCAGATTGAAAAGTCTGCAGTCACTCTGTCTGCCTAAAGACTTGAGAAATTAAAAGAGAAAGGAAGCGCACATAGAGTAGTACCTCTATTATACAGGTCCCTCAGACCCCAAATGGTTAAACTCACCTGATGTAGTTGTGAGTGTCACAACTACAATAAAAGCACACAGGAGGTCGCTGCAGGCTCCCAGCTGAGAACTGAAGAATCCAGATAAGAGTGAAAAGAGCTGGGATAAGATGCCGCGCTGACCACAAAGATAAACACAGAGTTAATCACACACTCTGTTTATTTTGCCTACACGTGTTTCATGGCTCATAGCAACTTCATGAGGGCAACTGATGAAGTGGCTATGAGCCATGAAACACGTGTAGGCAAAATAAACAGAGTGTGTGATTAATTCTGTGTTTATCTTTGTGGTCAGCGCAGCATCTTATCCCAGCTTTTTTCACTCTTATCTGGATTCTGAAGACTTGAGAATCATTTCAGCATTGTATTGAGCAGGGCCGCTAGATGGTGTCCAGCCTCCCTTAATACACATGTATTGAGCAAGGCCATGCTCACTCATCAGGTTCTGGCTGAGACTAGGCATATTGCACCGACAAATCCTCGCAGTGCACACTGCATGCACTGTGAGGAGTAACAAGTCTGCAGTCACATAAAGTGAATACCCATTTTAAGCTCTAGACTGGACAACCCCTTTACTGGGAGAGGGGACTATGACTCTGCCAGACGCCTATGCAAGCAGTTAATATTTTGTAAGAACAATGGGATTAGGCATGTCAAAATACATTATGCCTAACCTTTTATAATGCTATTGAGTCAATTCACACATTAGATTTTTAGGCTGCTGTTCAAATAACACGTACAGCATTAAACTACCAGAATAAGAAAAACTATTCTACTATACAGTTTATATACAAATAATTTAAATCTTAAATTCTGCTGTTATTGCAAAAAAGTGAGTAGGAAGTCATAAAAAATGATGCAAATTAAAATGAAAACCCAGCAGAATAGTACTATGTGACACCCTTTAGCTTCAGGTGGAATTGTCTGCTGCTTGTCCTCAATGGACCCATGAGGATTAATTTTGTTTAATCTGATTAGGAGTAAAACAACACAGCAAGTCATGTCGAGAGAAAAGTGAACCTATATTTTAAGGGTGGTACAGATTTCAGTCTTTTTACAGAAATTATAATAAGAAATATATTGCCCCTGCATACATGTAAATAAATTATGTGACTGAATACATTTATGCAATATGTTACCCGGAAACATGTAGAAGCAAAGACTAAGAATTATCTGATAATTTCACATTTCTTATGTGTCATATTTCAGAATATTCAGAGATATTGATATGACCCCAATTGTATAAGAACATATTACTGAAACAGATTTTTGATGTTCATTTTATTTATTTTTTGGCTTTTTGGGTCACCATTTAATACTGCATAAACGTAAATGTAACAATAAATCTAAAAACATTCACTATTCATCTCTATTCAAATCCACCAAAAGCAAGTGGATAAAATAGTTCAGATATATGATTTATACATTATTAGTTTGAATGAAAATGTATATCATATCATGCAAAAGTGGTAATACAAAAACCATACTAGTTCAGAATTACCGGGTCACATCCACAAGTCTCTTACAGCTACAGGTTAGGAAATGTTTGCATCTCATATACCGTATATACTCATGTATAAGCCGAGTTTTTCAGCCCAAACATTGGGCTGAAAAGTCCCCCCCTTGGCTTATACACGGTGTGGAGACCCCGGGGGTCAGTGGGTGCTCTCGTTCGCAGGCCCAGCCGCCTTTACAAAGACAGTGTGGACCAGGGCTCATCCCCAACTGAACGCCCGAGCTCCTTAACCGTGGGCGGAACACTACTCAGACAACACAGGGTCAGGGAATCACAATATCAAGGCTTTATTGGATCCTCAAACAGTTAACAGCATATAACGCATAACCAAGCACAGCAAATAAATGTAACAGGCAACAGAGTCTCACCCTTCCGCTGGCTCACCAGGGTTTAGAATGTAGCACGGCAAAGTCTGTAGCCAGGTGACTGTATCATCCCAACCTGGGTTGCTTCATTGTCCTTATGCAGTCTTTATCACAGCCGAATCCGATAATCCGATACTGAAGTCCTTGTGGTTCCTTAGTCCGTGTTCTGATCCCCTTGGTCGGCACCGAAATGCCTAGGCCTGGGGTTATGGCTCGCTAACCGGATCCGAAGACCCTAGATTAGCTGCCTGTATCCAATCCAGTGACCTCTAGCCGGGACCGAAAATCCCTAGACTGAGGCCACTAGACAGAATATAACTCCAAACTGCTGGTCAAAGTGAACAGTCCTCCTTATATACCCTCAGCCCTCATTGTAGGATATTGGGGACGTCATGATTGGTGCAATAACACAGTCTTTTCATTGGCTGAACTCCAATCCTCATTTAACATAGTTTAGTACTATTGCAATCCAAATGCTTATTGATATAGCAACTAGCAGTGATACAATGGAAGGTTAGTATTAGACAATCAGTCTGCAAACCATGACATTAACACAATAGTGGCTGGAGCCTCAATCAACATTCACAGGGTAATAGACAATGGACGATTAGCATAATTAAGTTCTCTGGCCTGCTATGACAAACAAGTTAGATAATTACATTACCGTGCTAAACTTAAAGTAATCTATGAAAATACTGTAGGAAATTCTCCTTGGCCAATACAAGTTTACAAACCTATATACAATATGATATGTCTGGTTACATAAGAAATCATCATATGTCCTACATTGAAGGGGTCCATTTCGTCACACACGGGTCAATACAGTAGGGGCTGTGGTGGGGGCTGGGGAGGCTGGAGGAGGCGGGGGAGGCTTCTGTATGAGCGCCCCGTCACGTGGGGCCGTTCATTATATATTCACTGCTTCCCCCTGTCAATCAGCGTCAGGGAGAAGCAGTGCATATCTGCATATATGGCCCCCAAATGCTGGCACTCGCCCCCCTCCGTTGTAAGCCCCCCCCTGCTGCTTAACTTATCATCCCTGGTCTTCTGCACCGCGCCGGTCCTCTGTGCTCCGTCCTCCCGTCCTCAGCAGCATCCGGGGTCATGTGACCGGCTGGTCGCATGACGTCATCGTTACTGTGACAGCCGGGGACCCCGGATGCAGCCGAGGACGGAGCACGGAGGACGGAGCACAGAGGACCGGTGCAGTGCAGAAGACCAGTGATGGTAAGTTAAGTAGCAGGGGGGACACCTTACAACGGAGGGGGGTGAGTGCCAGCATTTGGGGACCATATATGACACACTGCTGGGGTCTGTATACCACTGGGGCCTGTATACCACTGGGGCCTGTATACCACTGGGGCCTGTATACCACTGGGGCTGCTGTATATACTGCTGGGGCCTGTATACCACTGGGGCCTGTATACCACTGGGGCTGCTGCATATACTGCTGGGGTCTGTATACCACTGGGGCCTGTATACCACTGGGGCTGCTGTATATACTGCTGGAACCTGTATATCACTGGGGCCTGTACACCACTGGGGCTGCTGTATATACTGCTGGGGCCTGTATACCACTGGGGCCTGTATACCACTGGGGCTGCTGTATATACTGCAGGGGCCTGTATACCACTGGGGCCTGTATACCACTGGGGCTGCTGTATATACAGCTGGGGCCTGTATACCACTGGGGCCTGTATATCACTGGGGCCTGTATACCACTGGGGATGCTGTATATACTGCTGGGACCTGTATGCCACTGGGGCCTGTATACCACTGGGGCTGCTGTATATACTGCTGGAACCTGTATACCACTGGGGCCTGTATACCACTGGGGCTGCTGTATATACTGCTGGGGTCTATATACCACTGGGGCCTGTATACCACTGGGGCTGCTGTATATACCGCTGGGGCCTGTATACCACTGGGGCCTGTATACCACTGGGCTGCTGTATATACTGCTGGGGCCTGTATTCCACTGGAGCCTGTATACCACTGGGGCCTGTATACCACTGGGGCTGCTGTATATACCACTGGGGCTTGTATACCACTGCTGTATACCACTGGAGCTGCTGTATATACTGCTGGGGCCTGTATATACCACTGGGGAGGCTGCTGTATATTACCACTGGGAAGGCCTGTATACCACAGGGGGGGCCTGTATACCACACTGCTGGGGGCTGTATACCTGTGCTGGAGTCCACCCTCGGCTTATACACAAGTCAATAGGTTTTCCCAGGTTTTGGGGGCAAAAGTAGGGGATCGGCTTATACACGGGTCGGCTCATACACAAGTATATACGGTAATCTCTTGAGGTAGTATCTTTTAAATTATAAAGCATTATAAAGAATTCTTTAGGCTGTGTCCAAACACTGGCCATTTATTGCGGATTTTAAGGGTGGATTATAAATGCTGCAGCTCGAGCATAGAGGATGACAATTCACTTAATCTCATTTATATACTGCTCTTTTTTTGGGAGTTAACGTCCATGAGAATATTTGCTTTCACTGAAATTTTAACAACATGTCCATTTTTTGGGCACAAAAGATTCTTTTTAGTGCAAAATGTCCCCATCTATTTCAATTTTGATCCAAAATTTCCAGTTTAAACTGTTATTATAAGTGTGGAACCCTGATAGAAGAATGGAATGTAATAATCAATGTGTAATCATAGAAATAATGCACAGATTTCAGATTCACAAAAATATATAATCTATTTATACTTACATCTGTCTATTATCTATTTATCTAATGACAAAAATTAAGGCTTCACGGCTTCAAGTGAGCCGAAACGTTGTGGTCCTGGGTAATAAATCCACCATTGTACACTTTTGAAGAAAGTGTTGCCGCCTTTTTTTTCAACTATCTATCGCTATATCTATCTGTATTTTTGTCGATCTATATCTATCTACCTAGCTATTTATATCTATATATTTGTCTGTCTATTATCTAGCTTTCTGTCTATTTCCTTCTATGTTTTGTTTATCTATCTATAGTGCCTTGTGAAAGTATTTGGCCCCCTTGAATTTTTCAACCTTTTGCCACATTTCAGACTTCAAACATAAAGATATAAATTCTAATCTTTTTGTGAAGAATAAACAAGCGGGACACAATCGTGAAGTGGAATGAAATTTATTGGATATTTTAAACTTTTTAAGCAAATACAAAACTGAAAAGTGGGGCGTGCAATATTATTTGGCCCCTTTACTTTCAGTGCTGCAAACTCACTCCAGAAGTTCAGTGAGGATCTCTGAATAATCCAATGTTGTCCTAAATGACTGGTAATGATAAATAGAATCCATATGTGTGTAATCAAGTCTCCGTATAAATGCACCTGCTCTGGGATAGTCTGAGGGGTCTGTTTTAAGTGCAGAGAGCATCATAAAGACCAAGGAACACACCAGGCAGGTCTGAGATAGTGTTGTGGTAAAGTTTAAACTTGGATTTGGACACAAAAGATTTCCCAAGTTTTAAACATCTCAAGGAGCACTGTGCAAGTGATCATATTGAAATAGAAGGAATATGAGACCACTGCCAATCTACCAAGACCAGGAAGTCCCTCTAAACTTTCATCTCGAACAAGGAGAAGACTGATCAGAGATGCAGCCAAAGGGCCCATGATCACTCTGGATGAACAGCAGAGATCTACAGCTGAGGTGGGAGAGTCTGTCCATAGAACAGCAATCAGTCGTACACTGCACAAATCTGGCCTTTATGGAAGAGTAGCAAGTAAAAAGCCATTTCTCAAAGATATCCATAAAAAGACTTGTTTGAAGATGAAACCAAAATAGAAATTTTTGGCCACAATGCCAAATTATATGTTTGGCATAAAAGCAACACAGCTCATCACCCTCAAAACACCATCCCCACTGTCAAACATGGTGGTGGCAACATCATGGTTTTGGCCTGCTTTTCTTCAGCAGGGACAGGGAAGATGGTTAAAATTGATGGGAAGATAGACAGAACCAAATACAAGACCATTCTGGAAAAAAACCTGTTGGAGTCTGCAAAAGACCTGAGACTGGGACTGAGATTTATCTTCCAACAAGACAATGATCCCAAACATAAAGCAAAATCTACAATGGAATGGTTCAAAAATAAATATATCCAGGTGTTAGAATGGCCAAGTCACAGTCCAGACCTGAATCCAATCGAGAATCTGTGGAAAGAGCTGAAAACTGCTGTTCACAAGCGCTCTCCATCCAATCTCACTGAGCTCGAGCTGTTTTGCAAGGAAGAATGGGCAAGAATTTCAGTCTCTCGATGTGCAAAACTGATAGAGACATAACCCAAGTGACTTGCAGCTGTAATCGCAGTAAAAGGTGGTGCTACAAAGTATTAACTCAAGGGGGCCGAATAATATTGCCCACCCCACTTTTCAGCTTTTTATTTGTTGAAAAAGTTTAAAATATCCAATAAATTTTGTTCCACTTCATAATTGTGTCCCTTTTGTTGTTGATTCTTCACAAAAAAATTTGAATTTATATCTTTATGTTTGAAGCCTTGAATGTGGCAATAAGTTGAAAAGTTCAAGGGGGCTGAATACTTTCACAAGGCACTGTCTATCTATCTATCTATCTATCTATCTATCTATCTATCTATCTATCTACCTATCTATTTGTCTCTCTACATCTATCTATGTATTTATCTATCTATCTATCTATCTATCTATCTAAAGAAAGGGAAAAAACAGACAGCACCTCCCAGGGAAATAAGACACAGGTGCAGAGCTGCAACACTGAACAACATAATGTACAAAAACTACAGCAGCACACTGCTAAAGTCAACACATGCAATTGAGAGTGTCAAATAGAATACAAAACGTTTTTTGTCTGAGAAAAAACTAAAAACTAAAAAATATTTTACAAAAAAACACAGATTATTATTATTTTTTTTAAATACAGTTATTGCAAGGTTCTTAGCTCATGTATTGGCCAATAAATGCCCGCACATCAACCATGGCAAGGTGACATTTTTTTATTCTTTCTCAGACAAAAAAACTTTTTGTATTCTATTTGACACTCTCAATTGCATGTGTTGGCTTTAGCAGTGTGCTGCTGTAGTTTTTGTACACTATCTATCTATCTGTCTGTCTATTCCTATATAAATATATGTATCTATCTGTCATCTATCTCCTTATTAATGATATATCTGTCCATCTCTGAGCTGTAATTTGAAACTCCTGATCTCCAATGCAAAAGTGCCTTTAACAATCGTGCATCAGGTATAGCATTAGTCTCTTCTTGTGGTATTATCAGGCTCCTTCACCCAAGTGTGCCTACAATTTCTGCACTCACATATTTACACTTCTATCAATCATCTATCAATCTACAAAAAATACAAGGAAGCACTGCATTAAAGTTTCAAATGTCAGACCTTTATTGGGAAATGTGGTTTGGCGAGAGGTGACATTTTCGTTCTGTGGAACCTTTTTCTAGCCAGAAAGAGGTTCAAGGAACCAAAACATCAACTGGCACCAAATTGCATCACCCAATAAAGGTCTGACATATTGAAACTTTAATGGAGTGCTACCTTGTATTTTTTTGTAATTATACTGAAGTGAGTGAATTATTGCCTGTGGAGCTTTGCACCCGCTTTCTTCATTTTTTGTGCTGCACTTAGTCTCTCTCTCTCTCTCTTTATATATATATATATATATGAATAGAGATATTCATATAGTATAATAATTAAAATATGGCAGCACTACCGGAAAAAATCAGGGCAGTAAATCTTTAGAAAAGGCAATGTCCAACCTTGATAATTACAAGTGAAAGCGGGCAGCACTCGCAAAATCAAATGAGTAATGTAGACTACTAATCCATCTGGCAGATGATCAGTACGTTCCCGTTATCCTTTGATTTGGGAGGCTGCTATTTTCATTCTTTTAATCATCTATTACTTATCTTTATCATTATATCTATCTTCTTCACCAAATTAGCGTAACAAGCAATTATTGCAGAAAACGTTGTTTATTAGCCTATGAATGGCACAATTCCATTCAAAGGTTATGAACATAATAGAATACCTGCATATCTTGATGATATGATAATAGAAATATTTAACACTTAGAAAGTATCCTTTAATTATTATTACTTCATAATTTACTACAAATATATGACATTCTAGAAAAAACAATGACGTGACAAATTTAGAGGCATGTCAATGGCTAGTCATTTAAAGCTGTCTTTGTTAGCAGAAAGCCCAGCAGACTGCAAGGTTTCTTCGTGCTACCAATAAGCAACAGGGCTATCTCACCAAATATCTGCAGGCTTCTTAAGCACATGGCAGTCTTTAAAGAAATAGTTCAAAGTTCATATCAGTATACCTTCAATTAATAGGAAAGTAAGAAGATTAAGTTATTAGGTAAAACTGGAAAGGATTACTGTATTTACTAGTAAAATATAATAAAGTGAAGTAGGTCGAATATAGACATTGAATATCTCAAACTGCTCAGAAAAGGAATTAAAATATTCTGAGGAGCTATATAGATTTTTTAGGCAGTATATGAAGTATTCATGGCTTTCACTCTCTGACTAAAATAGAGTTTGATAGCAATGAGACAGAATGTATAACTACCATAATTGTACTCGGAAAACTGCCAAGTCTTTCCTCTCATAATGATTCCTACCTGTCAGTGGAAACACGTTAAATTGCATCTTCACAATTAGGAAATGCTTTAGTGATTAGAAATCATGCATATTTAAGGGTATGCAAAACTGAACATTTGAAGGTTTCCAAGTTACTGTATATAGTTAAACTGGGAATAGTACCTGAGTTCAGAAAATTGAGTTCTATATTTGAATAAGTCATAAGTAATTTAGTCATACTTCCAGAAGCATATATATTAGCTTTATTAATAAAGTCACTAATGAACTGCTAAATGCCAAAGCCTCATGACATTACTAGAGATGAGCGGTGCTCGATTCGAATTGTTCACCAATCTCAAGTTCGAGCTGTTTTGGGCGGTGTTCGGTCATTTGACGAATGCGAACAATTGGCTTCAAATTCGGCAGCCAGAGGTTATGTTCGACAACGCTTCGACCGGGGAATTTTTCATTTTTCATTTTTTGCTCCCCTGATTCCAAGAGCCATAACTTTTTTATTTTTCTGTCAATATAGACATATGATGGCTTGTTTTTTGCGGGACGAGATGTACTTCATATGCAATAATTTATTTTACAATATATTGTACAGAGAAATTGCAAAAAAATTCTAAATGCAGTGAAATTGCAAAAAAAGTGCACTAACACATTTGCTTTTTGGGTATTTTAGTCACCATGTTCACTATATGGTAAAACCGACATGACGGAGTGATGCCTCGGGTCGGTACGAGTTCGTAGACACCCAACGACAACAGGAAACTGCGCTCTGACAGCATCCGTGGTCTAGCCAGGACCCCGAGCTGTCACATGAGCACCGGAGATCCCGCGATAGTATCGCGGGATCTCCGGACCAGGCGGAGAACAGCGCGTTCCCCTCGGCGGCCGTCTTGGATTCCGCTGTCAGAGATTGACGGCGGGATCCAAAGGATTAACAGCGCCGATCGTATCCCGGATCCGATTGGGGCTGTTACCCCGACATCTCAGCTGATGAGGTCAGCTGAGATGTCGGTGCTTTGATGTGAGCTCTGCGTCAACGTCCTGTGTCGGCAAGGAGTTAATAATTGTATGCATTTATAAATTAAAGAAAAAAATGAAATCATACTGGAAAACAATGTTAATTTGAACTGATGTAAAAAAAAGAATCTGCTCTTTTTATTTTGTGGTTTAATTTTCACTCATTACTATATAAAAACCATGCAAAGATGTGTTAATGCTAAATGGAGGTGGTGAAATGTATTAACTGACCCAATAAAAATGAAACTAATTTCTGAAGATGAATAAAGAATGCTTATTCAGAATTCAAAGCTTGTTCATAGAATTTTTAGTAAAGGTTAGAAAAAGCTTGTAACATTTAAACTGTGTTCAGTAAGATAAGCCTGAAAGCAGGTATGATAATTGCATTGCTAACAGCAAGTTTATGAATATGAATCATCTATTTGTTCATTCAAACTTACTTGGAACTTTTCCAAATTAAGATGATGAATATGACATTCAACTAATCATTTGAAACAACAAACATATCTGCAATACACTTTTGAACTTTCCAAGAGCAAGACTTTAAAATAGTGTTTAACTTCCCTCAAATAGAATACATAATTTCCTAAGTCAGAATTTTGACCAGTGAGACATCTTGTCTATGACACATTATTTATTTATACTTTAGAAATTTCTTATAAACCTTCACCGAAGAATGTACAGATCCAATATTTTTCTCTTAGGCTGGTTTCACACTAGTGTATTTTTGAATCCGGGGGCATGCAGAAAAAGCCCCCGCTCGGGAGCTTCCATTTGCATACTTTGCAGGGATCGGGTGGTTGCTAAATGACGCACCCCCTAGGGGGCACATACCCAGAATTTTAAGAATAGACTGGAAATCCAGATCCACCAAAATCTGGAGTCCAGATCACTCTGTGACTCATAGACCCCTGTTCAGATTCTAGCCGGGGTGCCCTGGATCCGGGGGTTCACGATTTTCTCAACAAGATGCAGATTTTGCTTCCATGAATAATCTGTAAACACCTGCATCCACCCAGATCCAGGGCAAACTGGACACAACTGGATGCACCCGCAAGTGTCTCCAGGCCCATTGAAAGTCAATGGGTCAAAAATGAATGCGGCTGCAACGAATTCACACTGATGCTGAAAAACGGCAATGTGAAACCAGCCTAAGGGCCCTTTCACATCAGCATTTATTTGAAATCGCGGCAGATGCGGTTTTTTCACCGCATCTGTCACGATTTCAAATAAACGCTGATGTGAAAGGGCCCTTAGGCTATTTGTACACGCTGCAGATATTATGCTTTTTGGTGTGTATTTGCGTACCTATTTTGAAGCCAGCAAAGTCTATGAAAATTCTAAAGTGTTTTGCACACATTGCTTTTTTGCTTGCAGATTTGGTGCAGAAAAAAATAATCTGCAACATGTCAGTTCTTGGTGCAAATGTCCCTGTGTTTTTCAGCCCTTCCAGCCATTGACTTAATTAAGAAAAATGCATGGCACAAATCAATCTGCAACAAAAACATGTTTTTGGTGCATCTTTCTGTTACAGGATGCAGAGTTTATGCACCAAATCTGCAGCGTGTACACATAGAATTATAATTACAAATTGAAGTTGATATTTTCATTAAAGGAAAGGTATCGTTAGTAAATCAGGTTTTTGTGTTACATGTTTTTTTTTAAATTCATTTTTTTTCACATAATGCTATGACCAATGACAGCTGTACCCATCATGGCTTTGAGTTGTCACTGCATGTAAACACTCTATTTGGTCAAAGAAATGCAGAAAATATCATCCTAAATTAACCACTAACATGAAGTCCAATATGTCATGAAAAATCAATATTGGAATCACTAGGATATGTTGAAGCGTTCCAGAGTTATAACCTCATAAAGTGACACTGATCAGAATGGCAAAAATGAGGCTTGGTCCGTAAGGGGTTAAAGGAGTGTGACACCCTAAGAGGATAACAAAGTTATCTATAATGGAATGTTGGGGGCATTTTTTATATAAAAATCATAACTTTGGTAATGTTTTTAGTGGTTTAGTTAGCATTTTCATGCAAATGGGGGTCATTTGGCAGATGTGTGTGGTTAAGAGGTCAATTCACCCTTACAACTCTTCAGTTTAGATACTGCGCACAATGCTATCTTCATTCACAGCTACCTGATCACTAAAAGCAAAATGAAACATGCTCTCTATAGAAGTCCCTTACATACTGGAATTATGAGGTTTAGGGGCTTTTTTACACCTGCATCCCCATCTTTTGAATATGAGTTTTCATAATATTAGAGACAGAATTACAATGACAAGTAATATCTCTATGTACAGCTAATAACACAGAAACCACCATTCCCCATATGCTATGTCAGATTAGACCCTGCCCTCCCTTCATTCACAATGATTTTACACAGGTTCAATACACATTTTATTAGGATGAGAGTCAGAATATTTCCATTAATGTACATGTATTGTTTCCTGATACAACAGGAAGTTAGAGTCTAAAAAATCCTCAGTGGCCAGGAAAAAAAATTGCAAAATTTGTATTTTTTATTTTCAATCCAGACTGTCATATGTGAGAGAAAAAAAAAATTGCAAAAATTTTTTTGAGAATACATTTAAGGTTAGGGTCTCACATAAGCCCTTGGTCCGTTTTTGGCATCAGTTTTTTTTCTAAGTCCACAAACTGATGTAAAATCGGATTATATGTAATAAATACCCTATCTGTATTTCTCTGCACCCAAAAACGTTCCTAGGAGGTTTTTTAAACCCAAAAACGTTGGTAGGAACGTTTTTAGGTGCAGCAAAAAAACTGATCCGTTTTTAACACGGGGCCCTATGGAAAAACGGATCGGTATTATAGAGCATTGTTTATGTGACAAAAAAAGGATCCATTTTTTAGAGCATTGTTTATGTAAAAAATGGCAAAGTCCCAAAAACGTTCAGGGGCACAGGAGGCACAAAAAGCAGCCTAGGAAAAATGGATTTGGCATGGAAAACACTTCCAAAAACAGATTGCCATGCGTGACCCTAGCCTAACCTAACAATCTCAGTTCATTTTCTGATTATGGCTTACCTTTAAATCTAAATTTCTATTTTTTTCTTATATGGGACTTCATCGACCTCAACACAATCACATATTGGAAATTAGGTTATTTTCACCAAAGGCAGAATTACAATGAAAACTTGCAAAAATAATAATAACTGGAAACTTCAACCCCATATCTCAAATTAGCTGTCAAAGTATTTTGGCAGTTGGCATGGAGATGCTATATCTAGCTACAACATAATGTGCATTCTGAAAAGAAATTCTACATCTTTATGTTCAAAAACAACAGATCAAAACTGCTGCCTTCATAATCATGAACAAAAAAAATAATAAAAAATGAAATTTAACCCATTTTTAACACATATATTATTAGGAACATCATGGGCTGCCTCCCTTTCTTTGATGCAAGCTCACACTGAACTTAACAATGAACGTTCATTACCCTGGTACAGAAGAACTTTAATCCCTTCACACATGTGTAGCTAATAACGGCGATCAGATCTGCAATCTGATAGCCGCTGTTAAACCTTTATAGCGTGCTGTCAGTCACTAACAGATCGATGCAGAACTCCATGGCGGGGATCACGCTGTTCCCTACCATGATAGCAGGTCCCGTGAAGTGATTGCGGGGCTGCGATCTGTAACCTGGACAGCCCAAAGCCTTGTGATGACCATGAAACCTTTCCTGATTCACTTCCTGTGGATATCTGCTGAGGGCCGGCATCCACAATGATCACTTACCATATGTGTTGAAGTGCTGCAGCTCTTCAGTACATAGGACAAGTAATAACAGTGTGCAGCACTAAGGCCCTCTAGGGGCCAGTGAAAATTGAAGGAAAAATAAAAAAAAGTTTTTAAAAATATGAACAAAAACCACAAAAGTTCAAATCGCCGTCTATGGCAATACACATATTTGGCATTGCCGCATTCAGAAATGCGGATCTATAAAAATATAAAATCAATTAATCAGATCAGTAAACTGCATAACAAAAAAAGTCCAAACACCGAAATTAGTTTTTTTTGGTTGCCACAACATTGCCATAAAATGCAATAATGGGCGATCAAAGCAATGTATCTACCTCAAAATGGTATCATTAGAAACATCAGCTCAAGACACAACAAATAAGTCATCATACAGCCCCAGATCTTGAAAGATAAGAATGCTATGGGTCATGGAAAATGGCACAAAGGTTCTCCTTAAAAATATCAGAATTTTTTTTCACCACTTGGATAAAAGTATAAGTATACATATTTGGTATCTATGAACTCGTATTGACCTGATGCATCATACTAACATGTCAATTTTACCATATAGTGAACATGGTGAATAAAAAAACTGAAAAACAAATGTATAATTGCACTTTTTTTTCCCATTTTCCTGTTCACTACAGAGTAAAATAAATGATTTAAGCTGAAAGTACAACTTGTCCCACAAGAAAACAAGATTTCATATGTCAATATTAATGAAAGAATAAAAAAGTTATGGGTCTTGGAAGAAAATGAGGGAAAAATTAAAAATGGAAAACAGAAAATCACCCGGGGGAGAAGCGATTAGAGAAACTATTGATACGTGGTGATCCATCTTATTTTTT
Organism: Allobates femoralis; assembly: GCA_033576535.1. Lineage (NCBI taxonomy): Eukaryota > Metazoa > Chordata > Amphibia > Anura > Aromobatidae > Allobates > Allobates femoralis. The sequence continues at coordinate 471,672,256 of JARQOC010000002.1, read as the reverse complement.
ACACTGTCAAGTCTTTCAGTGTTATAAAGATCCAAACAATGTCTAATAATAATACTAGTATCTCTAATCTCCGTTATATATAAATATTTTATTTTCTAAAAGCAACATAATTTTTTAAGAGCTTCTTAAAGAATAAATTGGCACGCAATCAGTCTCCGTCCCTTGAGGAGCTCATAATTTCATTCCCCTTTCTGACTCTCAGTTGCATACCATTGCTTATTTCAGGAGAAATCCATGAGAGCAAAGGGAGAACATGCAAGCTAAATGCAGCAGAAACTACTGTCAGATTAAAAGGACCCTGCTCAGCCACAATGCCATATATTTGGTGCTTTAATAAGTAATATATTACCTGCTTAGGGCAAAATCAATGCTAAATTAAATAGAACATATTTCTCAATAAATTGTAATCCTGTTATTTTATAAAACTGTGGAAATATCTCACTACAAATAGAGAAATTCCAATGTCAGTAGATAATAATAGTAATTTAGCAGTCATGTATAGTTACTGTATACGGAACATGTGAAATCCTGAATTCTACAGATCAGACCCGGGCGTCTCAAGAGACATACTCATAATACATTTAGATTATGCTTTAGTCACTCTATCGGCAATTGAATCTTTCTACAGCGAAACAGAGCTCCATCTAGAATTGCTGTATTTCCTCATGTAATATTTATAGGTTAAAATCCACAGTTTTTTCCACACATCAAGTGAAACTAAACTACAAACGGATTCATTTGCTATATTTTCTGCTTATGTTGGCATATTACCCCAGATTGCATACATATAGGAGATTTAGCAAACTGAGTATGGGCCGGTTCTCAGTAAACTGTGGAAATCCGTTTACAATGTTTGCTTTACGGATAATATGTTCCGTGATGTCTTTGTAAAAATGAAGGAAGATTTGTAAACTGTCAGAGAAGTCATCATTGAGTGGACTTCCAATTGATTTGTTAATGACAGCAGGATTTCCTATGTTTCAGAATGTCGATAAAATGTCAAGAACAAGTGATTTAGGGGCAGTTCAGAAAAGAAATAAATACAGTAAACATCATGATTGAAAGGAACACAATTTTACATTTCTGGCTTTATAGGTCCTAATTTGTCATTCATTTACTATTTCATATTGTAGTTTACATGTATAAATCTGTGTACTTGGAATGAACAGTATTTATTTTTTACTTATAAGTATGAGTGCCTAAAATGCTCCAGGAGTGTGCACATAAATCTCTATAAGATATAACAAAGAATTTAAAAGGAATATCCGGCCAGGTCTACATCAAGTTCATGCTTAGCGTAGTTGAAAGTATGCAATTTATTTCAATACACATGACAACGCTCCAGACAGTGTTACCATGTGCATTAAAAAACGCATACTTTCAAACACAAGCACATTTTTGCTTGCGTTTGGCAATGCATGTCTATGGCACCGTTAACACTAGTGTTACACTGCCTTAATGCTGATTTTAAGTGCAGCCGATGGGACGCAAAGCATAAACGTGATGTGGACAGCTATTAACTGTCATTTGTGCCTGTCATTGTTCTTTGCTGGTGCAGAGTGGTCACAAACTGCTCCTTCCAGTGATTAAGCAGCTTCCGCAGATGTCACATTAACAGTGCCCTGGCTTCTCATCCATTCTCCTCTTTTGACTTGGCGGGATAGCAGGTGTAATGAAGGTTAACAGCTGCCTCCAAGCTGCATAACTGGTGGAGTTGGCTGACAATCAGCCTGACACCAGCAGTACTGCCCTGTCAAAAGAGTAGACTAGAAAAGAATGCTGTAATGGGACCAAATGCCGGAATGCCCACGCTGTCACCAGGAATCACCAGGAAACGAAGAGTTAACTAGGCAGATTTTTCTTTATTCAATCCTGGAATCTTGGATTGAATAAAGAAAAATCTGCCCAGTTAACTCTTCGTTTTCTAGTGATTCCTGGTGGCAGCGCGGGCATTCCGGCATTTGGTCCCATTACAGCATTCCTGTCTCCACGGTTATCGTGAAGGTGCAGCCCTGCAGCAGCCATCTTATAAGCTATCTTACAGGAGACTATACCGGTTGTGGGTGACACAACTGAACCAGGTGAGCAGTTCTTAATTTACACCGATATAACCTTTTAAAAAAAAGGATAAGATCCTATGCACATTTATCTCACATTTGCAGGTTATAGACTAGAAAAGAAACCACCGTTCTGTTGACAGGGAGCAGCTGAATCACCGGCAGGGGCGGCCAATGACTGTTCTGTGCTGTCAACAGGTACAACAGTCTGGGAGTCGCCTCTCTTAACAACTACGTGGTCTGTTAGTTTTCTTGACGCAGTAAAAAAAAAAGTTCCGGACCATGCCTTTAAAGACATGTGACAGGGTTAATTGTAATAGGCCAGAGGGAGTAATTTTGGAATGGCTTTTGTTTAGTTATAATTATGATTGCATAGTAGTGACTATAATACTGTGCCATTACAACTTACAAACATATTAAACCACTGAAAAACAACAAATACATTAATGTCCCTGAATCTGAAAACAACTGTTATCTTTCTGTGGACATTTTCCAAGAGATCCTTCTAATGTTTTAATATCCACATTTTATGTCCATTGGGAAATCAATGTCTCCTGTTCATTTCTTACATGTATAAAATCAGCTGATAGCTGCAGGTTGAGCTTTAAAGAATCCACGGCTGACCAAACAGGTAGTAATACATTCAAAATAACAGAAACCTCATAGCTCATCTCACCAGAGAATAAAGAAATACGGTGAGTACATTTCATGTGTAGTTACTTTTACTGATCTCCTCCCAAGATAAATGAAATAATGATTCGAAGCCTCAGCCAATCTCTCAAGATGTTCTGTGGCTTTCATTTCTCCCAGGCAACATGGTTATTAGTTCCTGATTTTCCAATTTGGTAGAACACAAATATGTAGAAATAATTTATTACTGCCTTGTTCCACAGGCAATGGATGCATGATCTCAGCCAGGTATGATCTACTCTGAAATACCATCAATATAGAGCAGCGGGCAGGATGACGCTGTCAGGTAGCCGCCTAATCCATTGGCAGCTCCATCCTTGGTGGCTTTTAAACGTATGCTTTTCTTTGAAGTACTGCAGCGTTTCAGAGTCAGACATGCTTGGATGAGCTGATACAGCCATTGCCTAATACACACTTCCAGTGAGTCAGACAGCATGTACTGTCCCTTTAAATGTCTCAATTTAGTGTAATGCTTAAAAATTTATCAAAATGAAATCTCCCTACCCAAAAAGAACAATGCAACGTAGAGGAGGAAAAAAATCAGATGTTTTGGATTTTGAAATCAATCAATTCTTTAACGATTTGCTGCAGCGGATGTTTTAAGTGGTTGCTTATCTTCCCTGTCTATGCATAAGTTCAATAAACATCTTTTAAGCGGGATATACAGATAAAATAGATAATTAAGTCTGTAGAGCCTAAATTTACATTTGTTCATAAGAGCGTGTTTACCCATTTGCAGTACTTTTAGGCTAGGGTCACATTAGCATTATGGAAGCACTAAAAGCTAGCGTTTTTTTCATGCTGAAATGTTCAAAAATGCTAGCATTAACGCTTCCATAGGCTCCCATGCAAGAAATGCATTGTTAAAGTGCAATGCGTTTGACACAATGCGTTTTTGCAAAAGCACCAAAAATGCAGTAAGCAGCATTTTGGGGGGCATTTGCAAAAACGCATGCTTTTTTAAAAAATAGGAGTCTATGGGAAACACATGCGTTAACGCATGGTACATATGTACCTTGCATTAACGCATGCATTAACTCTAGCGCTAAAATGATAGAAATGCCATAAAATGGCAAGGGGAAAAAAATGATCCTGTACAGCGTCTTTCCAAATTGATGCAAGGTACCAAATGTGGCCCTAGCCTTAGGCTATGTACCCACGCTGCATCTGAACTCTCCTAGACTTTTCTGGCTTCAGGATAAACCTGCAGATTTTGATTGTGATGCAGATGTATCAAAAAACTCATCAGAAAAAGCAGCATGGGCCACACCTTTTTTTTACAGGGTGATATTTCCACCGCTAAATAAGCTTGTAATAGGGAATTTACTGTTCGGTGCATTATTGTAAAGCCAAATATTTAACTACACTTTCCCACCTGCTTGTCCACTATTCTCACCCGCTCCTATTGTTTGATTGAGAGCTCTGGCTTTGTAGAGCTGGGGGATGAGCAAAGATAGATTGAAAACATGTAGGTGGGAAGGGGCACTAAAGTGTTTCATCATATCATCATACCATGGTGCCCTGACGCCTGAAATGGGTTTAAACATTCATTCTGTGCTGAGAATTGTGGGACTCTGGAGTATGATCTGGTGGGGGTGTTTTCCCAGTTGTTGCTTTCCAGAGGTTCCATCAAGCTAGTCAACCTACCAAGAATTTCAGAAGAATATTTTCCATGGATAAAGGAAAGCCTACTTGCAATTCTGCTTTTCATATAAAGAAAATATAGATATATTTAAAGGCTTTTTTGGGAATATATCTACAAATAAAACAACAGCAATCATAAAATATAGACAGGCCAATGATTAAAAGCAAAACATAAAGCTACATAGGGCATTCTTATGGAGTACTGTTGTCACAAATTTACTTACTGGGTTGTAATAATAAATAGAATAAGTCATTTCATTTGAAAAACTATCCTGACAAAGTTCAGTTTCTTGAAGGGAACCTTTGATGTTGGTTACCACTATTAACTTGCAGATATAGGGTTAATAGCATTATGAATGTATCCAGTCACAGAATCCAGAACCCCTGATACCTAGGTGAAAATTGAATTATTTTGCACTGAACAAAGTGTAAAGAATTTAAATTTAGCATGATTGGACATGACAGGATGTTTGCGTCTCTTCTATTTTATCAGGTTGTAAATTAATATTTTAAATATTTCTTATAGAAGTATCAACAGCAACAGATGATTTAGGTAAAGTAGAGCTAAGTCTGATCTAATGTAATCAGTGCTTTTGTTTGACAGATACACCATCTCATTCTTAAGAACTCAGGTGCACAAAAGATGCCGTCAGAAGTTGCTAGTGTAGTCTATTGCAGGAAAATCATGAACCAATACATAAATGGGAGTTGATTTTCTAATTTAGGGACTATTTGGAAAATGCCACATTTTCTAAGTGTTACTGTCATCAACCAACCTGATACATTGCAGCTTGGTATTATCTGTGAACTCTGCAAACTCATTTCTAATAACGTCTGTAAACATATCCACAGGCATCTACTGTAACAGTTCTCCCAATAGGTAACAAATTGCCCTCCAGTGCTTTATTTAAAGAGTGAACAGTTGAGGTTTTCTCCTCTTAACATGTTACACCGTATGAGCGGCTTTCTACTCACCACAAAGGCCTCCAGACATTTCACATTCAATGGTGTATTTCTCCTATGATAGGAAAGTTTGTTTGTTGCCTTTCCTCCTGGCACATCTCTCTATTTAACACGTTCCATAGGGAACAGCAACAACAGGAGACAAAGACAAAGGCAAGTGCAGGTAATTCAAAGGCGATAACCTCTATGCACCAAAACAAAGAGAAATCCTATCAATCCACTTAGATATCCAGTCATATTTTAATATCAGGCAGGCTGCCGCAAGCAACAAGCAGATCCATTCTTGCACTCAGCAGATGCCCCCTCTCCCAGGAATAGTTTCTTCTTTTCAGCTCTAGCTTGTCTGATTATGTGTTCCTCTAATTGGTAATCCTCCTTGTGCAAGGAAAAGACCTGTATATTACTGACCTACAGTATCATTTCTCTCAGCAATGCAGAACAAATAGTGCAAAGCTGAAAACCTTATCTCCTATTAAATTATGTCACTGTACATTGCCGAGACCGTTCTCTTTACTTAGCTCTTTTAACAGCTTGATAGCTGGGACATTAACATACTCGCAATAAGAGATTTTCTATTTTAATCCTGCCATGTACAGAAAGGACAGCAGTGCTGCAAGCTTTACACTGTGCTGGCTATTACTAAGCATCAATTGATTGAGATAAACTTTTTCCTTCAGATGGGTTTCCTAGAAATAATGGCTATTATTCCACTGATAAACAAAATCGATCCTATTATATCATTATATAAATGATTTTTTAGCATCAAGTGCGCATCAAGTGGATGGTATTGAAAATCTAAACCAATTTTACAAGTATACGCTTTGAAAATTTTACCTGAAGGGGAATTGATGTTTAGAGACTGACATAGATTTTTACATACACATTTCAATTAATGGATGCTACTTGAGCTGTGGAAGATGTGTGTATTTCAGAATTTTGAGTAGTTGGATAAAATGATTGAAAATGAATCTGGTCATTTGAAAGACACATTTACATTTATCTATCCGTTAAATGGCATTAATGGCCCATTACACGCTACAATATCGTTAACGATATAGTTTGTACATCATGGCTTTTTGGGTGGAGCAACGACATCTCAATGATGTCGTTGCGTGTGACAAGTAGAAATGATAAACGGTAAGTTGGCTGATCGTTGATCGGAGGTTTTTCAACCGGACGTAAAACCAGACGATGATCGTCCATCCAACCTGCAGAATCGGTGGGTGTGACACCTTGATAATGTCGTCGTTAACGACTTTGCCTATTCAGAACTGAAGGACGTAGGCGATCAAATGAACTCAAGTATTATTCGCTTGTCGCAGAATCATTGCTGCGTCATTAAAGATATCTGTACGTGTGACATTTCACTAGCGATCATTGTTTGACGTTCAAGTGATCGTTGGTCGGCTCGTTCGACCATTGAAGCGTGTAACGGGTCCTTTACACAAGATGCCAAAAAATAGATAATAACAAATTGTTTTTTATAGCCCACCCTGCAGATTGGAATCTCTTTTGCATTTTTTGCACTGGATCTCAATAGCTTTAAGCATCTTTGTGCACTTTTTATATGTGGCATGCCACACGATTTTTATACACCTGGAAAGAGAGCATGAACTCATAAACTGTGACCTGATTCATCAAGACTGGTGACCTTCATGACAATCTTGATAAGTGTGTGTAGAAGGGTGCAAGGTACCTGATTCATTAAGAAGTACCTGACTCTTAATGAGTCGGGACCATCTGTAATGTGGCTTGCACCTCAGTGTGTAATGCTCCTCAAATCACTACACCCCTGTCCTGCTCTGGCACCACTACTTTGTTGGAGTTGGACCAACCTGGCATGAGAATACCAAAGGTTCCAAAGTTACACAACACTTGTGCCAAATCTGTGCGACATTTCAAAGGTTTTTTTGACAAATTATGACATAAATATTTTTATGAATAAGACCATAAAGTATGTTTAACTTTTGTATAACATTTTCAGTTGTGGTCCTGCAGTCCCATATTCAATGTTGCTACTGTATTTGTTTTACGGCTTATTGTCATGGTGTTTATACTTTTGTCTTGAAAGAGAATAATGGGGCTGCAAAAAGCGCAATAGGGAATAGGGTCATAATTGGTTAGAACCATGGGCAGAGAATAGTGGTGAGCTGACTTGATAGGGTTGTGACATACAGAACACAGCATGTGTGCAATACCATATGCTGCAGAGACACGTGGAGAGGAAATGTTAAACTGGCAAATTGTGTGCTGGTTCTGCCAGCCTTTGAGGAGTGATCCATGAAGAAGGACTCAGGACACACATATAAAGAACATGAAGTTATACTATGGATTTTAAAGCAATCCTGATTGAACGGGTTTGACTCGAGTACTGAGTAATAATGTAAGTCCATAGGAAACTCGAGAATAGTTCCAGAAGATGTTCTGGAAAAATGCTTGTGTTTCCCAAATGACTTTCATTATACTCTATACACAAGTTGAGCCCATCCGAGTGTCTGACTAATTATTTTGAGTACTGATGACCCGAGCACTGTAGTGCTCACTCATCACTACTAGCAACATGATTTTTTAAGTCAAGTTTTGGACCATGTGGTCCTTAATCATTGCACTGATTAAGGACTACAAGGTCTGAAACTTGTTTGCCTTGGTCTTATACATCTTTTGGACTTATGTTTTAAGCTCTTTCATGTATAGTCTTGCAGCTTTTTTTAAATGTTGGAATAAAGTTTGGAGAAATCGTAGAAGGAGTCTGAACACTGGATACCATTCTTCATTTACTATTGGATTTTGCACTAATATTCATCCGGGATGGAAATTCTCCTGGTGCAGTGAGCTGACTCCCCCTTTCCTTATACTACACTGTAATATTGTTTTATGTCACTATAGAGTGATACATGATGTTTTATTTTTATATGAATTTATTTAAAGCAGAATTATGAGTATATAGTGATGTTATACTCTAGGACAATACAGCACAAAATATATTGGAGTCCTATTTATAGTTGTATCATTGGTGTATAGTAGTAAATGAGCATTTTATATGTCTATAGTGGGTAATAGTATTATTATTCTATACTATACCTAGTGGTGTTATTTTTGTTGGGTATATAGCAGTATCAAATGTGGGAAGGGATTTTATTGATGCTACTGTATATGCATGTGCATTTAGTTCTTTATGGTGTGGTTTAATATTGTTTTAAAGATAAACATTGTACCACTTTGGGATACATTTCTATTTCCTAATGGGTTGTGTTGAGAGTGGAATAAAAAAAAATGCGGCATAAAATACCTAAGGCTAGTACTGAATGTAAGATCAAGGTTGCAAGCTTATGAGATATCAAGTTTGACTCATACTTCATGGTTTAGACTTTAAAAAAACTATGACTGGTGTTTAGAAAGACTTTAAACACTACACATGTGAATTCAAGAAAAGTGGAAAATGTCATCTTTGACTGGCAGTATACTGTAATTTGAAACAATACATAGGCTTTAGGATTCTGTCCACAACCATGCCATAGTTCTAAGCAAAACTCTTTTTGTCCTATTATGTTTCATACCAAATCTTCTTTAAAGAGGAATCACAAGAGCTCAGAGGTAGCCAAGAAAACATGCATACAAATTGAATTTAGTAGGGGGATCAAGAACATATGAGTACTGTATTTCCATGTAAATAAACCTTACTTTTAAAATAAGCCCTAGCAGGAATTTACAGTCTTTTTAAAGTATGCTTAAAATATAAGCTCTACTCCAAAAATAAGCCCTAGTTGTGGTTCAATAAGGAAGTGACCAGACAGCTAATAAAGTTAAAGAATAAATCAGAACATTTTATTAAAGAATGCAGACACCTCCAAAAGTGAAATCAAAGCCCCAAAAGAAAGTAGAAATCCCCAAAACGTCACACTCATGAGACCCCCAAACAACTACAGCTGTTAAGTGCCGATGATCGATGGACTCTTAGTGCTTTGTCAAATCGCATTTTTGCTGCGTTTGATTGCAATACGCTGTTTGTGCTGCATTAATGCATAGAAAAGCAGTCAAAGGCATGCATTAACATACCCGTAGACTTGTATGAGTAAACACATTGCAAACACAATGCAAAACTCGAAAGCGTTTGAAAGCATGCGTTTTTATCCAGCACACAGGAAATGTTTCTGGCAATGTTTCCTGCGTGCTGAGTAAAAATGCATGCTTTCAAACGCATCCGAGTTTTGCATTGCATTTGCAATACGTTTGCAATGCATTTACCTGTAAAAGTATATGGGTGTGATACCGCATGCGTTTGACTGCGTTTCTATGTGTTAATGCAGAACAAAAAAGCAATGCAGTCAAACAGAGCAAAAATGTAATGTGAAATTACCCTAAGGTAATAACCACGTCACGGTCTTTCACATTATATCGGGTCCTAACCGTATGCCTCTCTTGGGGTGTAATGCTGTTTGTGTGGGTTTTCATGCCTCTATATACAATTAAAACCAGCTTTGGGATTATCATGGACATGACTACAGCAAAATGGATACCAAACATAGCTACAGGGCAGGGGAAGTGAGCCCAGTAAAAAATCAGTAATACAACTATATAATGAAGGACTGGCATCACCTGATGTCTAGGTGCAAGCAAGAAAAAAATTGTCATTTAGGACCCGATATAATGAGAAAGACCGTGACGTGGTTATCGGGCTCTTGACGCAGTAGCCACTGCTTTAAGCTAAGATTTCTCCATTTTCTTTAGATTCACAAGCAGTTTCTGCCATGTCTTTTTTCCCTATGTCTTTATTAGCTGTGCAGACAGCCCTGCTATTCACATTCAGCCATTATGCTATTCCCTATACATACACTGTCTAGTGTTGCTGCGGACTTTCACTTTAAGTTGATATTTTGATCATGTCATCATTATGGATGAGCAAGTGTAATCGTTACTATTCGGTACTCGCCGAATAGTAACGATATCCGGCTACTCGCTACTCTCCGAGTCTCTTGTGATTACTCGGGAGTAGCGAGTAGTCAAACCATGTGATCGCTATCAGCCACCTAATTGGCCAGATTGCCAGGTCTTAAACAAGCATCAATGACCTGACAATCTGGCCAATCAGGTGGCTGGTGGTTTGTGACGTCTGGCCATGTGATTGGCCAGATCGCTCCCAGCCATCTGATTGGCTATCAGACTGGCAGGTCCTTGACGCACAACAGAGGTGATGTTTTCCGGTCCCGGTGCAAGCGTCGGATGGTGAGTATGATTTTTTTTATTTTTTAACACCTTTTCTTCACTTTTAGTGTACTTTTGCAGTGTATATATAGATACACTCGAAAGTACTCGCATTTCAATCGGACTCGCTATACTAGCAATGAGTACATAGCACCAGGACCTACTCGTTGCGAGTATAGCGAGTCCGATTACTTCAGTACTCGCTCATCCCTAGTCATCATTTCTGTGCAGATTTCCCAACTTGAAGCTGAATATATTTGACTACTTATTGAATAAAGCAGATCAGATAATGTGTCTTTGTGTAATGAGTGAGGATGTGGACTAACAATATTAACACCCTTTATCATGGTGAACAAAGTTATTAGGCAGTTTATTTTCCTTAGGCAAAATAGGCCAAAATAAAAGGTTGCATCATTCCAGGAATACATGATTTATATACAGGACAGTGCTTAACTGTGTTATTAAAGTTCTCCACTGCTGGACTAGCCAGTAAAGGGCTTCAAGATAAAAGAATAATAATATGGCTCCCTTATTCCCCTGACCTAAACCCTATTGAGAAATTTGGGGCCATTCTTAATTGGGATATTCATGGTAAAAGAAAACCGTACACCTCTGTGAATATTGTCGGGGAGGCTAAGGTTGATGCTGCCCCAAAAATTGATCGTCAATAGAATAAGAAACTGACACACATTTGGATATACATGAATATATTATAATGTATGTATTGTTCACATAATATTTTTTTAAACTATCAGAATTTGATTTTTGTATATACAGTGCCTACAAGTAGTATTCAACCCCCTGCAGATTTAGCTGGTTGACACAAGCGGAATTAACTTGGCATTGTGACATTTGGACTGTAGATCAGCCTGGAAGTGGGAAATGCACTGCAGCCAAAAGATTTTTTAATTTTTTTATTTTATTTTTTTAAAGCGTTAAAAGTTAATTCAGAGGGTCATTTATTATTCAACCCCTCAAACCACCAGCATTCTGTTTGGTCCCCCTAAAGTATTAAGAAGTAGTTCAGGCACAAATAACAATGAGCTTCACATGTGTGGATTAATTATCTCTTTTGCCAGCCTTTTCTGACTATTTAAGACCCTCCCCAACCTTGTGAACAGCACTCATACATGGTCAACATGGGAAAGACAAAGGAGCATTCCAAGGCCATCAGAGACAAGATCGTGGAGGGTCACAAGGCTGGCAAGGGGTACAAAACCCTTTCCAAGGAGTTGGGCCTACCTGTCTCCACTGTTGGGAGCATCATCCGGAAGTGGAAGGCTTATGGAACTACTGTTAGCTTTCCACGGCCTGGACAGCCTTTGAAAGTTTCCTCCTGTGCCGAGGCCAGGCTTGTCCGAAGAGTCAAGGCTAACCCAAGGACAACAAGGAAGGAGCTCCGGGAAGATTTCATGGCAGTGGGGACATTGGTTTCAGTCAATACCATAAGTAATGTACTCCACCGCAATGGTCTCCGTTCCAGACGAGCCCGTAAGGTACCTTTACTTTCAAAGCGTCATGTCAAGGCTCGTCTACAGTTTGCTCATGATCACTTGGAGGACTCTGAGACAGACTGGTTCAAGGTTCTATGGTCTGATGAGACCAAGATCGAGATCTTTGGTGCCAACCACACACGTGACGTTTGGAGACTGGATGGCACTGCATACGACCCCAAGAATACCATCCCTACAGTCAAGCATGGTGGTGGCAGCATCATGCTGTGGGGCTGTTTCTCAGCCAAAGGGGCTGGCCATCTGGTCCGCATCCATGGGAAGATGGATAGCACGGCCTACCTGGAGATTTTGGCCAAGAACCTTCGCTCCTCCATCAAGGATCTTAAGATGGGTCGTAATTTCATCTTCCAACAAGACAACGACCCAAAGCAAACAGCCAAGAAAACCAAGGCCTGGTTCAAGAGGGAAAAAATCAAGGTGATGGCGTGGCCTAGTCAGGCTCCTGACCTTAACCCAATTGAAAACTTGTGGAAGGAGCTCAAGATTAAAGTCCACATGAGACACCCAAAGAACCTAGATAACTTGGAGAAGATCTGCATGGAGGAGTGGGCCAAGATAACTCCAGAGACCTGTGCCGGCCTGATCAGGTCTTATAAAAGACGATTATTAGCTGTAATTGCAAACAAGGGTTATTCCACAAAATATTAAACCTAGGGGTTGAATAATAATTGACCCACACTTTTATGTTTAAAATGTATTAAAATTCAACTGAGCATCATAACTTTTTGGTTTGTAAGATTTATGCTTCTGTTAATAAATCCTACTCTCGTTTGCAGTTTGAAGGCTCTAACTTATTTGCATCTTATCAAACCACCTAAATCTGCAGGGGGTTGAATACTACTTGTAGGCACTGTATTTTGGGTTCTTTGGTTATAATTCTCATTTTAACCTATGAAAATAAACAATTGAGATGGGATTTTTTTTTCATTTAGTTGCATAATAATTTTGCACACTGATAGTTGACAAAAAAGGGCACTCACATAGATATTTTCCTGAGAAAAAAAACAAACCTTTTGTTTTTACTTTAAGTATTCAGATTTCCGTTTTAATAACTTTTTGGACTGACAGCACCATAGTTCAATAATAAAATGAATCATCAAGTATTCAAATTGCCTAATAAGTCTGCACATGGTGTAAAAAACAGATATAAAAAAAAATAAAAAATATGAAGCAGGTAATAACTCCTATGCCTTGTTATACCTAATTTTGTTATGGACTATAAACAGATTAAGATGTTTTTAATGATTTTGGAATAAACATTGATTTTATCTACTTAGGTGTGATAAATCCCTACTACCTCGGAGCATGTTGTGTAGATTGACTCTTCCAAGTGTTTCTGTGCACTGTGTTTTCTTTGATTGCTGGCTGATCAGACTGTGAGCCGAATAATTTTTCTCTTCTTATTCATGCATGAAAATTGTTTATCAGGCCAATCTTTTACAAACAAAAGTTATGTGGCAAGCATGGATAGTAAATGGCTATAATGACCCATATGCCCTTTGATCAAACAATTTGAAACACAGCTTCTTTATATGGAAGGAATTTCTATGCTCATTTTCATCACACATCACCACTGAAATCATATCCTCACTTTCGGATTATGGTCTGAGAAAGAAATAATGTGCATGACACGACATATCTCAATATTTTAAAATACAAAATAATTTCATTATTGCAGAACTAATCTTGTAAAAAGACCTAGTATATTTATTATATACTTCTAGAAAGATAGCAAACTAAGGGTGTATTCACACGAGGGAATAGTGGTGCAGATTTTAGAAGCAAAAATCTGCACCTTCAGACTAAATACACACCAAAAAAGAAGAACACAATGCATTTGTGGTGCGTATTTGGTGCGGGGATGGTGCAGATTTTTGTCCTGTGTGTGTCATTACATGTTACTGACACCTCAGAAACGGGGCTTGTGCCCTATGTAAATAAGTGTAAAGGTACCGTTACACAGCATGATGTTGGAACGATGTCCGCATCGATCTCGTGGGTGCGTGGTTGTAGCGGACATCGTTTTGACATAGTTGGTGAGATGTCACACGTCTAGATATCGTGGACAACTCACCAACAATGTTGTGATCAGGTATCGTTCACACAACCCAGCGAACGATCCCTGCTCATTGCTGTGAATGGGCAAAGTCGTAAATGACATCGTTATCGTGGTGTCGCACACAACGATATAGCAGATTGGCGGATCATTGATCGTGAGGTTTGAGAACATGTTCTCAAACCTGCGATTACCGATCCAACAACTTATCGTTGTTGAATCTTGGTGATACACGCAACAACGTCCTAACGATGTCGCTGGAACGACTCCAAACCCGTGACGTATCAGTAACATCATTAATAATGTCGTGCCATGTAATGGGGCCTTTAATGTGATTAAAATTTATTGGGAGCATGCATATAAATTGTGAGCACCTGGTGAATAGCTACATGATTGTGTAAAAACCAATACTTTATTAAAAAACACTGTTTGAAGTCCCGTTGGCCACAGAGTGGGGACTTCTTTTTTTTTGCTATGCAATTTGGGTAGGAAATTTGGCAATAGCCAAGCCTATTCTAAAAGTTCTCTATGCACTGAACTGCCAAAAGTGGCATAGATATCTATAATGTTCATTGCAGTACAGTGCAGTGAATATTCATGAAGTTTAATGGATGGCCCATGAAGCAAGCAGTGGGAGACTGGTAAGTTCTATGTTTCTATATCTGTCTGTCTATCTATCTGTCTGCAGTCAGCTGATGCAATTAGCATGGTACATGGTCAGCTGACTGTCTCACCATGTTTATCGTTTCATCTGATAGGACACTCGTATACGGCATAGTACGGTGCGTTAGCATCCGGTTGCATCCTGTTTAAAAAAATAAAACGGATTCGGTTAGATGTGATTTCTGCCAGTTTACCACCAGACAGAAAAGATGCAAGTCTGAATCCAGCCTAAAGCCCCGTCACACATAGTGAGATTGCTGTTGCGTCACAGGTTTTGTGACGTCACAGTGACCCAGTCAGCAATCTCGCTATTTTTGACACGTAGCAGCGACCAGGCCCCCGCTGTGAGATCTCCGATCATGTCGAATTGGCCTGGACCATTTTTTGATCGTTGGGATACTGCTAGCTAGCATGCATCTGTGTGTTTGATGTTTCACAACGACCTCTTTGGCGACTCAGAACTAAGCCACATAGGCCTGAGTCGTCAGACTAGCTGCTGTGTGACAGGGTCCTAACGACTGCTGAGGTCGTTATATGGGTCGCCGTATCGATTGCTGCATCGTTGAGTAGATCTGACTGTTTGACATCTTACTAGCGACCACGTAGCGACATTCCAGCGATCCTTACCAGGTCGTCTCATAGTCAGGATCGCTGGAATATCACCAAGTGTGACAGCGCCCATTAGTTAAAATCTAGACTCAAACTTGTTAGTCCAAAAGAAACAAACAATACATAACAATGGCTATGTGTCAAAAAAGTGCTAGTGACTAAATAATTAAACATAAGCTTAAACATAAGCACGTCTTTGGTGATGTTTATAATTATAAAGGGATCAATCAAATATACAAATAGTTTGCACTAGTTTGAATCAAATGTGTATACAGTTTTCAACTATGATGCCATATCCATAACAACATACTATATAAAAAAAAAAAAATTTCATGCATAAATCCTGATGCTTAATTCCATGAGGATGCAGTCAACAAAGCACAAAGCAAACTAACAAAAACCCTATAGTTAGGATGAGTTCCGTGTCTCACTGAGCTTCTGACCTCCCCACTCGTTTCCTCTGTAGAGACTCATCAGGGGCCAGACATTGATACAAAAAGAACAAGCATGCCTCTTTATTGGTGCCCTTAGTTAATACTATCACATTGCATTTAATATTTCATTTTTGGCTAGTACGCTTTAGACCTATATTTGCTGATTATAATATTTTCCTCTTGACAGCAGAATTTAAATGCTTAACCCCTTCCCAACCCTTGACGTAATACAACATCATGGGTCAAGTCCAGATGTTTGATGTGAGCTCCGGTGTGGTGCTCACATCAAACACCCGATATCTCAGCTGATCCCATGAGCTGAGATTTCAGGCTTTATAGCACGGATCAGATCCGATCATTCAGTGACAGTGCGATCTAAAGGCACCGTGGTGGGAAATGTTCCATTCCCCGCCATGATTAGAGATCCTGCAATAATATTGCGAGATCTTCAGCCATCACGTGATAGCCCGAGGTCCTGCTGAGACCCGGAAACTATCAGCATTCACTTTCTGTGAGTGGTTGGCAAGAGCTGCCAACCACTCACAGTGCACATTTGTGACATGTCCCGATGTGCTGCAGCTCATCAGGACCTGTCACAAGCTATCGGATGCTGCAGCAGTGTGGTGCCCTATGGAGCTGTGTAAAATAAAAAATCAATGAAAAAATAAAGCTTAGAAAAATCTGAAAAAACAACACACAAACATTCCCCCATTCAAAATAAAAGTATTAAAAAAATGTAAAAAATACACATATTTGATATCGCCCCATTCAGAAATGCCTGATCTATCAATATATAAAATCAGTTAATGAGAGCCGTAAACTGGGTAATGGAAAATAAAAAAAAAGTCAGCCAACCAAAAATATAAATGATCAAAACAACGCATCCACCCAAAAATGGTATCATTAGAAACGTCAGCTCAAGCCACAAAAAATAAGCCATCACACAGCCCCCAGATCCCGAAAAATGAGGACTTTACGAGTCTGCAGAACATGGCACAAAAAGTTTGATTCTTTTTTCCAAATTCTGAATTTTTTTCACCACTTAG
This sequence comes from Allobates femoralis, assembly GCA_033576535.1. Taxonomy (NCBI): domain Eukaryota; kingdom Metazoa; phylum Chordata; class Amphibia; order Anura; family Aromobatidae; genus Allobates; species Allobates femoralis. The sequence goes on along the minus strand of JARQOC010000002.1, from coordinate 471,655,378 downwards.
ACACCAGTAATAGCATCTACAAACTTGTACGATCTAAACAAGGCATTATATGTTTATATTGACGGAAAAATAAAAATGTTACCGTATGTCCTTTGAAGAAGGGGAGCAAAAAGCGAAAATGAAAAACGAATAATTGCCGAGGGTGAAGGGGTTAAACTGATGCAATAAATGCTCTGATCATATCCATTACTTATTGGTGCTGCCTATTAAAGACAACTCTTCACCATGAAAATGCGCAGTAACCTTATAGAGCAGTGGTAGCTGAACAGATTATTACATAGGGTTTTGAGAAAACATTAAGTACAATTTGTGCTTTAATAATTTAATCCTCTTTTATTCTGTGAATTTCAGTCCAGTGGGTGGTCCCTTCTATGACTGACAGCTATCTCTCTATGTCTACAAAAGAAGCTGTCAGTCACTGATGGGGCCAAATCACAGAAAAGAGCAGAGGATTAAATAATTAAAATACATGTTATATTAAATATATTGTCGCTAAATTATATATCAGTCTACCCAGCTCCCCCTGCTCTATAACAGGGTTCCTTCAGATTGGACTTATGATTTATGATTCACTTTAATGGCCACTTTACATGTCCCGATATCGTCGTCCAACTTCGATAAAAAGTCACGTGGTTCGTGCATTGGCGCCGATATCCTTCGTGCGTTGTGTGGTGTGAATGACCAATTCGATGCAAGAACGATGCCAAAACGATATCGGGGAAGAATTGTGCAGGCTCTCCAACTGCCCGATATTGGATGGACGATCTGGCAGGATCGTTCTGTGTGACAGCCCAACACCGACTTGGAGAGCAACTTACCCTATTCACTCCCATGTTAAATGGTCGTTCCCTGGTTCGCGTGTACAAGAGGGCGTAGACATCGCAGTTGTGTTGCCTGACGATATCTCCCTGTGTGACAGCTCCTATGCAATCTTGGATTTCATCCAAAAACTGCGCGCTCCCGTGCTGTTGTATACAATATCGAAACGATGTTGGGACGTGTAAAGCGGCCATAAGTGTAGACAATGAACCAACATCTGGTCTGTAAGGGACAAACTCAAGTTTTGAGCCATTTCCATATACTACAAACATCACTAAAGACTATTGTATTTCCAGAATATTAAATGATATATACTTGATTAACATATATATGCATTGACAACTTCTTTAATTGTCTACATTTCTTGTATAGTGAAGTCATAGCAGACATTAACCCAAAACGAATGCCATTAGTATAGATATATGATTAGAAAAGTCAAAATAAGTATTGATACAGTTGAAACAACAAAAAATAAAACCATGTTAAACTGGTAACCCTTTCTTTGATATGCTATACCTAAAGTGATAATTAAGTGAAATGAACATTACGATTTTCCTTAAACATTCTAACAATGTTAAGCATTTTTTTCCTGTGTCAGTAACAAAAGTGCTAAAAATTCCCCCTGAGCTTCTGTGCAGTGGTAATGTACACAGGCTTCTCTTTAGTAATGCATAGCAGTCATCAGCTAACTGCTATTTACTCAGCGAAAATCAATAAAGACACAATATCAGATGCCAAATAAGACAACCATTTGTGAATCCAACAGGAACAAATCTGAGCCAGATGATAATTGATTTTATTTTGAGAAATACAAAATGTGACACATTCTTATAAAAAGGAGGCAGGATATTTGAGTAAATGAGAGAATGCATATCCTTGGAATAATTTATTCTCGCCAGATGTATATATTTCATTATTTCATTATAAGTCACTTTTAGACAAAGTAAAAAAATACTCAGATGCAAAATCAATCCATATTTATATGAACTGACATGAAACATCCTAAGAAAAATGTTAACTTTTTTTGTTATAAATTAAATGGAACCTTCCGCCATTCTTCTCATATCAAGCATGAAGGCATGCTGTAGTCAGCTTAATTCCCGTAGACCAGGGGTGGAGAACCTCAGGCCTCAGGCTAAATGCAGCCCTCGATGACTTTTTTGTGGCCCCCAAGCAGATTCCTGTGGACCGCAGTGTTCAGGCTGGCAGATGCAATTTGCCAACTTTCTGCCCTTTAAATTCAGCTCTCCAGTGATCTCTATGGCCCAGCCTCCCCAGTGAGATATATGCTCTCAGCCTCTCCTGTGATGTCTGGGGCTTTAGCAAAACTAGCTTCAGGCATATATTATGTGCATACATCCTATTTAGGATGCTTATAAAGGATTCCCATTTGCTTTGTGTACTTTTGTTGCTCAGGACTCATTCGAGTTTATGGCACTAAGGTCATCTCTTAACTGTTGGAAATTTATATGTGGCCCAGCTTTTTGGTTAATATTAGGTCTAGCAGAATCCCTTCATTCATCCAGTGGTGCAGAGACACCGTACTGGGCTGCACATTTGGTCAGGTGGCAGGACCAATGGGTAGCTATCAGACACTCTGCGCCATTTGTATCAATGTGAAAGGCGTCCTATGTTGCAAACCTTAATTGCATAGCAAATCACCCCCCCATGTTCTGGCAGGTTGATGGTGGTTTTATCATTTCTGTGCAACTGTGTTTGCTCATTTTATCGGGGTTTGACTGCTTTCTGTGTAATGCTGTGTTGGATTTGTTTTTGGCTGCATATGGTGAGTTTTTCTAATGCTGCCTTTTTTGAGTAGCTGTTGAATATTCTGATAGGACTCGTCAGCGTGGGGATCTGTGACGTGCATTATGAGCTTACAGTGTCTTGGCCAAAACATTTAATCAATACCTCTCAAAAAAAAATTTTGTTTATCATAAAAAAAGTTGCACTTTTTATCATTTTTGTGGGGTGCAGCTAGTTCGTCCAGTGGTGCATAGACAGCATACTGGGCTGCCCATTTGGACTGATTGCAGAACCAATGGGTAGCTATCAGACACTCTGCGCCATCTGTATTAATGTGAATGGCGTCCTATGTTGCAAACCTTAAAGGGAACCTGTCACCCCTTTCAGGGCCTATGAAGGTAAAAGAGCCAACTTCTGCAACACTAAGGCTGCATTCTGTGAAGGTGGCTCTCATGTGTCATGTCCCCAGGGACTCTGAAATAATGACTTTTATAAATTTGTCTCCATACCTGTACTTGAACCAGAGGGTGTGTTCTGTACAGAGCTCTCAACTGATTTTCCGCTGTTCATCTTTCCCCTCTGGGCTCCGGGTGCCATCAACTCTCTGCCACCTGACATCATCAGGGCCTGCACTTTACATTTAGTTCTCGGGCATGCACCGTGCGCGCTGCATGGGAACTTACATCACATGATTTTCAGAGATCGCGCTTGTGTACTGCGGAGACCCCAGGTCTCACCCTGCAGTGTAAATACATCATAACATACTGCAGAGCAGGATCTGGGGCCTCCGCAGTATGCAGGCACAATCTCTGAAAATCATGGAGCCCAGAGGTGGGATGATGGACAGCAGAAAATCAGTTGAGAGCTTTGTAAAGAATACACCCACCGGCCAGGTACAGGTATGGAGGCACATTTCTAAAAGTCATTATTTCAGAGTCCCTGGGGATAATACACATAAGAGCCACTTTCACAGAATGCAGCCTTAGTGCTGCTGAAGGTGGCACTTTTACCTTCATAGGCCCTGGGGGTGACAGTTTCCCTTTAATTGCATAAAAAAATCACCTCCTCCATGTTGTAGCAGGTTGGTGGTGGTTTTATCATTTCTGTGCACCTGTATTTGCTCTTTTCATTGGGGTCTGCATAAGTGCTATGTTGGATTTCTCTTTGGCTGCATATGGTGTGTTTTGTTAGTGTCTCCCACCCTTTTCTTATTAGTCATAAATGTAAAAACAAATTTGAAGTATATATATAAAAGGTTTCAGTTCAGAGATTTAAAATGTCCTGTTGCTATAAAATGGCACAATATGCCAGTTCTAGCAGATCAGTGCATGCAACTCTTCTTGACAACAATTCAGCTAGGGAAATAGATTGTTAGAAATTGAGTACAATGTCACTCACTATATAACGTTGAATCATAGCTCTGTGATGCTCCAGATAAGCTAAAAATCCAGTGATCTGGAGATGATGGCCCAGCATGCAATAGCAGTACGTACTAGATATGTGCTAATCCTTTAGGATAAACCTCATGCAGTAAGTGCCTATGCAGTAAATAATGGTATAAAAGGAACCTTCGATAACACTTGAAGTCTGCTAACATGTAAATTAGCATAGAAATGTGTTGATAATTCATATAAAATTTCAACAAAATACATTTAAACTTGTAAGTATAATATGACAAAATGGAGTAAAATTTACATGTATATATATTTTTCTCGGCACATTTAGAAGCTTTGCTATATTGAGACTTACAACAAGTTTATTTGCTGTAATTAACATTTAGGAGTTAATCCGATGAATCTGACAAATTTGAATTTCAAAAGTTTCACTCATGTCTAGTTACTATTTGATTTCTGAAAACCATTATTAACAAATCTACTTACATAATTGCCTTTTCTGGATGACACATTTTTTTACAACCTGATTGGTCCAGTTATGTTGAGTCGCCCTCATTCTCACACCCCCACAGAACAAATCAAGGACGCTTTCGTCCCACCCCCAGCGCCACAGAGTGCGTTCCCATGTGACGCCACTACCCTAACAAACATACTGCACCACTGCTGCAAGCTCCCATCCTCAAGTCCCCGCAAGTAAAGAACAGCACACAGAACTCTAGAAAGCGCAGAGTGCCCCAGACAGCACACAGGGGAAGAAATTGCACACAGGGCCCCATACAGCGCACGGGGCCCCAGATAGTGCACAGGACCCCAGACAGCTATCAGGGCCCAAGACAGCACTTGGGTTCCTAGTAAGCGTACGGGACCCCAGACAGCGTACGGGACCTCAGACAGCATACAGAGGGGCAGAAACTGTGCATGGGGTCCCAAACGGCATACAGGGCCCCAGACAGCACACAGGGCCCTAGACAGCACACAGCAGGACAGAAACTGTGCACAGCATCCCAGACAGTGCATGGAGCCCCAGACAGTGCACAGTGCTCAAGACAGCACTTGGAGCCCCAGACAATGCACCAATCCACAGACAGCACAGGAGGGCAAAGACTGCCCATGCGGTCCAAAATAATGCATGGGCCTTCAGGAACCCTTTGGGGCCCCAGCCAGTGCACAGGTGGCAGAGATATTGCACAGGGTTCCAGATAGCACATAAGGGTGCAGAGATGGAGCACTGGGTGACAGAGACAGTGCACAGAGCAGCAGAGGCAGTGCACAATAGGGAAAAGGCATTGCACAGGAGGGCAAAGGCAAAGCACAGGGGTTCAGAGAGTGCACAGGGGTAAGGGCAGTGCACAGGGGGCAGATACATCTCAAGGGGAAGAGAGTGTGCATAGGGTGATACAGCTCAAAGAAAAGTGCACAGAGAGGAAAAGACAGGACAGTGAGGCGACCACACAGGGGAAGATAGATCAAAGAAGTGCACAGGGGGAAGAATACATCACACAAGGGGAGAGAAAGAGCAGACATGGAGAAGACAGCACACAGTGGGGAGAGTGCATGGGGAGAAAGGCAGCTCACAGGGGGAAGAAATGGCCACTGCCCCTAGCGCCACAGAGCCTGCTCCAATCGTGATGTCACCACTATCCCAATGCAATAGCATCGGGCTCACATCTAGTGTAGAATATGTATAGTAAAGGTGATGATTATGTACAGTAGCAATTTTAACAGCATAGCACTAAGCAGACAGGGATGTGCTTTTGACAACTGCCATTGCAATCCTTGTTACCTGTAGTGTGGCTGGCATTGTCATGGGATTTTGCTTTTTTACACTAAAAGAAATACAGTAAAGAAATTACTAGGGGCATTCTTGTAAAGTAACTAAATAAAATTTGAGGAAAAAATAGATTGCAGACTAGCTTGTTATGTTGTTTTCAATTTTAACCCTCTATTTTCTGCTGCCACATACTTATTTCAATCTCTCTCTGCCATCCAGTACCTCTGCCTTGCAAATTAGATTACTTCTCATTGAGGTGGCTATGGAAACATTGTCCTTATTATTCTGGCATGACTTGATTTCTCCTAATTTATTGTGGCATTTTCAGAAGCAGGGACAGTGCTCCACTATTCTCCATGCAATACTCTATGGGGTAGAATGCAGAAGTGTCAGGCATTCTCCTTAGAAACAATATGTAATGCTCACCTCTCTACTAGGCTGTTATTCCAAGCACAATACAGAGGGGTCAGGCATTCATCTGACAGAGTTGATTTACTGTTCGACTGCCTGAATGTGCTGATTGGAATAGGCAGATATGGAAGGGGATAATCACTATACCTCCTGGTGCAATAAAGACTCCAAGATTCAAAAGCGATAATTATTATTATTGACAATGATTTAATACTACGCGTTTCAGAGTGTATAACTCCTTCTTTGGTAAAATCACAGATGTACATGTAATTTTACCTGAAGAAAAAGTTCTATGTAGTATTAAATCACAGTTAATAATAATTATCACTTTTGAATCTTAGAATCCTCATTCTACAAGGCAGCGAGGTGATTAACCCCTTCCTTACCTGCCTATTCCTGCTACCTACTCTACGGGAGCAGCAGCAGCCAAGGGATATTTTAATGTATGTCAGCTTAAGGCTGTGTGCTTATGGTCCGAAGGAGCTGCGTCTTGGATGCAACAACCAGTGGATGGCTGTAGTGAGCCCGCAGTTGCCCTGTACTGACGATCTATGGTGGGTGCAAACCGGCTTCTCCCTGCATGCACTTGATGGGAGCCACTTCCGACTCCGCAGCATGAAATGAACATGAATGCCGGCAACCCGCACCGCACCTTTCAAAAAGTTGCAGTCGGGTGAAGCATAGTGGGGATGGGATTTCTTGAAATACCATCCACTATGCTTCTACTGTACAATGCAGCATTTTGGACACAGTGGTAAAATGATGTGTCCAAAATGCTGCGTTCCCTGACTGTGAGCACACACTCCAACACAACTACTCAAGGTGAGTGACTTAGTGCAACCCTTTTTTTGCCCAACTCATACCTTGGGTAAGACCCTAAAGGGTGCCTTTTGTCTTCTAGCTTTATGCATTTTGGTGTTGCTGATAAGCAAGGAACAAAAAGAGGGACCAGGCCTTCTCCAGAAATATGTATTGGAGTGTCTGTCATTTCTATTATGGCTGCATCACTGCTTTATGAATTATGAGAGCACAAAGACGAGGGCATGCTATGGGTAATGAAAGAAACACCTCACTTCCAACATTCTGTCTTGGCTCTCTTACGAAAGATTGACTTTGTCTAACAAGGAACTTTGCACAGTAAGCACAGAGCAAGTGTGACCCCTGATGATCAGCACTTTAGGCTGGTTTAAAGGCATACAACATCTACATTTTTCAAAATAAATTAAAGAATTACTTCTAGGGACATTTCCAATTAAACATATGTTGGTCTATAGCAGTGGTCCCCAACCTTTTTTGTACCAGGGACCGGCTTCATGCAAAACTATTGTCTGTGGCCTGGTGGGGGGTGGAGCTTTGGTCATATGGGGAAGGGATATGGAGAAGGGGTGGAGTTTAGTACCCTGTTTCCCCGACAGATGCGTTATGTCCTATTTTCAAGGGGAGTCTTATTTTTCCATCCCCTTGCAGCCCCCAATATGGTATCCCCATCATTCTCTTGCAGCCCCCATCATTCCCTTGCAGTGCACAATATCCCCATTATTTCAGCCCCCATCATCTCTATGTCACACACACACAGTTCAGTCACTGCCCCTCCTTGCACCTGAAGCATTACATCCCCTCTCTGTTCTTTTCCTCAACTGTCTGTATAGAAGTATGTGAGAAGCCATCAGCCAATCACAGTGCAGCAGCCGGGCAAAATCCACAGTGCAAAAGCCACTAGCCAATCAGGGCCCGGCTACTGCACCGGATTAGCTTGGCTGCTGCACTATGATTTGCAGATGGCTTCTCATGTACTTCTATTCACACAGCTGAGGAAAAGTACAGAGAGGGAATGTAAGGCAGCAGGTGCGGGGGGGGCAGTGACATCACTCTAGGAGCCGCCGCTCTCCGCCACCGCAGAGCATACTATGTATAGTGCTGGCCTGCGGCGGCACACTATGTATAGTGTTGGCCTGTGGCAGCGCAGACCCCTGCGGCCCGGTGCTTGGGGGACCCCTGTTCTATAGGACAGTTCCATTTTAAAGAAATAAGACAATTGCACTTAGTTGACCTGATTCACAAATGAATAATTTTTTGCTGACTGTTACTTCAAGAAAACTCATTTAGCTACAATCCAACGACAAATTGGATAAACACTAGGGATGGGCGAATCTACTCGCTAGGACTCGTTACTCGGCGAGTATTAAGGGACTCGCAGGACTCGGTATTCTGCGAGTTTCCCAGTGATTACTCGCACGAGTCCAATGCAAATCAATATCAATCCTAGTTTTGTCAGAAACGCTGACAAAACTAGGATTGCCATTGTTTGCATTAGACTCGGCTACTGTGCCAGTGATAGCAGGGAAACTCGCAAATAACTGCTGTTACATTGCGAGCCGAGTCCAGCTGTCTTCTCTGTGCAGCTCCAGGGTCCTAGAGCTCGCCTGCTCACAGACATGATGTAGCAGAGCTGAGATTGTTCTCAGTCTGCTCATTCCCTGTGCATAGACATCTATATCTATGCACAGGGGATGTAGCAGAGAGGACATCGCGTTTTGGACTGCGTCGGACGGAAGAGGATTTTTTTAATTAAAGATGGAGTCCCTAATGGCTTTTTTTTTTATTTCAAATAAAAAATGTTCTCTGTGTTTTTTTAACCCTTTATTGGAGATTCTTAGTGGCTGGGTCAAACGTGGCCTGACATTAAGAATCTCGGGCTTAATACCAGCTTGTATAACAAAGCTGGTATTAACCCCTTTATTACCCTGCGTGCTACCGCCACCAGGGCCGCTGGAAGAGCGGGGTTCAGCGCCAGAGGATGGCGCTTCAATGACCGCGCCATCTTCTGGGGCGGCTGCGGGCTACAATTTGCAGCGGGGGATGCCCAGAAGGCTTGGGCATCCCTGTGCTGCGGATTCCAGCCCCCAGCTGCTTAGCTGTACCTGGCTAGACATAGAAATTGCGCGGAGCCCCACGCATTTTTTTTTTATTATTTCATGAATTTCAGAGTCAGAGTCTCAGAGTCAGAGTCTCAGAGTCAGAATCTCAGAATTTCATGAAATAATTAAAAAAAAATGCATGGGGCTCCGCGCAATTTCTATGTCTAGCCAGGTACAGCTAAGCAGCTGGGGGCTGGAATCCGCAGCGCAGGGATGCCCAAGCTTTCTGGGCACCCCCCGCTGCAAATTGCAGCCCGCAGCCGCCCCAGAAGATGGCGCGTTCATTGAAGCGCCATCCTCTGGCGCTGAACCCCGCTCTTCCAGCGGCCCTGGTAGCGGTGGCACGCTGGGTAATAAAGAGGTTAGGGCCAGCTTTGTATTATCAGCTGGACCTAAGCCCGAAATTTATGGCGGTCACGCCAATATTAGACATGACCGCCATGAATTTCTATTAAATTGTTTTAAAAAAAACACAACACAAAGAAAATTTTTTATTAGAAATAAAAAAAAAGCCATTAGGGACTCCATCTTTAATTAAAAAAATCCTCTTCCGTCCGACGCAGTCCAAAACGCGATGTCCTCTCTGCTACATCCCCTGTGCATAGATATAGATGTCTATGCACAGGGAATGAGCAGACTGAGAACAATCTCAGCTCTGCTACATCATCTCTGTGCACAGACATTCATGTCTGTACACAGGGAATGAGCAGACTGAGAACAATCTCAGCTCTGCTACATCAGGCAGCAGGCAGGCTCTAGGACCCTGGAGCTGGCAGCCAGCACACAGAGCAGACAGGACTCTTATCTGTGAGAGTTTCCCAGCGATTACTTACAAAGTAAACGAGTGCAATGCAAATAAATGACAAAACTAGGATTGCTTCAGGCTGAAGCTTCCGAGACACATCTGCGATTTGTAAATCTCACACTACTCGCTATTACTCGCTTCCCCATTCATTAACATTGGACTCGCTAGACTCGCAACGAGTAGCGAGTCCTGTGCTCGGACTCGCTAGAGTCAAGCGATTCCGAGTAATTTAGGATTCGCCCATCACTAATAAACACATCAGGCTACGATAAATACTTATATGTATGGATACACTTTTGTTGCTTTTTTTATCAACAGGTTGAGGTTATTGAACTTCCTGTAGCTGAACAGACAGAATTTCCTTAATAGGAAAAAGAGAATCTTTCTCCTTTACACTAAGATGAAACTCTTAACTTCTGACAGGCACATAAATCTCAACTACTAACTAGGTCATAAGATGTTAGAAAGCCTTCTGATCGAACAGTATTGTAATACAGATATATTGCTTCTTTGTAATAAACTTTCTTGCTTACAGCTATATCAGAAGCAAGATGAAAACTATGTTTTTATGATTTGTCTTTAGGTGTACTTTTTTCTGCTGATGCATTTTGCTCCTAAACAATACTAATCCTACTATAAATTCAGCAAGAGTCTGTGAAATACAATTGCTATGCTTTTATTTCTTTAAACTGGCAAGCTATTACTTTTTTACTGAATTACTTTGGTTAAATTAAAGGGGTTGGAGCATATTGCTTTTCTCACTATGCAAAAAAACAAATCAAAGGGTACAGTAGGATGTTATCATATATAAGTATACATTGGATGAGTGAAATGAATAGACAAACATGACATGAACATCTTTCTTTACCTAAACTAGTGTACGTACTTTTTCTTCTGCAATACACATCTACAAATTAAGTTATAACCATATTTGCTGCTATGGGGATCACCTCAAGTTCATCTTCTCTTCCTATCTCTTCATTTACCTCATGTCTCCAGTTAGTGCCAAAACCTACTTGGTCTCACAATGTGATGTAACTCTGTTGGACATTAGTCTTATATTCCACAAATCTGCCCTTTCTGAAAGAGTAGCAGCAAGAAAGACATTTTTGAAAGCAAGCCATAATGGCCCCTTTACACGCAGCTAAGGTAACAGGTTTTACACAGGTAACTTACTGGCTGCAGTGAAATCATGGAGACAAGGTTCTATCTTGTTGCTGTGTACAAATGGAATAATCTCTCCATGATTTCACTGCAACCAGTAAGTTACCTGTGGAAAACCTGTTACCTCTAGCTGCGTGTAAAGGGGCCATAAGAAGTCCCATTTGGAGTTTGCAAAAAGCCATGTTGGGTACACAGCTAGTATGTGGAAGAAGGTGCTCTGGTCAGATGTGAACAAAGTAGACTTTTTTGTATAAATGCAAAATCCCTCTATGTGGCATAAAATGATCACTGCAATGAGGCTGAAAACAACATATCCATAGTAAAATATGGTGGTGGCAGCTAGTGATGAGCGAGTGTAATCCTTACTATTTGCTACTCTCATGGATAGTACAGAATTTGTATCACTAGGTGCTCGTGAGTGATGTGTTGATCATTATCGATCTGACACAAATTGACATTCCCTTCAGTGCACAAAGTGAACTGGCACCACAGTGAGAGCAGATTGAATGTTAGTGTTTCTCTGGGGGGCACAGCAAGGTGTTTTATGTAGTAAAAACATAAAAAAAGTCCACCCCTAGCCCGCTACCAAAAGACTCGAGTTATAGCTGGATGTATAAGGGCAGAGCCTATCACTAATTGACTAACATTAGACTCGCCATTCGGATAAGATGCGAGTATTGAAAACTACTAGTTACGAGTATAGTGAGTGTAAATATTTTGCTGCTTGCTCATGACTAGTGGCAGCCTCTTGCTTTAAGGGATGCTTTCCTTCAGCAGGGGTAGGGAAGCTGTACAGAGTTGGTGGGAAGATAGATGGAGCTACGTAAAGAGCAATCTTGGAGGAAAACCTATTAGAGCCTGTAAAAAGGTGAGACCGGGACTATAGTTTACCTTCCTGCAGGACAACCCTAAACATACTTGCAAGATCCACAATGGGATGTTTAATATTGAAGTATGTCTATGTGTTTTTATAGCCCAATCAAAGTCCAGACTTAAATCTCATTGAGGATCTGAGGCTAGACGTCAAAATTGCTTTTCACAGACGTTCTCCATCTAAACTCACTGAGGTACAGATAGCTTGCAAAGAACACCCAAAGAAAAGCAAAAATGAGCAAATACACTAAAATAAGTAAATAAATAGCAATAGTACATGCGAATAAATAAGGATGCTTAGTTAATATTATTTTTTATTAAAAATAAAAAAAATAAGAGCCACCCCATCAGGTAAAAGTGACTAATCACAGGATGGTACTAGCATAAAATATGTAAAACATGTGTGCAGCTACATGTATAGAAACATTAATTCCAGTTAATATTTTTGTGTTTTTTCTTCTTTTTTTTGCAGTCAAAGCAGACAAGGGTGTGGCCTCCCTTACTTTTTGCTGGACATTACCTCTATAGAGCTTCCAATTGCTATTGTCCATGTAGGCCTGGTGCTGCTCAATCCTAATTCACACTTCCGTCACTAGTCATAGAGTAAGGTATAGTCCATTGATTTTCCATTTTTGCTATCCATAGAATTACCCAAGTCAAACATTAGGAAATAAGTAAAAAAAACAAAAATATTCTGTACAATTGATAAAATATGGGCAGCCACCACTATTCACCTATGTGTTTATATAGGAGCTAAACAGAATTCCTCTTTTGAACAAACAAGACATCACTCACTTCATTTGTTTCATGGTATTCTGGCTTTCACAAACAGTAAATCATACTGTCAGAAGCCAAATTACAATTTCCCAAGACTGCAAATAAATGGGCTCAGCACATATAGGTTTCATCACTACCGAAAAGGGGTGATTTTTCATATTTGAGCTAATACAAAGTTGAAATTTGACTCAAATATATGATAAACTGAATTGAGAACCTGAATAAAGTCTAGTGTCTTCTTTGCCTGCTTAACTGTAAAAAAGAGAAGTTTTTTATTTTCTATTTGACACAGGTACTCCATCCACTGAACATAAATAATGTATGCAAATATGACACATCCAAGGGAATCTTCTCTGGAGATCTCTTAGAATTTTAGATGGTGCACATTTAAACGGATTGAAGGCTGAAGTAAATGAACTGTCAAGAAAAATGCTTTGGGATAACACTCAAGGAAATAAATAGCTAGGACTTTTAAAGACATTCAACTTCACATGCCCCACAGGTTCCAAAATATTGATTAGACTAACAATCTCTAGGATTTAGCAGTTCACTTGTCTTAGGAATACTGCAGGAGCATTGACTAAATTCAAGATGCTTTTAAGTAAAGCTGTCAAAGAAACAGCACAAAGAGATTTGCGATGTCTGCATTCTGCATACCAAATCAAACTCTTCTTTTTGAGGAATTTTTATTGTTAATTTGAGCATCTGCTCAGTGAGCTATGAAGTCATTCTAGGTTTGTAAGTTTAGGAGCAAAGGCTTGTAAAGGTAGAAATATTTGCCACTAGACCTTTGCATATGTCTCATGGTCAGGTAAAGAAAAACAAAAGGTCATTCCTGAAGACAGGGCAATTCTGTCCATTTTTAATGTAAATGCAATTTAAATAAGTCAGCAACAAGTGTGTAACATAACATGGGCCTATTGTTTGTTATGGTTAGTCTTGGTTTCTTGGTTCAAATCTGATCAAGGACAACATATACATGGACTTTTATGTTCTTTCATTATTTTTCTGAAAATCCCCCTGGAACTTCAGTTTACTTTTAAGGGCCGCTTCACACTGCGGCATGATCCGGTCTGGTTCTGTCCGGGAGGACCCAGACAGCTGCGGACCGGATCAGCACACAGGAATGGGGGGCTATTATGCTCTCCGGTCCGGTGTGCAGGCACGCAGCTGCAGCCACTGACAGGTCTGGACAGCGGCGCCCGCGGTCCTGACTTATCAGCAGCGGAAATGCGTGCGCTGCACACAGGACCAAGGGCATAATAGACCCCCAGTCCTGTGTGCTGATCCGGTCCGCAGCTGTCTGGGTTCTCCAGGACAGAACCGGACCGGATCATGCCGCAGTGTGCAGCGGCCCAAAGAGTTAATTTTGACTTTTAGCATTTTTACTTCCTATAGGTGGCAGTAGAGTTTGTCTTGTCCCTCTCCGAAGAGACAATTTGCATATTTAATTTCCCAAAGGAGCATTGCATCTTTGAAGTCTCCTCATATTGGCATGCCACATGTGGCATATCAATCTCCCCATACAGAGAAATGTTCTCTACATTGTTAGCATCTCACCTAGCCAGATCACATCCCATACTTTGTACTATGCCATGTCTGCAAACTGAGGCTCTGATTTGTCATTTTTAATCATAAATCATACTGCAATGCTCGTTTGAAGGCAATATTGACTTTTATGATTGCTACTTCTAATAGTTGGCACTAGAGTTCTGCTTCTTCATCTCTGAAGAGAAAATTTGCATATTTAATTTCCCAGATGAGCATTGTGGCTTTGAATTCTCCACATACTGGCATATCAATCTGTCCATAAGCAGAAATGTTATCCCTTAGATACCCAGCCTTAGTCTCTTACTCAGTCAAATCATATCTTACACTTTGCACTGATGGGAGCAAACACCCCAAAACTCTATGTCTGCAAATTGAGGTTCTGACTTTTGCTTTTTAATCCTAAATCATACTGCAAAGTTTATTAAAGGGTTGATTTTGACTTTTAGGTCTCACTAGAGTTTACCTTCTTGCTCTCCAAAGATACAATTTGTACTTTCAAACTATAAAGATTTACTTGCAGGTATTTTAGATTGCAAGTCCCAAAGGAAGCGTAATGACAATGCAACTAAGGCTCTGTGGAACATATTGTTATTATATAAGCAAGATTGCTAAATTGATACAGAGAGGTACACAGAAGTATAAACATTACAAATAAACCCTAGGTTTCTCTACATCTCTAGGTCTGTAATTAGCTGATTAGGTCATCAAAAACATTGACCAGGCATGCAATTCTTCTGCAGTTAACTTTCTTGATTCACAAAACAATTTTCAACAGAGTTTGGACTAAAAAAAATTTCACATTGTTGTGTAAATCATAGCTATCATAGCAAAAAGTTTGGGGATTGTTATACTACCTTTTAGCAGGTCTGCTAACATTATAAAAAGTAGTTAAAGAATAGCAAGAAGGGGACATAATAGTGTGCAGATAATTCATTATTATTTACACCTTTGTAAATTATGACAGAAAAATGCTTCAGTCTTGACATACCTCTCAATGCAATCGGAGCATCTTATTCCAACACACCCTTCATCAAGACTGATGGTTAGTCTTGATGGATCAGGCTCAATATCTACTTATATTGAAGACAATAAATTTCACCACCATTGTCATACAATTTTTAAAAAAGTCATCAAAACTTGTATGATTTATGCATTTCTATGCCAGTCTTAGCAATTTCCTCCTATGACTGAGCATGGCTGAAAAATTCACCATAATTTAGGCCACAATGTGGCAAAAGTAATGATAAGACTTTACTCCATGGCAGCTGAAGGATGTGTCAGATTTACTAAGAGATGCAACCTTACTATCCTTGTGACATCTTACTCCAACTGAACCTTCTTTATGAATGGTATGCAAAATTCCAATTTTGATGAATCAGTGTCTCAATCTTTAAAATACATCCATATCGGAAAAAAAAGTGAAAACTACAGATGACAGTAAAATGTTGAAAAAAATCTATTGTATTTTAGACTATCTTGATTTTTATTCTTCATCTAATAAAGCTCTTGTGAATGCAATAAAATATTCTTACATTTCATTAAACATATAAAAACATGTTATTTATGTGCCGGGGGATCTTATATGCCAACTCAGCTTCAGCTGGCTTCTATATGAAATTTAACACCCCCTATTAAAGTTTGCGTACTTGCCCATAAAATTTTGCAAACTAAACCCTTTCAGTAAATCCAATGAAATTCTAGTGTTATCAACTAACTAGTGATCTAAAGAGATATTTGAATCAGTTAATATGTAATAAACCTTTTTAGACCACAATAAATCAATGGTTATCATTGTTGCCTGCAGCAATGATGTTCTGGCCAGCGGCAACAAGAGCATGGACGTGGAATTTTCTCCCGGTATCTTCATGAGTTCAATACTTCAAAAACACACAAAAAATATATGAAATGGCCTTAGCATGTGCATGCCATACAGAAATTAGGAAAAAACAATCAGATGTAAACGTAGAAGATCCACACTTCTGTCAGATAAACCAGATTATACAGTTATATGGATCAGGATTGGTGGCTGTATTTGGCATGTTTCGGAGCGCCAACCTTGCTTCTTGCTCAGGAAACCAACCAAATAAGGAAATTAGATTATAGCCCCACTGGAGATAGTGACTGATATGAATTATTGCATTCTGTATACTCTGGAGAGCCTAAAGTAATAAAAACACATCAGGCAGTATTTCATCCTCTTCACCTTTTATAAATGCCTTTGGTTTCAATTTTTTTCAGATTAGAGGTCTACTTATTTGCTGGTTGTAGGGATGTATTTGCGATATAAATTTCCCTGTTTGAGACTTGCTTTTGGAAAATTTCTGAGAATAAGTGCTGAATTGATTATCAAAAAAACAATAAAAAAGAGACATGTCATTACAATCTCCTAAAAGTGTATGTAACATAAAATTAGCATAAAACCACAAAGTACTTTAGAGAGTGCATGGTATGTAAAAGTACATTGGTCTAAAACAGAAACTACTTCACCAGATTTCACTATATTAACTATAATTGGCCATGACCTTGAGCAACAAAATCCATTTCCTACAGAATTATGTTTAGACACGTACCTTTTGTGTCTAATAGAAATCCCAATCCTGATATCAAGGATTGCAGAGAAGCACAGGGGATTAAACATTACTCCCATTACCATTCTTTAAATATAATGGAGCCATGACAAACTTCTAGGAATGAGCTAAGCAACCAAATAGTAACAGTCCAAATGACACTTTAACTGACTCTTATGCTGGTTTAACTGACAAAGACCCCTTTCACATCAGTGTTTTTCGCTGATTGCGGCAGATCTGGCAGATTTACCGCTTCTGCTGCATCTGTCACCTAATGGTAGCACTTGTGGCAACTTTGCAGCAAGCCCCATGCATTGTCTATAGGGCTTGTGGCAGGTGCGACAAGTGCGGTATTGCCGCGATCCGGCACTTGCGGCAGTTGCGGCAGTGCAAAAAAAGCGCTGCTGACCATGTTTTTTTTTCGCTGCTGTAACTGCCGCAAGTGCCAGATCACGGCAATACCGCACTTGTCACACCTGACGCAAGCCCCATAGACAATGCATCAAGTGCCACCGTTAGGCGGCAGATGCGGTCAATCTGCTGCATCTACCGCAATCAGCTAAAAACGCTGATGTGAAAGGCGCTTAATAAATAGCAAATGTTAATATCCAGTAAAGTACAGTTTGTTCTTTAATTATTATATTTATAGATATTTTCTGTTAAATTATATAGATTTTCCAGCAGATAGCCACAATTAATCAACCAGCAGGACTGTCCAATAGGAAATAGTTATTACTGATTATGACAATTGCAAATGAGAAAAAATTTAGATTTCACACATAACTGTTCTGTTTTTTATAGTTTTTTTTATTTATGTAATGTAATTAAACTTATGCAATTTGGAAAAAAATACTTTATTAGAAAATCAATTATGTTATACATAACAAATTGAGGAAACAAATGTAATGGCACATTTTTATTTTCAATGTATGCTGAACTGTACAAGTGTGAATTTATGCAGATTATTAATAAAACATCATAAAAAAGATGTCTTTTGATTACAGATGTGATGACTTTTCATCAAACAGTATAGATATATATATCTGATCTTATTTTCAAAATAAATCACTTCTCCTATTTAATATTTTTATATTGAATTAAGATATAACGTTTCTTTGTAAGAAGATAGAGAGACGGACCTAACAAAATGTGTCTTTTTTGGGTGTTTCTGAGGAAATATTGTTCTTGGTGAAATTATTCTCCACAAAATGAATGTTTCCTATTATGCATTGGAATCTTTACTGACCCAAGAACATTATAAACATAAGTTGTGAAACAAGCAACAAAAACCTCCAATACACTCCTCCCTGCTTAGCTATCTGGCCATCCAAACTGCTTACTGCAGGCCCTCAGGTCCGGTGTGCCTTTTTTTTCTGCTGCACTGCGCTGCATATTTGGTGCCTTCACTTAATTACAGTACTTCCGGCTCCAATCTTGTTTCGCTGTGCTGATGAGGTGTGACTTGTGATGTAACAGTCTTGTGACCTTACGATGCAAAGAAACTTACTGGTCACGGTCAAAAGTTCCGGCCTGAAGTGAAAATACTGGAGATGTGACCTGTGACGGTGTAAAGAAGACGCGTGAAGCAGTCAGTAAGAGCATAGTTGACCAGGGAGCTGAGTGGGGAGGTCTGCATTACTTATTTCTTTTAGCACTTTTGCAGGCCTTTTATAGTTGAGCAAAATATTTATGACTGGTCACCATTTTGCTGAATTCATGTGGAGTAAAAACAAAACATCAACATTATGGAGAATTCCTTTTTGTAGAAATTTTGAGTTCACTTCCAATTGAATACATGTGCCTGTCTCTCAAGATTGGGTTATTGATCTAAAATTAATCAAAATCTGGTTAAGAGCAGCACTTAAAGAGAATGATAAAAATAGTGTTTTTTTTATAGGTAAGGAAGCTATAAATGAGTGGCATGTAATTTTCTACTTTTATGTCATGGATGTTTTGCACTGATGCTCTTGTGTGACTGTCCAGCACTATTACATGTCATACATACATAATGGGGGCAATGGTACAGTATAAGGGTGCGTGCACAAGGTCCGGAGGAGCTGCGTGTTGGACGCAGCTCCTCTGGACCTGAGTGAAGCCGTGGGTGGCCGCAGGGAGACCGCAACCACCCTGTACTCACCATGTGCGGCGGGTGCAGCGCGGCTTCTCCCTGCAATCACCCGATGGAAGCCGCTTCCGACTGCGCAGCATGAAATGAACATGCGGAGGAGGAGCGGACTCCCGGCAACCTGCACCGCAGCTCCAAACACGCTGCGGGCGGGTTACGCATAGTGAGGATGGGATTTCTTGAAATCCCATCCACTATGCAAGTACTGTACTATGCTGCCTACACTGATCGTGTGCACGCACCCTAAGAGGAACTATGCATCAAGGCTAGATTTTAATGTTTTACTGAAACTTTTCTTGTCTTATTAGATATATGGCATTGATAATGGGGCATAGAGGAAAACACTTGTCTCAAAACTAAGAGAGAAAACAACACCTGTTTAGTAATCAGTCGAACTAGTCAGCACAATGCTATTTCATGACCTGGTAAATAACCAGAGCAATGTTTCCAACACAAAAATAACAGAAAAGCATCAGGATTCAGGGATAAATTGACTAATTGGCCTAATAGAAAAAATATTGCTAAATTCATTACCTTTCCATTGACAGCCAATTTAAATTTATATTTTTACTGGAAACTCAAATTAAGTTGTATTTACTCCTTAGATTAATCTTAAATCCTATATGAAAGCAAAGGCAACAATGTGCTGGCAACATTACTATGAGTTGGGCCAAAAGGTGAGAATTAAATTAGCAAGAGTCATAAAAAATTAATCTCTGCCCTGTACATTATGATCAGGGTCGACAGCAGTTTTTTTTTTTTGTAAATCTAGCACTTTTTTATCCTCTTAGTATTTATTGTGTGAAATGATGTGTGACACTGTAGGCATCTCATTTGTACGGTCAACATATAACGCTAAATTAAATGTCGTAAATGTTTTGATAGTAAAGTACCATGTTCTCTGTTAGCAAAAGCTTGTTGCAGGGGTCTCAAAAAGGTGGTAATCCAGCATCATCCAGCTCATCAATAATGGTCTCTTGGCCAAGAAAATTGCCATTTCAGTGCCATGACAGTTGCAAGAATACAAAATGAAGTCCCTCCGTCCATTTAAAAGCCAAAAAAAGGACGTCCATGCAAAATATTGAAATCAACAAGTCAGTTCATCCCACGGTTTATTCAGTTCTGGCATGACAAACACAGCAGTCAAGGTAGCTTGTATGCTTCATAATAGTGGGTAATAAAAAAGAAATCAGAGGCGCAATGAGTGTACCCGTATGAGTATTTTTAGCCTGACTAGTGTGGTAGCGCTCACCTTACAGGGTTGTGCAGTCCTTGCACAACCCAGGTGTTCACGTTGGTGGTGGGGAGCTTCAATCCTTACAGGCTATGATGGCCGCTGGATTCCTTATTCCCAGCGTGGCACCGCGCTTCCGCAGCTCCAGCCGTGATCACGTGACCGGCCCAGCCGGAAATACGTCTCCACAGGTCCTGTTCAGCTTGTATCCTCCCGCTGAACCTCATAAGAGGACTTTAAATGGAAAAAAGCACAAGAAAACGGTCTGTAGGAGCGCTAAAGAAGGTCCAGGAATCTTAATAGGTTATATAACTTAACTTTATTCTTCCTCTGTATCCCACAGTGGGATACGGAGGAAGAATAAAGTTAAGTTATATATCCTACTAAGATTCCTGGTCCTCCTTTAGCGGTCCGACAGACCGATTTCTTGTGCTGCTTTTCATAATAGTGGGTACACAGACATGCATGTAGCACATGTTACACAAGTCTGCAATGATGGCCCCAAAAAAGGTGAATTATAAAATTCAATATCATTATAAGAAGCATAGTCTCAAGTTTAAAAAAAAACTATGAAAAGTTGTGATTTGGAGCAATAAAACAAAAGTTAATTGACTAGGCTTAATGAGTTCAAATGGGTTTAGAACAAATAAAGGAAAAAGAGGCTAACAGATCGAGAAATGTAAGTAATTTTCAAGTTTGGTGGAGAGAGTCCAATGATATAAGATTGTTTCAAAGCCAAAGGCGTTTGATAGTTTACTAGGATCAATGGTCGTCTCAAAGCTAAACTATATGTAAGTATCCTACAAGATAGATTACTTCATACACTTGAGTACTATGGATATGAAAAGGATGACATAGTGTTCCAGCTGGACAATGACCTGAAGCAAACATTAACAATGGCAAAGAAATGCTGCAATGAGAATAATGTAGGCATGCGGGACTGGCCCACACAGTCCCTGGACAGCAATCCAAGTGAAAACTTGCTGGAAAAGTTGAAGAAAAAGCTGCATGCATACCCAAGTTACCAGTATGAACTGACATTGTGAACATGTTGAAGAGATATGGAATCAAGCTTCAGTTGAGACATGCTTGAATATGATTGAGAGCATACTCAGAAGGATTTAGGTAGCGTTGAAAGCAAAAGGTGGATTTTCAAAAAACTAATAAAAAATCAATAAAAAATGTGATTTAGATTTTTAGGAGCAAAACAGAAATAGCTCAGTGACATGACAAAAATTTACATAACTAATCATATGGAAACAGTTGCAAGTCAAATAGATATATAAGATATCCAAAATGATAGACTATAAAATGGAGGTTGTATCATACTCAGAGCTGTGATAGATAGTGAAATATAGAGCCTGACATCAAAAGTTCAAAAAATTGTTACCCCTTTGCTTGTCTGTGTATGTGAAGAAAGGCACAATAAGGGAACATTATTACAGGATAGGG
Source organism: Allobates femoralis (assembly GCA_033576535.1). Taxonomy (NCBI): domain Eukaryota; kingdom Metazoa; phylum Chordata; class Amphibia; order Anura; family Aromobatidae; genus Allobates; species Allobates femoralis. Next base: position 471,633,771 of record JARQOC010000002.1, on the reverse strand, counting down.
ACCAGGATGTGGACATTACTACAAAACAAGTAACAGGATGAGGACATTACTGCAAAAGGTATCCATGATGAGCACATTACTGCAAGAAGGGAACCAGGATGGACATATTACTGCATGAAACATGAAGGGGATCAGGATGGGGAAATTACTGCAAGAGGGGGACTAGGTTGTGGATATTGCTACAAAATAAGGAACAGAAAGGGAAACATTACTACATGATGCTACAAGATATTGACATGTCTACAAGATAAAGAGCAGGATGGGGACATTATTAAAAAATGCGGACAAGAATGGGGACATTACCACATGTTGAGGACTAGGATGGGGACTTTAGTACAAAAAGAGAACAGGATGGGCACATTAATGCAAGAAAGGTACAAGGATGGTAACACTACTATAGGAAGGGAACCAGGATATGCATATTATTACATGAAGGGGACAAGTTTGGGGACTTACTACAAATATCGAACAAGTATGTTGAAATTACGACAAAATCAGGACCAGGATGGGGAACATTACTGCAAAATAAGGATGAGGATTGAGGACATTACTGGAAAATGGAGATCAGGATGTGGACATTACCATAAGATAGGGAAAAGGATGGGCACATTACTATAAGATAAGAACCAGGATGGAAAGACATAACTTCAAGATTGAGACCAGGATGTGGATATTACAATAAGATGAAGAAAAGTATGGGGATATTGCTAAAAGATGGGGACCAGGATGAAGCATTACTAAAAGATAAGGACCAGGATGAAGAACATTACTACAATATAGGTAAAAGGATAGGTGGCATACTTACGAAATAGAAACCAGGATGGGGACATTACTACAGGACAGTGAAAAGGGTGGGGGGGCATTGCTACAAGAAGAGGACTAGGATAGGAAAATTACTACAAGAAGGGGACCAGGACGGAAAATTTCTGCAAGAAAGGGACCAGGATTGGGACATTAATAATTAAATTGATAATTAAAGAGGACTAGGATTGGAGGTATAACTACAATATATATAATGTAAACTAGCTGTAGTACCCGGCTACGCCCGGGTTAATAAATAACTGCTGTTAGCTATAACAAAATAGAATTTGAATATGTCATATTAATGACCTGTAGGAAAATAGAAGCTGAGCTATGATTGGTTGCTATAGGCAGCCTAATAAATCTCCAGCCAACAGTAAACCCTCCCCCTGGCTGGGCAGTATATGTTACCTCACACATACACATAATAGACAGCTCATGTGACTGACATCTGCCTTAGTTCCCTATATGGCACATGTGTTGCACATTGGCTGTTTTTAATCAGATGTTTAGGTTTGGAAAATAAAAATAGCACACGTATGAGGCGAGTTGTGTGAGGTGATTTGTGCACATCTGTGTCTGTCTGTGTGGTGTGTGTGTCCCTGGGGTATGTATGTGTGTGTCCCTGTGGGGGGTCTGTGTGGTGTGTGTCTCTGTTGTGTGTGTCTCTTTGTGGTGTGTGGTCCCTGTGGGGGGGTCTGTGTGGTGTGTGTCTCTGTTGTGTGTGTCTCTTTGTGGTGTGTGGTCTCTGTGGGGGTCTGTGTGGTGTGTGTCTCTGTTGTGTGTGTCTCTTTGTGGTGTGTGTGTGTGTCCCTGTGGGGTGAATGCATGTGCCCCTATAGGGTGTGTATGTGTGTGTCCCTGTGGGGGGGATCTGTGTGGTGTGTGTCTCTGTTGTGTGTGTCTCTTTGTGGTGTGTGTGTGTCCCTGTGGGGTGAGTGCATGTGCCCCTATAGGGTGTGTATGTGTGTGTCCCTGAGGGGGAGGCTGTGTGGTGTGTGTCTCTGTTGTGTGTGTCTCTTTGTGGTGTGTGTGTCCCTGTGGGGTGATTGCATGTGTCCCTATAGGGTGTGTATGTGTGTGTGTCCCTGTGGGGTGGTCTGTGTGGTGTGTGTGTGTATCTGTGTTGTGTGTGTCTCTTTGTGGTGTGTGTATGTGTGTCCCTGTGGGGTGAGTGCATGTGTCCCTATAGGGTGTGTATGTGTGTGTGTCCCTGTGGGGGGGTCTGTGTGGTAGTTGTGTGTCTCTTTGTGGTGTGTGTGTCCCTGTGGGGTGAGTGCATGTGTCCCTATAGGGTGGCTATGTGTGTGTGTCCCTGTGGGGGGGTCTGTGTGGTGTGTGTGTCTGTGTTATGTGTGTCTCTTTGTGGTGTGTGTGTCCCTGTGGGGTGATTGCATGTGTCGCTATAGAGTGTGTGTGTGTCCTTGGGGTGTGTGTGTGTCTCTGTGTTGTGTGTGTCTCTTTGTGGTGTGTGTGTGTTTGTTCGGGTATGTGGTGAGTATCCAATGTTGGGGCTGCACCTTAGCGACTTTACACTTGCTGTTACTATTTGTGTGTGTGTGGTGTGTATACATGTCCCCGTGCGTAGTGAATATCTCATGTTGGGGCTCCACCTTAGTGACTATATGCTGGTTTGTGCTGTTAGTCTTTGGCGCTATCATTAAGCCCCTCTCATTCACAACTGTCAACTGGTAACTGTCACTTTTTTCCCATTATGTAGATAGGGGCAAAATTGTTTGGAGAATTGGAATGCGCGGGGTTAAAATTTCACCTCACAACATAGCCTAGATGCTCCCGGGGTCCAGACGTGTGACTGTGCAAATTTTTGTAGCTGTAGCTGGCAGCTGTCGATTTTCCTCCCACACGTTTCCTTTCCCTTTTTCCCCATTAAGTAGATAGGGCCAAAATTGTTTGGTGAACTGGGCCGCGCAGGGTTAAAATTTCGCCTCACAACATAGCCTATGACACTCTCGGGGTCCAGACGTGTGACTGTACAAAGTTTTGTGGCTCTAGTTGCGACGGTGTAGATGCCAAGCCCGGATACACACACACACACACACACACACACACATTCAGCTTTATATATTAGATGTATTCATTTATATATAGTGCTATTAATTCCATAGAAGTTTACTTTACCTAGACATTACTATGAGATGAGGAGTAGTATGTCACATTACTACAAGATGAGGACAAGGATCGGGGGCATAACTACAAGGTGTTGAGACAAAATTACTATATGGTACTAATTATAATATGATAATATTTCCAAAAGCTTTTTGTGCTTTCCATGTACCCAACTGAATTTGAGACCCCTGGCTAAGGCTAGGGTCACACTTGCAGATTTTCTATGCAGATTTCACACGTGACTTTTGTGAAAAACGCATGGAAAAAACACATCCATAGGCCCCCATGTAAAAAACACATGCCCCAATAGCAAAAACGCATGTCTGAAGTGCCATGCATTTTTTGTATGCGTTTTTGGCTCAGCACCAAAAAATACTGCATGATACATGATTTTTTGAAAAAGCACCCAAAACGCAGAATGCTGAATTTTTTGGTGCTATTTCAAAAACGCATGCGTTTTTGTTAACATGGGGCCCTATGGGAAACGCATGCATTTTTACATAGCACTAAATAGTACTTGCGTTTTTGCATGCGTTTTTGCATGTGTATTTTAAGGGTCCCCACATCATCAGCAAAAATGCATGCAAAAATGCAGGCTGCCAAAAAGCACCTTAAAAAACGCATGCCAAGTGTGACCCTAGCCTTATAGACTGTTTTTTTTCACAGAAATGTTTGCCTGTTCTACAAAACTGTAAATCCTTCAAGCAGGAGAGTGCCGATGATGCATATGCAAAGCACACAATGCTGCTGAGATGCTTCATTAAAGGGAACCTGTCACCTGATTTTAAGCCCCTACACTATCTCTAGCTGTCCCTACACCTTCCTAGCTGCTCCCTATCTATCCCTTTCTTATCTAAAGTGTCCCTATTAAGGAAACAGCACTGTAGATAACATTTCCAATATGGCAGTCCACAAGTTACAAACAGATATATGTAGCTTTTTTTATAACTATGATACTTATGTAAGGCTCAGGTCACACTTGGCATGAGTTTTTTAAGTGCCTTAAAAAAAAGCATGCGTTTCTGCATGCGTTTTTTCATTTCAGCATGCATTTTTTAAGGTGTCTGATAGCACCCTGCGTTTTTGCATGCGTTTTTAAATCAGCACCCAAAAATAGTGCATGCACTATTTTTTGGTGCTGTTTTAAAAACGCATGCGTTTTTTTAACATGGGCCCCTATGGAAAACGCATGCGTTTTTGGATGGTACTAAATGGTACTAATGTACCATGCGTTTTTGCATGCGTTTTTGATGTCAGCTACTCACATAAGTGCAAAAAATCATGCCAAAAACGCATGGCACTTTAGACATGCGTTTTTGCTATTAACACATGCGTTTTTGCTATTAGGGCATGCGTTTTTTAACATGGGGGCCCATGGGAGCCTTTTTTAAAAACACAGGTCTCCAAAAAAGCATGAAAAAAACGCAAGTGTGACCCCAGCCTAAGTTGAAAAAAAAACAAAAGCTATGACTCATCTAATTGCTGAGTACTAAGGCTGGGGTCACACTTGACATGAGTTTTTTTAGTGATTTAAAAAAACGCATGCATTTTAACATGCGTTTTTTCACGTCATCATGAGTTTTTCAAGGTGTGTGATGGCTCCCTGCGTTTTGGCTGCGTTTCTAAATTTGCACCAAAAAATAGTGCATGTACTATTTTTTGGTGCGGTTTGAAAAACGCATGCGTTTTTGTAGAAAACGCATGCGTTTTTTAACATGGGCCCCTATGGAAAACGCATGCAAAAACGCATATACAATTAGTACCATTTAGTGCCATTCAAAAACGCATGCGTTTTCCATAGGAGCCCATGTTAAAAAAAAGCATGCGTTTTTATAACATGGGTTCCTATGGAAAACGCATGCGTTTTTGGATGGTACTAAATGGTACTAATTGTACATGCGTTTTTGCATGCGTTTTCCATAGGGGCCCATGTTAAAAAAACGCATGGTACCGTCACACATGCGTTTTTGCTATTAGGGCATGCATTTTTTAACATGGGGGCATATGGGTGCATTTTTACATGCGTTTTTGAAAGAGCAGGTCTCCAAAAACGCTTGTAAAAAACACAAGTGTGACCCTAGCTTAAGCCAAAATGTTCCTCATCAACTTTCATAAGATCCTCTTATTTTCATTGTCAGACATGTCACATTTCATGACCTCTGCCCCATTAGCTGGGAATTTTGTCTGTATCCAGGCCACACAGATCACCATTGTGATCATATCATCTCAGGAGCCTGGACATTGCCAGAAATCTTGAACATGTGGTGTTCAATGACAAAAAGAATGCGTCAAGTCTGAAAGCAGTGGGGTTGTCAATGGGGTGAGTATATATTAATTATTTTAACAATCACACACTTTGCCATGCAGTCCTCTTCTTTTTGTCATCAGAAGTGCTGAATCTCTAGCATTTCTTCACTATAGACCAGAATATCCAGTCAGATGCAGGCTGAAGCACAGGCTAGGGTCACATTCGGGTTGCTGGCACGTTCAGGTGGGTCGCGCTGTTTGGCAGGCTTAGCCCAGTAGCGCCGCGTTAACACTGGCCATACTAACCTATGGAGATCCCGGCGGTAGCGCGGCTCCAACGCTGTCAGCAGATGGAAATCTTGCGGTATGTCCAAACAGGAGCAAAGATGCTTTCCACAGAGTTCTACAGCGACCCCCCTGAACGCACCATCTACCCGAATGTGACCCTAGCCTTATTGTGCATCAAAAGGTTGTGATGATGATGCGACTTTATGACATACAGTGGGTTCAGGCTTGGTTGCAATTAGATGCTTGATTTACAGTGAAAGGTCTGAGATGCTGAATGTGATAATGACAATTATAAGACCTCACAGTAGCCAGAGATGTCAGTAGTGAGGTAAGTATATTAGTGTTTCTTCTCAAATCTGAGATTCATAAATAGTGGTCGTACTTATATCTGATGTTCACAAGTTGGAGACTCCCTTTACTTATAAATTTCTCTTGTTTATTCAGACATTTTATTTAATTCAATAACATTAAAGACTATCTGAAGAATGTCATTAAAGGATTTGACTTTTCATTGGCATCTATGAGTCACAGCCATTTTCAGGCAACATGTTTTGAAAAAAAATTATAGCAAAATGGTTAGCTCTGATTTTGCATTTATTTCCTCAGTATAACTAGCTAGATTTTATTTTCATAAAGAAAAGAATGGATTTATATGATACAATGGTCTGTATTATGATTAAAAACTGTAAGGCCTGGAGACAGAGCAGATAAATGAATGAATATGGAACAGCATGACCTTGAGAGGAAAAACTTTCCACTTTAAAAAGCAGAACAGCTTTTGCCAGGAAAGATCTAAAGAGACTGATAACTAATGCTGCCGATGGTCCCACAGTTTCATGAACTGACCTAACTTTACTTAAAAGTTAACAGCTAAAACTTTGATTTATCATGTAATAACAATCCAGAAAAGACAAATATGCAGCCTTTATAGGTCCGTAGTAAGTATTATATCTCTAACACCATGCACCACTCTAGCCAGAGGTTGGACATCAGCAGAGAGTTTGTATATTCTTGTTTTGCTGATATGGGATTCACTCTGTTAGTCATGCTCCCTACCAAACTCTAGGGGAGTTCCAGCAGTAAATAATTGGAGTGGAAATATCAGGTGAATGTGTCACTGTAGTAAAATAATAGCAAAAACAAAAATTGCATAATTTATGTAAAAGACAATGTGCTTCAGTTGTATCGAGCCTTCCTCATGTGACACTCCAAGGCCATACTAAGGGCTCGGACACACTCTCCTAGTTACATGCGAGGCTCTTGGACGAGACTCGGAACAGGCTGGAGGAGTGATCCTGAATGGCCTCTCCCTCTCTGGACGGGGAACGACAGCTGCTTGTGTTTCTGGGCAGCATTGCATTCCCTGTCCAGAATGCATGTTCTAGATTTTAATAAAGAGAACCTGTCACTTTAAGAAATGCTATTTACCTCCATCTACAGATGTAGTAATCTACAGTTAAATTTCATTTAAATCCTGTGCATAGTTTAGAGGGAACCTGTCGCCAGGTTGTTCTCATTAAAGTATAGCCAGCATCTGTAAGCACTCTGTTACAGCATACTTGAATGCTGTATATATGTCCCCAATTCATCTGCAAGAAAAAAATATAGCTTTTATTTTACTCATCTATGGTGTGGTCCAGTCTGATGAGCATCTCAGCTCTTGATCCAGATCCTCCTGTGTTCTTGTGATTACTGTCCTCATTCCCTGCTTTGTGTGTATATCACATCCTACATCAACCACCTATAATACTTCATTGCACTCCTGCATAGACGTACTTATCTTTGACCTGCTGAGGGCAGCATAAAATATTGTAATGCGCAGGCGCTAGGAAAGACCAACGAGCACTGGCACTACAATATTTTTCTCCCCCCTTGGCAGGACAGAGACAAATTCTTAGGTGGGTGATGAAGGACACTGTGTGGATGATGTTGGATGCATCATCAATATGAAGCAAGAAAGGAGGAGAGCAAATGCAAGAAGAAAGGAAAGGGCTGGATCACAAGCAGAGATGCCCATTGTCAGTTGTCGGTAAGTATATTAAAAGCTATTATTTTTGCCTTGCAGAGGAGATTGGAGACATACATATAACATTCTGGTGTGCGGTAGAAGAATTACAGGTGCTCTCTTTACTTCATAGTTCCCATTAATGGAAGTGTGACTACAAGGAGAAAATTAAGTTATATTCTCCCTGTAGACGCTTGCTTCCAGTCATTGGGGTAATGCATTGAGCAGTTTCAGTCCCTACTCATTATACAGGGAACTCAGAGTATTCACTCTTCAAACGTTGATTGCCATCCTGCTCTGTGGAGTGAGCAGGGAAAGGGAATGGCTAAAAGAATAGAATTTAGTTTTCTCCATGTAGACAGGATTATAGTCAACTGACTAAATAGGATTTAAGCGCTATTTATCTGCATATTACTATATCTGCAGGTAAATAACATCTCTAAAAGGCTCCTTTTAAAACCTGTAATCCCTATAATTAAATCTAAAGTATCTGCAAAGGCTTCAGGGAATCTGTAGGGAATATAATAATAATAATAATAATAATAATAATAATTTATTCATTTATATAGCGCTATTAATTCCATAGCACTTTACATACATGAGTAATGCTGTCTCTCTTGGAGCTCACAATCTAAACATCCTATCAGTATGTCTTTACAATGTGGGAGGAATCCGGAGTGCCTGGAGGAAACCCACGCAAACACGGGGAGAACATACAAACTCCTTGCAGATGTTGTCCTCAGTGTCCTTGGTGGGAATTAAACCCAGGACTTCAAGACCCCAGTGCTGCAAAGGCTACAGTGCTAACCACTTGAGCCACCGTGCTTGCCCGTATATATAACTGACCTGCAACTTTCCTCATTTGGAGCACAGCAGAAATAATACTGGTGAATACATTTATGGATCTGGAGGTAATACTGCTACAATAAATGGTGCTTAAGCACATCCAGGTAAAAAATACATTTTATATAATTTAAAAAGCACTATATATTTGATGGACATCTCCATAATAATTCAAATTTTCATCTATTTTAATGGCATCTGATTTTTATTAGTATATTATAATTCTGTGACATAGGGAACTGCAATTGGTCAGTAAAAGCTGGTACTGTAAAAAAAAGGATTGTGCATGGACTTGACAAGGATGACAATAGAGAACAAAATCTAAATGATTTTTTTATAGACTAGTGTGAACCAATCCTCAGGCAAATCATATCAGGATGTAGGGGAAAAGCTAGAGGCAATATACGACATGTCCAATCGGTTCAACAAAATTCAAAATGTGCCTTATTCTTTCATAATAAAAAGATGTTACAGGTCGTGTTGCATGCATGACAATCTGACGCATTTCTGACTCTTCACACATCTTTAGTATCAGGATTTTTTTTACTTCAATACATCATGACCTCATACTGTTGACTAATGAGTGCAGGAAGAACCAGCGCAGAGAGGAAGAGACAGAAAAGGACGGTGCTGAACTGCGAGCTGCGGCAGCGCTATATGTTCAATATACAGTACTTTGAAGCCTTAAAAAATGACAACATAAGGCTGCTTTCACATCAGCGGTTTTGCGCTGATCGCGGCAGTTGCGGTGAAAAAAACGCAACTGCAGCGATTACCGCATAATGGCTGCACTTGCGGCACACTTGTGGCAAGCCCCATACAATGTATATGCGGGCTTGCAAAGGTGCGGTATCGGCTCTTGCAGCAGGGCCGATACCGCACTTGCCGCACCTGCCGCAAGCCTGCATATACATTGTATGGGGCTGGCCGCAAGTGTGCCGCAAGTGCAGCCATTATGCGGTAATCGCCGCAGTTGCGTTTTTTTCACCGCATCTGCCGCGATCAGCGCAAAACCGCTGATGTGAAAGGGGCCTAATAAAAAAAATTGCACTAAATATATTATATGCAAATTTCATTTTCTAGCCAAATTTGAGTAAACTTCTGAATTTGAATTTCTGCAGATTCACATATCTTTACTGTATTGAGAAATACAATATTATGAAGAAACAGATAATCTGAAAAAAATAGTTTCTCACCACTTAAGGAAGATTGTTACCCTTGTCTACTATTTTAAATGTAAAGTAAGTGAAAGCAAAATTGCCGCATTTAATATTTCAGTAACATGACTGTCAAAGGACGGCTTTGTGTTCTCTAAAGTAGAGATTAGCATAGGGTGTACACTTTAATCTCAAATTTATCTGTTTTGGGGATTAACGAAGGCTTCCATATGTTTAACTAATTATAATGAAAGCCGAGCTTCTGTCCTAGAGTTTCAGCAAAAGACAGATTTCAGCTCTTTATACTTGGTGCTGATATAAGAAATTTGATGAAACTCTTTCTCGAAAGTAGAGAATAAAAACATTGTTTTCAAGAAATATTATGGCTTCTGGTTGAGCATAAAGTGCATTTTTTGTTTTAGAATAAAATGAAATATCAAAGATTTAATTTAATTCATTGTATAGTAATAATATACCGTATATACTCGTGTATAAGCCGAGTTTTTCAGCCCAAAATTTGGGCTGAAAAGTCCCCCCCTCGGCTTATACACGGGTCATATACGGTGGTGGGGGCTGTGGAGGCTGGAGGAGGCGGGGGGAGGCTGCTGTATGAGCGGCACCGTCACGTGGGGCCGCTCATTATATATGCACTGCTTCCCCCTGTCAATCAACGGCAGGGGGAAGCAGTGCATATAGCCCCCCAAAAGCTGGCACTGTCCCCCCATGTAAGGCCCCCCCCCTGCTGCTTATTCATTACCATCCCGGTGTTCTGATCGGCGCCGCTCCTCGGTGCTGCGTCTTCATCCTCCCGTCCGCGCTGGCTGCATCCGGGATCTCCGGCTGTCGCAGCGATATGACGTCATCGCGCGAGGGCCGCCGGAGATCCCGGATGCAGCCAGCGCGGATGGGAGGATGAAGACGCAGCACCGAGGAGCGGCGCCGATCAGAACACCGGGATGGTAATGTATAAGCAGCGGGGGGGGCCCTTACAAGGGGGGACAGTGCCAGCTTTTAGGGGCTGTCGGTACCCCCAGGGGGCTGCTGGGTACCCCCTGGGGGCTGCTGGGTACCCCCTGGGGGCTGTTGGTACCCCCAGGGGGCTATTGGTACCCCCTGGGGGCTGTTGGTACCCCCAGGGGGCTGCTGGGTACCCCCTGGGGGCTGTTGGTACCCCCAGGGGGCTGTTGGTACCCCCTGGGGGCTGTTGGTACCCCCAGGGGGCTGCTGGGTACCCCCTGGGGGCTGCTGGTACCCCCAGGGGGCTTCTGGGTACCCCTAGGGGGCTGCTGGGTACCCCCTGGGGGCTGCTATATGTACCCCTGGGGGCCTGCTGTATACCACTGGGGCTGCTGTATACTACCACTGGGGCTGCTGGGGCTCCTGTATACTACCACTGGGGCTGCTGGGGCTCCTGTATACTACCACTGGGGCTGCTGGGGCTCCTGTATACTACCACTGGGGCTGCTGGGGCTCCTGTATACTACCACTGGGGCTGCTGGGGAATCTGTATACTACCACTGGGGCTGCTGGGGCTCCTGTATACTACCACTGGGGCTGCTGGGGAATCTGTATACTACCACTGGGGCTGCTGGGGCTCCTGTATACTACCACTGGGGCTGCTGGGGCTCCTGTATACTACCACTGGGGCTGCTGGGGCTCCTGTATACTACCACTGGGGCTGCTGGGGCTCCTGTATACTACCACTGGGGCTGCTGGGGCTCCTGTATACTCCACTGGGGCTCCTGTATACTACCACTGGGCTGCTGGGGCTCCTGTATACTACCACTGGGGCTGCTGGGGCTCCTGTATACTACCACTGGGGCTGCTGGGGCTCCTGTATACTACCACTGGGGCTGCTGGGGCTCCTGTATACTACCACTGGGGCTGCTGGGGAATCTGTATACTACCACTGGGGCTGCTGGGGAATCTGTATACTACCACTGGGGCTGCTGTATACTACCACTGGGGAGGCCTGTATACCACACTGCTGGGGTCTGTATACCTGTGCTGGGGTCCACCCTCGGCTTATACACGAGTCAATAGGTTTTTCCAGATTTTTGGGGCAAAAGTAGGGGGGTCGGCTTATACACGGGTCGGCTTATACCCGAGTATATACGGTATTATGAATGTGTAAGGGATTGATTATTAAAGGGGTTTGCTTACTAAAGCTTACAGCTATTGTAATATGGACACTTCAAGCAGCTAAAAAATCCTTATGCAATAGCTGTTACCATTAAAGAAGAACATTAACTAATTTTTTTTCTAATAAAAGAAGTTTATTGGTATACAATGGGGCTAATGTATTAAAGATTTAGAAAGTGTTGTAATTATTTTCTTTACAGAGAGTTCAGCTTAGAGGAAACACAGTGTTAGGACTCTCCTGGTAAAATTATTTAATTAAGCTGCAGGTCAACTTGAACATGAGGACTGAAAGCGATGGCAAAGTAGGCAAGACTTCCTAGATGGCACATGGAACAACACAAAGACAACAGTGTTGGAAAGATTGTTTATAGAGAAGAATCACTCAAAAGTGTTTGAAATGTGAGCACTTCCAGATGACAGTTCAGATGCTTGCAGCAGATAAAGTGTTAATCAACAAACCTAAACCAGGAAGTAGATTATGATTGTAGAAACCAAAGGATTTTGTAAATATGATTGCATCTGAGAGTACTAAATGGTGTTAGACTCTATAAATACAAAGCTAACTCAAGGATGGTCTAAGGGTGCATATTCACAATCAGGAAATGCAGCATATTGGATGGAGCATATTGTTGTTGCATCCAAAATGCTGTGTTGCACAGCAGCAGCATAGTGGATGGGGTTTCAAAAAATCCCATTCCCACTAATCTCCTGACCGCAGTATTATTTCAGCTGCAGTGCAGTTTCCTCTGCAGCATGTTAATTTCAGGAGTTGGAGCGATCTCCAGTGGCTGAATGCAGGGATAAGCATGTCATCCCCTCCAAAACTACTTGCTCTTCTGTATACTAAGTAATTAAGGAAAAAGAACAAGCGACTATAGGGTACAATAGACAATTAGTTCTTTATTAAAGACGTACTGAGACAAGGTAAAACTCAGGGGAACACACAATTATAAAACAAACCACGCATGCAAGCTTTAATTCCATAAATATTTTCATAATCAATATAGAAAAAAGAACCTAAAGAGCAGGTGCAAAATTCTTCCAAAATTCACATATGTGACTCAGATGTCCAAAAATACGTAAATACAACTGGCCCCTTTAGAGCTTACTTCCTGTATGGTTTTATGTTTAAATAGTTATACTAGGAAAGTAAATAAGGTGAACCAATTTTCACTTAGATATCCCAGACCAATATAAATATGTCTGGCCCCTTTAAAATACTTCCCATATGAGCGCAAGCTCTATGTATACAATTATATTGGGAAGATAAGATGGAGGATCGTAGTGATATTTACATGTATAAACAAACAATTGTACTATTAAATACTAGCATCTACTTAGGATCATCTTTGCACAATTAGATTTGAATTGGCACAGGATATATAAAGTTTTTTTTAGGTCTATTTACCTTAGATTGTAGTGGAGTTAAGCCAGCAGCGCTCCAATGGGCATTTCGGTCATATACCTTCGTCAGGGAGCGAATGTTTGTGAATTTTGGAAGAATGTTGCACCTGCACTTTAGATTCTTTTTCTATATTGATTATGAAGATATTTGTGGAATTAAAGCTTGCATACGTGGTTTGTTTTATAATTGTGTGTTCCCCTGAGTTTTACCTTGTCTCAGTACGTCTTTACTAAAGAACTAATTGTCTATTGTACCCTATAGTCTCTTGTTGTTCTTTTTCCTTAATTACTTGGTGATATTGCGATGGGTTTTTGATAATAATCTCGTTATATCCCACTAATATAATATCTATGGTCCAAAAATATTTTCTGGATCATGAAGTGTGGATTCTCGCCTGTGATATTTTTAATTATCTTCTATATAGTGAAGATAATTCCTAATTAAATTAACTGTATGTTCACTGGAGTTATTCTGCTGCAGAATAAACTTGAAGTCAAGTGCAAGACTCCCTGGCTTTACAGACACGTATTAGCCTAAATTTCTAGACACTACTAATTTTGAACAAATCTTCAACTTCATTTGCTGAAATGCAGCCCCATACTTTCAAGAAACCTCCACCATGCTACATTGTTAACTGCAGACACTTATTATTGAACTGCATAGCAGCCTTTCAGCCTTCAAACTGAATTTTGTTATAGCCAAATATTTAAAATCTTGACCACCATTCATCTGTTATCAACCATAGTTAAGCCACTTGACTATTTTTCCATGATGAAGGTATGGCTTTTAGCAGAACGTATTCCATGATGATCTCTTTTGTCCAGACCTCTCTGAACAGTAAATGGATTTTTCTAGGTCCTACTGGCTTTTACCAGTTCTCAGCTGATGGGACTGCTGGACAACTTTCAGATTTGAAGGGAAGTAGACACATAATGTCTTATATGCTGCACTAAATTTTCATGGCTGACCACTGTGTCTTATAGCCTCAACATTTCCTTTTTTAGGTCTCCCAACCATTAGGGAGACATCTGATTGACTCTAAGTTTATTCTGCAGCAAGAAAAAGATCTCAACCATACAGCCATTACATTGAAATTAAGATTTATTTTAAGAATAAAGAAGGAGCCCTGGAGAAGCTCTGTAGCAACATCATTGACAAGCATTACATGACTAGGAAGAAGGATTTGGAGAAGACTACATCCACAGAAGATATGTGGTTGGCTCTCCAATCTGTTTGGAACAACCTTGATGAGATCCTTCAAAAACTATGGAAAGTGAACCTTGAATCATTTATACTGTTTTGAAGGCAAAGGATAGTAACACAAAATACTGATTAGATTTGGATTTCCCTATTTTTACTTTTTAAAAGTTAAAAGCTAACCAATAAGACTATTATTGTTAAAAGCATTTTTACCTTTCAGCATATTACCCACATGACTAAAACTTTAGCAAGGCTCCTCTTTACAATACTATTTTCCATAAAAAGATGAATGATTTAAATAAAATAAAAGGTTCACAAAGCCTGATAGTGTTTTAACATGCATTCATCTCTCTATGAGGAAAGGTAACCTCAGGTTACCTTCCTTCACAGTGTGTGAGCAGACAGGGAAGGATGGCTGCTGGAAGCTATGTGACAAAAGAGAAATTGCAACTTATTTTAAGATTCAGTCTTGTCAGAACTTTAGTACAATCTGTGTGGAATTGTGTTAAAATTGCAATTGTGGCAATTGAGTTCATATGGGACCAATGCGTACAAAAAAATGGAACAGAAGACAGTGATGGCTTATGATGAACTTACTAATTTACTATAAACGTTCCCGTATAAGAGTGTCAAAGACTGACATTTAGCTATTTTAGAAGAAATAAAGCCAGTTCCTTTGAAAGATGCCATATATAATTTATTTATTGAGTTTCCAAAATTTTCCCATGGTAATAATACTTAAAGGGCACCTGTCATTATACTCCTGCTACCCAAACCATGGCAGCACAGTACAGAGTCTGGGTACATGATTGCACCTTGGTATGTTTTATTCTTTCATGCTGCTACATTTCAAAGTGAATATACTTTGAAAATGTGGAACTATAGGAGTACACTAGAAATGAATGAATTAGGCAAAATTAGAATTTATGAGGTTTTCTAGAGAAATTAAATTAGTAGAGATGTTATTCTCAGCTAATTTAATGCACCATACTATGCTCTGGAGTCTCTCTAGACCCCAGAGCATAATAAACATAGTATGTAAAAAAAATTAAGAATCTTTGTACTCACCTCACCCCTCTCCTCTCTGGCCTATCCAATCCTCATTGCCACATTACACTGCTTCACTACATCTTTGGATCAGTGTTGGTAGTGCTTAAATACCTAGGGCCTTAGTCCAAGCAAACAAGGCACTGGGAATTTCAGTGCTGCCGACACCTATTCAAATATGTGATGAGAACCAAATCAGTTGTGGTGAGCGATGAAGGGGCTAAAGATGTGAGTATAAGTTTTTTGGTTTTTTTTAACACTTTGATGGTCTTTTATGATCTATTTTGCTGAATCTGCACTTGCAGAATTTTGTTAATTTGAGCAACATTCAGTTACAATTGAATTTATTCACTCATCTCTTGTAGACACCTAATGGTGCCGTCACACAGCACGATCTGGCCAGCGATGTCGGAAGCGATGCGCGGGTGCCCGCTCGGTTCCGACATCGCTGGCCAGCTGTCACACAGCATCGCTGCGGCCGGCAACACCGCAGCGATGCGGGCGGTGACATCGCTCGCTGGGCTGGGATCAGCCCAGCGAGCGATCTGCAGCAACGCTGCGGTATAGGCTGGATCGCCGCCGACATCGCTCTGGCGATGTCACACGGCGCGATCCAGCCTTATCGCAGGTCGCCGTTTGACAGGTTTACGGTTCTTCCCGTAAACCTGACAACCTGCGACCAGCGATAAAACGCGGTCGCGCCGCTCGTTTACACAGCGCGACGTCGCTAGCGACATCGCTGATACGTGACTTTTTCGGCGATGTCGCTAGCGACGTCGCCAGGTGTGACAGCACCATAACTAGATTTTTACAGTCCCCAACCAGCTTCTTCTCACCTTAACCCAATCGATTGACTGGTCTCTTACTACTTGAGTGATATAAAGAGAGATCTATCAGCCACTTGGAGAGGGCTGGGGATGAACCTTGTGGGAATCTGTATCAGTGTTGTCTAGTCTCTCTGTATTGTCCCTGGCCAACTTTTCACACTATGTTTTGTAGGAAATATCAGAGGATTTCAGAGTAAAACATACCTGACTGCAATCACACTGTCTGGATCTGATTCTTGTTAGGGCAACACAAATCTAAAAATGGGTTGCCTGTAAAGGGAATCGTTCTCCTGACTTTTTCTATGCCATTTAAAATCAGCAAGATGTAGGGGCCAAGAGCCAATTTCCAGTCTTGTAACAATTAGTGAGCTTCTTGGTGCAGTTTTGATAAAATAACTGGTCTCTCAGGTGTAGACACAACATTACTCTGAATATTTATGCCAGCATAATCCCACCAAGAACACTGATGGACAGCTTTCTGCCTATACTTTACATCGACACATAATTACTAATCAGTGGTGGGGGCGTTGTTACATAAAGAGAAAGAGACTTTATGACACAAGTCATCTAGTGATAATCTCCTGCTGATAAGATAATGATGTTGTAGACATAAGAACACACAACCCATTAAGTGACACATCCTTGTAATGGTTGTCTATCTTTCAGGCTGATCACAGATTATATTACCAATTCACTTTAACACTTTCAGTAAAAGATATTTGGGAGAAAGTGTTTACTAATTTAATTTACATTGATTTTATTTTCCTTCTTTTTCTGCACCAATTTGATGCTAGTTAGAATGCTTTTTTTCTTTTCTTTTTATGTAGAGATGCAGTAAACCTTAAATTGTTTTTTTATGCAGCACAAGACAATGAAAATGTTTGTTACACAATCGTATCATAACTGATTTAAGTTGTCATTTCCTACATTTCTAGTCCACTCTTTATTTTCATGTGATGATTATTTTTTCCTTTCTTAGATCCTATATCTACACCTATTTACCCCATCGTATTTCGATTTGGAGCAACAAAATGTTTTGCAATGTTTAACAATGCCTAAGTATGCATGAGGGACATTGAACTGTAATTCATAAACTATCTGAAATTTTGATTTTCTTCTAAAATATTTAGCAATTAAACACAGATTTCTTCTTCCTTGAAGGACACAAAGCAATCACTGATCTCAGGGAGACCAGTCCAGGAAGACTCTATTTGCATATTCTTCCTTGAAGGAAGCACACTGATGACTTCATCAGAGACTTGACAGAATCATCACTTTTTTTCTATTGATTAATGTCTTTTATTAAACAAAAGGATATATACATGGACGATCCACGCTGCCATGAAATGATCAAGATCAAAAGGTCATCAGGATCTAGATTGGTGGGTTTATTCAATGTGTCTTGGAGCGTCAACCTTGGTCTTTCCTCAGGAGACCAAAAAAGTTACCTTGATTTCACAGCAGTACGGATCGTCCACGTATACTGTATATCCAATTGTTTTCTCTTGAGACTGCATTGTACATGTGGTTTTGTGGATTCTGCAGCAGTTGGTGCATGCCTCATAAACTGGTTGTGGGTAACACAACCTAATCAGGTGAGCAGCAACAATTGAATTGTGTAAGCTTTTTATTGAGGATAAGACCCCATTTTACGCTTCCATATCTCTTACAGTTTCACTCTTCATTAATGTCTTTTAGTGGCATTCCTTTGAGTTTACTTTGATTCTACTGTACAACAGTCCTTTCATAGGGTATCTATAAGGGTAGGTCAGGTCAGGATACCTTCATTTTTAATATATTTACTGTTTATAGACAGAGGCCATGATTATAAGAATGCTCTGATCTATTCTCATGGGTCTCAAATTTATGATTGCAGACTTACAGAAGTTAAAGAAGATGGGTATAAATTTACAGTCAGTGGTGATCTGTGGATTAAGATATTTAACACATATTGGCTTGTTGTCAAACTGATACAGTATGTAATTCAATACTGTGATCAATAAGGCACTTACTTTTTGTTCTCATCTCTAAAAACTGTCACATGTAAGTAATCAATTGTTTTATAATAAAAGCACAATGCATAACGTGGTAGGAATTTCTACAGAGGTTAACTGTCCTTATTCATGTGCATTAAACTGTCAGTTCTACAGCCACATGTGATGCACTGGGCTCCAGTTCATTTGATGTGCAGTATATCCAGTAGATGTCAATTTAAACAAGGATTCTTTTCCCTATGGAAAGTCTTCCACCAGCTGCATGTCATATATATTCCCAATGAAATCAAATAATCTGAGGGGTCACTCATATTGTGTTTCATTATTTTTCTTTACTTTCTTTCAAAATGTAACAGCAATGAGTCAGGCCAAGTTTATTATCATTTCTTGGCTTCTTCTGTATTCAGATTAATTATATTCAAATACATTTATTCTAACATATATTTGAAAATTACTTTAATGTTTTTCCTAAGGACAATTGCACACCTCGAATATTTGATGAGTTTTCGAACTCAATATTTGTAAGCCAAAAAAAGGATTTGGTGAATAATGTACAATTGCTTTACATAGATAAAAAATAGTTTAAGTTACCATATAACACCCTTGAGGGTCCACATGGTGCATGAATAATCCTAGGTAGCAATCCTTGGATAAAGTAAAGACATGAAACAAATAGAAAAAATACAATACTTTCTTCTGAATGTTCCACTCCTGGTTTTGGCCTACTAATGCTGATGTAAAATGCTCACCAAGTACTCAATGTATAAATGTGGCCTTTGGTAATATGAAAAGTATTTTATATATATTTTAATAGCCCCTAGATGTGGGATCTCCAAATCCAGGTCTCGAGGGCCGCAAACATGTCGTATTTTTAGGATTCCCTTAGGCCGGCTTCACATAGCGGGTTTTGATCCGATCCGTGGCTGTCCGTGTAAACCGGACAGCCCCCGACCGGAATTTGGCCCCATAGTATCCTATGGGGCCGGATAGAAGCCGGATGGCAGCTCTCTGACATTGGGTTTCTATCTGTCCAGGACAATCCAGGAGAATTCAGAATTCTCTCACGGACACAAAAAAGTTGCTTGCAATGTTTTTGTGTCCGAGAGGAGAATATCTCCTCTAATTATTGACTACTCCCGGATTCACCCGGATCCTCCCGGATCCAGGGCAATCCGGTGCTCCCTTACATTATAGCCTATGGGGCCATTTTTCCTCAGGCCAGGAGGATACGGGAACTGGTCACCTGCGGCTGCATGCCGCTGTTGTTTCAGGACCGTAGCTAGCTCTGTGCGAGCTGCGGTCCTGATTCATAAGCAGCGGCAGCTGCGTGCGGCAGCACACCGGACCGGAGGGCATATTAGCCCTCCAGTTCTATATGCTGATCCGATCCGGGGCTGTCAGGTTCAAACCCGCTATGTGAAGCCAGCCCTAGTAATGCACATGGGTTGGAATCATCACCAATGCAGGTGATTCAATTATCACTTGTGCAATATAAAGGAAATCCTGAATACCTGCACTGTTTGCAGCCCTTGAGGCCTGGAGTTGGAGATCCCTGCCCTAGATTAATATACTTTTAAGGCTGTAAGCACATATTGCAGAAAAAGTTGTCACAAAAGTGCTGAAATTATACAATGATCACTGACAAAATAAAAATGCACCTCAATTTCAATGTATGAATGCAGTTTTAGGCTATGTTCACATGTTAAGTATTTGGTTGCAGAAATTCCTGCCCCAAATCTGCATCTCTCGGCAGAAAAAAGATGCAAAAATGTAATATGTTTTTGATGCGTTGGTGGGGCCTTTTTAATGCATTTTTGGCATGCATTTTTCATGCATTTGGAGTGGAAATACGCTGCCAAAAACACACTAAGAATTGACATACTGCAGATTTTTCTCTGCACCAAATCTGCAATGTGCACAACAGTTCCGAATTCTCATTAATATTGCTGTCATAAGGATCGGCATGCAGATGTGTGACACATCTGAACAAAAAAAATGCATAAAAATGCATAAAAACACACTGTGAATATGGCCTTATACGGTACAAACTCTGAAACATTTTGGTTTGAGTACAGATTCACAATTATTTCACTATTGGAATACTAACATCTCCATTCATATTGATCTATGAGCCACCAGTAAGAAGCTCTAAACACGAACTGTATTATTTGTAACCTACACACATTTGGAGTGACACTACGTACTGATACCTGTTTAGTTACAGTGCTATTTAGTCAGCTTTAGAATAATCTAACATTAGTATATCTGCATACGTCTCACATTTACAGTGTTCTATTGATTAATTAGTGATGACTAAATGGTTTTTGATTGATTGTTTTTCTCATAAATGTTATTACATTTCTCAAAAGTGAAAATAAACTTTCTAACCCTTCACATCTTCCCTTTAATAAACAGTGCTTCTCTGCTTTATGTATTTCAGTCAGATTGTTCTGATGTTACATTGCCATTTATGGAGCTGCACTAAGACTGAACACAGTACAACAGACTACTGAGAATATCACTGTGAAATCAAATCACTCCATGAGAGTATATATATTCATCTCAATGAACTAGAATATCATTAAAAAATTAATTTATTTCAGTAATTCAATACAAAAAAGTCAAATTCATATATTATATAAAGTAGTGATGAGCAAGTGTGATCGTCACTATTCGCTACTCGCACAGATAGTACAGCATTCGCGATATTCGTTACTCAACGACTAATGCTGGTGCTTATGAGTGATGTGTCGATTGTAAATGATCTGACAAATATTCTTACCTACCTTCAGTACACAAAGTGAGCTGGCACCTCTGGGAGAGCAGATTGAATGTTAGGGTTTCACTGGGGGGCACAGCAAAGTGTTTTATGTATTGAAAATTGAAATGCTCAGCAGATACACACATTGCATGTCTGCAGGAAAACCAAAGTTTATATATACACATACATCTTACAGGTTGCAGCACAAAACACCTCCCCTCCCCAGCACAGAGCACAGAGGGAGGGAGTGAACACAAGCCTGGGTAGGTGTGAATATTTAAATAACACAACTGGACTATTCGGTTGGAAATATAACGGAGGGGACTAATGCAGGAGCTCCTTGCAGGGTTTTAAAAGGTCTGCCCAGGCACTATTCAAGGCTATCATTAGTATCATACTGAAAAATGACCTGACAGTGTCCCTTTAAGTTGCCACTTTACAAAAACATTAACAGTTTTATTTTTCAATCGTTGGAGCTGTGTGAGTGATATTTTTTTGCATTGAGAGCTGATGTTTTTATTGATATTTTATTGCATTTTTTGTTCAGTTCCTGCAATCAAAAATACATAACATTTTCATTCAGGAATTAATTAGTATTTTATATTCAGATATATCTGACTTTTCTGGACTTGTTGACACTAGTGATGAGTGAATAGTAAATATTCATAGTCGCTATACTCATAACGAGAGACTTTGCAATACTCACATATTCATCCGAATAACGAGTCCAATGTTAGTCAGTTAGTGATAGGCTCCTCCCACAAACATCCAGCCATAAAACATGCATTTCCAGGAGCAAGTGGGAGGGTGGGTTTTTGTGTTTTCCGTGCATGAAACACCTTGCTAGCCCATCCAGAGAGACCCTAACATTAAATCTGCTCTCACAGGGGTGCTGACTCCCTTTGTGTACTTAATGCAGATTCTTGGACAAAGTGCTTCAGTGTCCGCGCTGCTGCTCCGAGACCAAAGAAACACAGACACAGGAATGTCTGGTACAGCTACAGCCTTTATTTTCGATGCGTTTCGGAGCCTCCTCCTGAGCTCCTTCCTCATGTTCCCTGAGGAAGGAGCTCGGGAGGAGGCTCCGAAACGCGTTGGAAATAAAGGCTGTAGCTATAGCAGACATTCCTGTGTCTGTGTTTCTTTGGTCTCGGAGCAGCAGCGCGGAACTGAAGCACTTTGTCCAAGAATCTGCATTACGACCACGGTCACTGATGAGAGTGCAGCCCTGCAGCAGCTGCTTGTACGCTATTCTACCAGTTTGGGTTTCACAACTGACAAAGGTGAGCAATTCCACATCGATAAGTGAAAGTGTGTTATTGAGATAAGACCCTATTTGCGCATTCTTTCTTTCACAGATTTTTGTGTACTTAAGGGAGGCAGCAATATGTGTCAAATCATTCATGATTGACACATCACTCACCTGCACTGGCAATACTTGCCAATTAATGAGTATCGTGAGTACTCTACCATCCGTGTGAGTACCGAATATAACGATTAAACTTGCTATCACTACTTGACACTAAATATATGTATCTTTTTATTCTTTTAATTACCAAAAGGCCACGTCACATGTGGCAACATTGCCCCTATGTCGCCTCATGTAAAGGGGCGATGTGGCCGCCCCAGGAGGTCGTCTGAGTTCAGAGCAGTGCTAGGAAACCAGTTGACCGATCTGGGGCGATGTGCACACATCACCCCATGTAACCAGGGCGCCGGCAAGGTGACAGGCTGATGGGAGCCATAGTCCTGCGTCGCCGCTGGGGTTTCGAGATGCCGCCTGTCAGCTCGCAGGGTGCCGCCGGAGGTGTCGCCCTGTGTAAACGGGGGGCGGCGACGCTGGCAGGGCCCCAGAAACGTGCGTGCTCCCGCCTGTCACCGCCGACATCTCCGGCAGTGTCGCAGGTGTAACAGGGCCTTTATTGTTAACAGGGAGGGTGGAGTTGAAAAATATTAGAGTTCCCCATTTACTTGTATTTGATTCATTATTCATGACAAATACTTGAATGGAACAAGTATTCAGTACAAATAACCCAAACCCAAATATCACTAACCCACCAATTGCTGCTTGTAACTTCTTAAGAGGAACTGTCATCCCCCATGGATGTTAATCTAAGTCCAGCACTGAATGCAGCATGTCTGCTGCATTCAGGCAATGTGTCCCCCATGGCTCTGTGGGGCTGCTACCACGATATATAGGCTTATAAAAACGTACAGTAAAAATCTATGGTGGTGGGCCCTTGTGATTCAGCACCTCATCCACAGGGCATTTCATGCCCCCTGCTCCTCTGTGCCACCCATTTCCTCGCTGCCTTGCTCATTCCCTTCATGTCCTCCTCGCTCTGCCCATCCTTGTGGTGTTGACGCAGGTGCAGAGCGAGGTTGAGGTCTCGGTGCATTACCCTGCCTCCCGCTATGATATCCTCTCATTTCCCTGCCCTGCTCCGTGTTGTGCTATGGAGAAGGCGGGGAAATGAGAGGACATCATAGCAGGAGGTGTGGGCATGCACCGAGACCTCAAAACCAAAAGGACGCGCAGAGCATGGAGGACATAAAGGGAATGAGTGAGGCATCGAGAACATGGGCGGCACAAAGGTGCAGGGGGCGTGAAATGCCCCCAAGAATGAGATGCCTGAATCACAAGGGCCCGCCTCAATGGATTTTTACTGTAAGTTTTTATAAGCCTAAATATATGGGGGTAGCAGCCCCACAGAGCCATGGGGGACCCCTTGCCTGAATGCAGCAGACGTGCTGCATTCAGTGCTGAAATTAGATTAACAATGCCAGGGGGGGTGACAGTTCCTCTTTAAGAAGTTACAAGCAGCAATTGGTGGGTTAGTGATATTTGGGTTTGGGTTATTTGTACTGAATACTTGTTACCATTCAAGTATTTGTCATGAATAATAATCAAATACAAGTAAATGGGGAACTCGAATATTTTTCTGAGAAATTTTCCAGAAAAAATACTTGAGTTCCCTATTAACTTGCATTAGGTTCAATATTCATGACAAATACTGGGATAGTTCATGGCATTCAGTATGAAGGACATGAGCCCAAATATTTTAGTATTTGCTCATCCCTAGTGGGCACGCCAATCACTGCTGTTAGAGGCAGATGCCTATATTTATTCCCTTTGAAATCAAGCTCTGCTTCTTAGCCTGCTTCAAAGTCCCTGACATCCTCAAAGATTGATGTGTCCATCATGGGGTGTTAAGGAGTTAAACTACAAAATTGCTGTTTTTGTTCATTTCCCACTTCCATAAAAAAATTAACAACAGGTAATGTAAGCAATACAATTTTGAGATGTCATTGAAAATGAAAGTACCAGCAAAACAAAAATATGCTCTTAAATGAGACATGAAAAAAAAACAAATAAAAAATCCCAAAGCAGACCTGTTTATTGAGTTAGTATTTCTTTTACAATAGGACATTTTAGCCTGCTTGTGCTTTCCTAAAATGACCAACTTAACCCAGCTGTTTTTTTGGATCATAGTATATTGAATTAGTTTATTAGATGTGGGTAACTTTATCTGTTGAGTGCCATACTATGTGCCTAAGTGTTATATGAAAAATAGGATTTTTATTCTTTATAACATACCTGCAGAAGTTAGGTATTACTGAAATGTGTTGTATTTTAGCATATTAATCTATCAGTAAAACCACATTTTATACTAACATCTTTTTCTGGCCATTGTAATAACTGATTTAGTAAGTGACATGGCAGACTCACATGTTCTTCACTTGTGGTGCTAAAAGTTAGCATTATGATACATTTATAATGAGACTATTATACAGGTAGGTCAATTCCAAAGTTGCAAACTACAGTATTTGATGCCATTTGCGAAGCCTGATTTGAACAAATTATAGCTCCTGCAATTGTTGCAAATTAAAAAAAAATCAGTCAGCACTCCAAAATAAGTGATAAAAACGTGGACTATTATTGTCCCACGTGGCAGCGTTCAATGGCCCAGCCACCTTTATCAAGCATCCTGTAAGTGCTAGTAATTTTGACATATATCGACTTAAAAATTGATGTGCTAAAATCAATCCAAATAAATATGCTTTCTTTCTTCACATAACAGCTCTGTTTGCCAGGATAGCAAACCCTATGATATTCAACTTTTACCACTTTCCAACTGAGTTGATCCAAAGGATCAAAACAAAACAAAGGAACAAACAAATTTGGCTTACCAATTAGGATTTAGAGAGAAAAATCTATTTTCTATTGTTGTTACTAGGTAACTGACTCGGCATGCATATTGGGTTTCCAAGCTCATTCAAGCTTATTGCTCTGCTGACGAATCACGATAAATGATTAAGCGGCAGCCTCAGGACACAGACCTCTAAAAACAGTCTTTGAAAAAAATTATAGAAAATATAGAAGTTTCACTTTTGAGAAAATAAGAACCAAACAATGTGTTATTTTGCGTGATACATGCCCTCTCATCCAGCCTGCTGGTTATTACATTAAGGGAGATTGTACTGGGTATAGTGTGCTGTGTCCCTGTCCGTAGGCCTAGTCTAACTAGCAAGAAAAGCAGGTAAAAGATGATTTTATTTTCTATTTCTGAAGGACTCTGTGCACAGACATCTTATGTGTTTAAGGATAATTCTCCATAAGAAATAAAACCTAGTGACAAATATGGCAATGCTTGGTGATGTCTTTAAAAGAAGGTATGACAATCCTAAGGGTTTTCAGAAGAGACGTATGACTTTATTAAATTTACTGTAAATAAAAAATAAAAGCACAAAAAAATACATTGTGATAAAAAAATTAAACATTATATCAGTAGGAAATTAGTCCCTTATCAAATATAGCAACATGGAATCAATAGCTATAAATAAATAATAATAATAATAATAAATTTGTTTCCTTCATCTACCTTTCACTCAAGGCTAGTAGTTTCTAGAAGTAACAGTTTTTCCCTAATAATGTGAGTGATATAGCTAATTATCCACAGAATCATTGAGACCCACTGTCCATGGTTCATCCAGGGCAAGTTTAATTCTAATAAATAAACAAGAAAAGACTACCGGCATTCCCATCATGCAGTGTGAAGAGGTGCATAACTGAACAGAAGATATTATATGAAACAGGCAGTTGCACTCTGTAATGCTAAAATATGCAAATCAATAATATAAGACTATAGAACTGCATTATATTTAAAGAAAAATAGGAATAAATTGAGACGCTTAACATATAAAATTGGCCATTTCTATAGCCACCTAGTAGCCATGTCGAGGCGTGTCTCTTTATTGATGCCTTCACTAAGTCAATGACTTTCTCTGGGTTTAAAAAAACCTCTATTTCTATGGTCAAGTATGAACTTGCTAATAGGAAAAGTCACCTAAGGCTAGTGCCTAAGGCTAGTGGGGGAGTGCTGCACGGACAGAAGGCATTGTACCAATAAAAAACCGTGGCCCATTGGAATACTAAGACATATAGTTGAATATAGAACTATATTGCAGCTAAAGAGAAATGAAAAAATGAGATACTTATCTTAAAAATATGGCCATATTGATAACTGCTCAGTAGCCACGTCGAGGTGTGTCTCTTAATTGGCTCCCTATGCTTCAGTCACAGCCTCTACCTAGAAGCCTGCTATTTTATGGGCAAGTAAGCAGCTGCAAACAAAGAGCAATAGCAACGCAGGACAATGAGGTGGAAGGTGCACAACAGAGAGTGTGCTTTCATAATGATAATAAGAAAAATCTGCATCACATCCTAACACAAAGTGTGAACAGGTGTATAGCTGAACATAATTTTATATGTGATGTCAATTTCTTTCATATATTTCCTTAGCAGTTTCAAAATTCTTATATTCTTGATTTGCATGTGCAGAGTGTAACTGACTGTTTGATATAATTCTAATGGATGATTCTCCCTTTTTGGAAGAAAGAAAGCCAGAAAACAATGCCACATGTTGCCTTTTCTATAATATAGCACTACTTTGGCAGCATTTTCATTGGTCATGCCATCCAAGTTTTTTTCTTTCCAGAATGATACGAAAATGCTGTGTTGATTTGTTTTACTACTAGATTAAAAAATGCAGCATGAAGCATTTTCTTATCAGGCTATAGACACTGGACAGGTGCACAGTGTGCGGAACGTTGCATTAGATAGAAAGTATTCAGAATAAAAGAAATAACTAAACTTATTAATATATAAATATTCAGCTTTGCAATATTTGAAAGTCAGATCCATGGCTGAACCAATGTCCGAACATTAACAGGCTATTCTATGCATTCAACTTCAACAAACTGTTCTTTTAGTAGTTTAAAGATTTCCTAATAACAAATGGGACACTCATTATTTTGTCATAATTTGCCCTTTACAATCTCTTCACATCTTACATCCAATTTTTAAAAACCTAATACTTTGGTCTTCATTATATTATATAATAAGCTTTATATTATAGGAAATGTTTCAGATAGGCACAATATTCTACTACAAGATTAAGAGAAATATGATTACACTTCCCTGACAAAATGTTAAATTATTGCAATTAGAAGTGCAGGCTTTTGGAAAAAAAATGCAATTTCTATAGTTAGCGACAGTGTTGCTGCTGAAAAAAATAACAGAACTGAGAGTTTCTGATCTTTGCCAGAAGGATATTAATTTGTACATAAAATAGAAGGGAAAATGATTGCAGTGTGTTACTATCCTGAAGATAAAAAAGCATGCTGAGATCAGACTTAATCATAATTAAATGTCTGTCAATCATAAGCCTCCACTCAGCTATAAATATCCTACTTGCATTTCCAATGTGCATAATATATAGCATGTACATAAATATTTACCGGCGATTTAAAATAATGATTTGACACACTTTATTTATCCAAATTAACTAAATGAAGACTCCAAAGAAAAAAAGTCGGTGTCAAATTCTCAAAGGTCACCATCAATGTAATGACATTTGTAGTTGGGAAGGAAGAAATGAATTGGAATAAACCAGAATACATTTGAAACTCCAATTAGTTATTTATATCAGAAATAAAATCAAATGGAAATGTGTAATTCTGAAAATATATGTAATTACCTATAAAAACTAGGTATTTGTTCACGCTCAATACATTAGATATGTTTTTCTTTACTAGAATCGGATCACTATTCTGTTTGTTGTAACACATCCTTACTTTCCAAAAAAATCATTATTTTAATCTTTAAGGTAGTTATAAATTCATAAAAAAAATAAAACTTACTACACTCAATAATCGTAGGCCCGGTGCTGTCTCTCTGCAGCTGTCCCCAGTCTCTGTTGACAGCCACTCATCATGGCTGCACCTAATCACTGGACTTAGCTGTTTCGGTAAAGTAGTGATCTCAAGAGCATTGATCTCAACTTGTAATGAACGAAAAGGGAACCAGTGGAGAGGAAGCTCTGGACCTACCTGAGTATAGATTTTTTTTTCTTTAATCTCGGTTAACCTATGTGAAAAATAAAGCTATTTACTGGAAAACCTCATTATGGCCTTGTTCACACATACCATCAGTTTTTGCATTCTCTGCGTTTTTTAGCTGTTAATACAAAACGCACATGCGTTAAAGTATGGTGCACTTAAGTGTAGCTGCGTTTTTTAAAAACAACGCATAATGCAGCGCGTTTTTTTAACCTGGGCCCTATGGGAAACGCATGCGTTAACGCATGGCACATATAGGCACCTGCGTTAATGCATGCGTTTTTAATGAAAAAATTACTAAGTCCAAAAACGTTCAGAACCTCAGGGGACACTATTTGGCACCCTTAGAAAAACGGATCAGTTTTTCTAAGGGCTTAAAAAACGGATTGGTATGTGTGAACAAGGCCTAAGGTTGAGATAGTTATCTTCTGTCCAAACACAATAAAAGACTATGGATTTTAAAAATCAAATTAATAGACTTTATATTCTTGAAATGTGATCTTCTGTAATGTAACATTAATGTGGATACGATCTCAAGAATCCTGGCCAATCACTACAAATAGCTATGTTTGTGTAAGCACAAGATTTTGCATTATGTTGACAATTGAGAAGAGTGGTAACGTATCTACATTTTTATTAAAGACAAGCACTATCAAATAAAATACCCATGGAATAAGGCTTTTGATATCAAAATACAATAAATATAGTAATTATAATAAATTATGAGAAAAACTAAAGCATACAAAAATGCAAAATGTGTAAAAAACAAGATATGAAATGAAATCATTACGGAATAGAAAACATTTATGTCTGCATCCTCAAGTCTACTTGGCATATGTATATTTGATGAGATAAGAAATGTCAGTTTACTGGTGCTATTTTACTTGGTTTAGAAAATTTAAAAGAAAAATTATATCTACAAGAAGGTTAGGTTATTTTCTTCTAAAAATGTTTCAATTACAATACTTGTGTAAACTACAGAATGAGCAGCACATAAATACTATGTTTTGCCAATTTCCTTCAGTTCTGTAAGGGAACCTCTAATGTATGAAGAAAAAATGCCAGATAGGGCATATGTTGTGTATGCAGTAGAACATTGTGCAGACAAGAATTGTTTTGAACAGTTCTTTTCATCTCATAGGAGTTCAAGGCTGTCAACAACAACCTGGCTGCCCATGGACAGCTGTTAACTTCTTAGTAAATACACAACTGCTAGGAATACAGCCAGGGAAAGGAAAGAAGGAGAAAGAAAGAAAAACAATTTAGTATGTCAATGCCCACCTGCTGAAGAATAATGGCAGGCATTGCACATAATTATGGCAATGTTGAAGGTAGCATTAAAGCTCAATGCTTTTATATATATATATTATATATATATATATATATATGTATACATATAATATATATATATATTATATTATATAAAACTGTAGGTGCAGGAGAGATTCCATACATACCACCGACTGCCAGTGAACCTGGAAGGAAGGGACAGTGTGTTTTTGGATCGCACTGCTCATACAGTGGAAGAAACCCAATTCACCAGAGATGATCGTCAAAATTCTGGCTTTATTCCAACGTGTTTCGGAGCCGCACCTTGCTCCTTCCTCAGGGTGCCAACATATTCTGATTAAGGAGCAAGATGTAGCTCCAAAACACGCTGGAATAAAGACAGGATTTTTACCATCATCTCTGACAAATTGTGTTTCTTTCACTGTATGAGCAGCGTGGTTCCAGAAAAACAGTGTCTCTTCCAGGTTCATCACTTGTTTCCACTGCATGACAGTGGAGTGTTGATCCAGCAGCAGCCATACCATGCTTATACACTAGTTGTGGGTCACACAACCATACCAGGTGATCAGCTTTTTTTTTGTCCTATTGGAGTTGTCTCAAGGATAAGACCCTATTGTGCTCTCCTTCCTTCCCCACAGTTTTTGCACTGACCTCTGAAGCCAAATTCTGAGAAAGTACTCAGAACGAAGCTGTGTAGGAATTTAGGAATTGATGTATATGATGGGATATACTTGTTGTTTACTTTGCAACTTCCAGGATTTATTTTCAGTAATAAACCAGTGAGCAAGGGCATATGAAGGAGTTTTTTTTTCAAATAAACTTTTTTCTCTTTGCCTGTGTCTTTTCCAACTCTATACTTGTCGGCTTAGTAATGGAGGTGTCTGATAGAACTATTTCCATTACTAAAACCAGGGCTCAATGACAGAATTGACGTATTTAAAGGATGTACACCTTCTGGGGCAGCTGCGGGCTGGTATATTTAGACTTACAAGGGGCAAATAACCATGGCCAGTCTGATATTACCAGCCCCCAGCTGTCTGCTTTACCTTGGTTGGTTATCAAAAATAGGGCAGAGTCCACACCGTTTTTTATTTTTATTATTTATTTCAATAATTAAAGAAAAATAACAAAGAATCCCCTTTTTTAGTCAATGTAAAATAAAGCAGCAAATGAGGATTGCAGCTCGTAGCTGTCTATTTTACATGCACTAGTTATCAAAAGTAGGTGGGAGTACACATCATTTATTATTTATCTTTATTGTTCACAGCAGCGTACTGTCACCTTCTAAGTGCATTAAAACTTGTAAATTGGCTATGCTGTAGGCCATCAACAATCTTGAGGATCCACGGACTTCATTTGCATATTCAAATTTCCAGGGTGCAATGTATCATGGATTTCACTGTGTTTGAGCGCTTTAGCCGGCTGCCCGCAGTGCTTTCCTTGACTGGTCTACCTGAGATCAGTGAGTGCTTTGTGATGTTCGTCTACAAGGCATTGCTCCCACCTAGCCAGAATCGTACTCCACACTGATGAGGAGCAATACCCCAAAACAGCTGTCTGTGGATGGATACCTGGCTCTGTTAATTCCCTTGTCATATCCTTAACTTGCAACTGAGTGGGATATTGACTAAAAGGGCCACTTAATAGGGTGGTTATGGTGGTCTCTGCAAGGATTCCATCCCAGGGCTAGGTCCTTCCCTGGAGGGATATCTGGCTAGTCCCGTGTTTGAGACTCTTAATCGAGGCTCCACGGACTCCATTTGCATATTCAAATTTCCAGGGTGCAATGCATCATGGATTTCACTGTGTTTGAGTGCTTTAGCCAGCTGCCCGCAGTGTTTTCCTTGACTGGTCTCCCTGAGATCAGTGAGTGCTTTGTGATGTTGGTCTACAAAGCAGTGCTCCCACCTAGCCAGAATCCTACTCCACACTGATGAGGGGTAATACCCCGAAACAGCTGTCAGTGGATGGATACCTGGCTCTGTTAATTCCCTTGTCATATGCTTAACTCGTAACTGAGTGGGATATTGACTAAAATGGCCACTTAATATGGTGGTTATGGTGGTCTCTGCAAGAATTCCACCCCAGGGCTAGGTCCTTCCCTTGAGGGATATCTGGCTAGTCCCGTGTTTGAGACTTTTAATCGAGGCTCCACGGACTCCATTTGCATAATCAACAAGCTTTAGTAACATACGAACAGCAGCCTGCCTCTGAACTCAGACACAGTTAAGTCCGAATTCAAGTTTGAGCCCCGGACATCCGGTGTCTGGTATTAACCCGAACTTTACAGATTGGATTCACTCTTCCCTAATTATAAGAACTAATGTGCAGGGACTATTAGGTTTAAATGACAAAAATTATCTCTCTTTCTTCTTATAAGTGTATGTACTGGGTTGTACATTGCATGACTTTTGATTGCGTTTTTATGTACACTATGTCTCAAAATGTGTTTCACATTTTGAGTGACATTATTTCAGCAGGGGTTAATAAAGTGGAGTTCCTATCATCTGTTTTATGCACCTGTCATACCATTCTCCCTGGCTACCTTCTATGTCAAAGTTTTAACGAAATATAGAATAAAAAATAAAGTTTTACTATTTTGGTGAGTGCCGCTTTCTCTTTTATTTTATTAGCACTTCACAGGTTTAGTTGTGAATTGAGAAAAAAGGGAGGCAGCAGTTTGTACAAATATTTCGGCTAAGAAAAAGATTTATTTTTACAGATGAAGGCATGTCAGCAATACGATGAACAGCTTTAGATTTAGGATAATTCTCTTGTATCTCATAATATGACTTACATTACATGACTTACATTATAATAAATATTTATTGTGACAAGTGACTTCGGAATTATCTTCTAAATCAACTTCCATTTTCTGGTAAACTTAGCGATGAAAAACTAAAGACTGAATTTCAGTCAATTTGTGTGTCATTCAGAGTGAAAGGCATTATTTCATGTAATCATAAGCAAATATTGCCCACAATAAAAAACATACCTAACACCATGATTATTAGCTCATGAATATAACACAGAAACAAGTAAGCAATGTTTAACACTTTCACCACCACGCAATTTTCTGTTTATTCACTTTTGTTTTTTCCTTCCTTTTTCAAAAAGTCATTTTTCCATTACACTGTTCAGCATTCAGATTCATTTATTTAACATTTTCTTAATTGCTTTACTTTTAATGGGGAAAAAAGGGGGTGATTTAACTTTTGTAGTTTTTTTTTATTATTTTCAAAAACTTTTTTTTAAATTTTTATTGATTTTACTAGTTCCCTTAGTGGACTTGAAGCGGCGATCATCCAATCACCTATGATGTATGGGGCACAGCATCAGTGCTGCTCTTTACAGTAGAAATTATGACTTCCTATGAAGGTCAGATCACAGCCAATGTGCACAGGAAGTTCATCAAGACAGAAACAATGGTCATCAGCTAACCCCCAGCAGTCATGACAACCCATCTGCATTTTATGATCATGTTAAGGGACTGCCTATGATGTTTCCTCACAATTGCATGTAAAATCTCACTTTCAGAGCTTGACAGCAGGATATAACTGGTTAAGAGCTGTTAGAAGCACATGTCCGCTGATCAGATCAGTAATGCCAACTCGTATCAAAGGCAGGGAAATTACTAGGATGTAATAGTAGGTCCAAGCTCATGCAGCAGTTTATACAGTCGTTTCCGTCAAACACTTCTGAAAAACAAAGATGCTCTATGACTGCTTAATTTGTCCTTAATCCATATGATTAGAGGTAGGTGAACCTTTTGAAATTGAAATTTACCACCTTTCTTAAATTCTTTCCCCAAAAATTAATTCACGGCGAATTGAGTCGCTGCAAATTGTCAGTACACCAATTGCCCTATTGAGATGCGTATGACATTCTGAAATCTCCTAGGATTGAGTCACACCACTTGAAAGGTTGTTAATGCAAATACAATCTTAGTAATATCACACTGAACTCAATACACAAGCCTACATGGTTTTCTCTCCCAATTTCTAACTGGCTGTGATATATTGTGTGATGTGACAGCTTTTTGGGGAAGCTCATTCTAGCTTCATCTAACATCATATGAGCCTTCAAAGTCTGTTTGAATTGTTTGAATTTGCTGGGTCCAGTGATTTATAAAAAATGACAAATTTATTAACATTGAATTTTTTTTCTCATCCATAGAGGTGAACATTTCTCCATTAGCTAGTTCTAGACAATTCATACTTTCTTCAAGACAGCACACACATCCTTTCACAACATGAACCTTACTCTGTATGAGCTTAGAATGAGAAACAATGTATCAGTGTTGTCTTCACTAGAGATGAGCAAACACCTGAGTGTTTGAATTCGCTCCATTTGCCGAATGCGGGGTGTTAGCCAAATTGTTTGACGAACAATTCGCTGAACACCATTAAAATCAAAGGCAGGCAAAATCAAACGCATAGAAAACACCTTCAAAGGTGTCCAAAAGCTGCCAAACACACACAGACACACGCAGATCATCTTAGGCCCCTTTCACATCAGCGTTATTTTTAAATCGCTGCAGATGCAGTGAAAAACGCATCTGCCGCGATTAACGCATAACCCGTGACACCTGCGGCACAGTTGCGGCAAGCCCCATGCAATGCCTATGGGGCTTGCGGTAAGGGTGCGGCAAGTGCGGCAAGTGCGGTTTCGGCACTTGCGGCAGGTGCGGCCGCGAAAAAAACGCGGTCAGCCGCGTTTTTTTTTTGTGGCCGCACCTGCCGCAAGTGCCGATACCGCACCTGCCGCACCCTTACCGCAAGCCCCATAGACATTGCATGGGGCTTGCCGCAACTGTGCCGCAGGTGTCGCGGTTATGCGTTAATCGCGGCAGATGCAGTTTTTTCCCCGCATCTGCCGCGATTTAAAAATAACACTGATGTGAAAGGGGCCTTACCTGTCTCCCGTTGCTTGCTTGCTTCTGGGTCCGCTCTCCCATGCTCCCTCTCACTTACTTGAAGTCGCACCCATTACGCTTTCTGCATATTAATTTCACTGACTCCACAACAGTCAATTACAGACGCTTATGCTCTGTGAGAGTGTCTGTGATTGGCTGTTGCCACTATCTGGATGGTGTCTGTGCTTGGTTGTCATACGCATTAGTGTATGGCAACCACCCTGATGTCATATGGTGTAAAATAAATAATTGGAAATGCGTAGGGATGTGCTGCTTTCTGAGTTCAGATGGTAAATTGATGGGTCTGTCATGTGGGGTACACACATATAGTGTTTAATTGGCCCACTATACTGGGCCTAACTAATAGACTACCTTTCAGATACAATACATATAGTCATGCATTGTTAACTAGCCCGCTGCACCTGGCACCACTAATAGGCTGCTGTTTAGAATCTATGTGTTTTTCTCACCTATCTACATGGCAGACTCCCTATGCAGCATCATTAGAGTGCTATATTCAAGCAGCTGCTCCCCTCTTTTAAAAGGCTGTGAGCAGTTGATCCA
Source organism: Allobates femoralis (assembly GCA_033576535.1). Lineage (NCBI taxonomy): Eukaryota > Metazoa > Chordata > Amphibia > Anura > Aromobatidae > Allobates > Allobates femoralis. Next base: position 471,598,757 of record JARQOC010000002.1, on the reverse strand, counting down.
TCTGCATGACGCACCAGCTCTGCCCCCATCTCTACTTGGGATAGTTCCTTGCACCCAGTTTGTACAATGTAGTATTAGATTGGCTACTGGTTATAAAGATGATCTGTGTGTGTATATGTGTGTAGGATAACATAGAACAGAAGCATTAGTGCATTTGAAATAATACTTTGTCCTAGTTAAGTTACACATACATCCGAACAGTTAACAAACAAATGAATCTCCCGACTTTTCAGAAAAACATTCATGTTCAAGGGGCCGAACGAACATTGCCAAACTCGATCCGGGTTCAAACTTGACAAACAGGTTCTAGCAAAGTTTGCTCATCTCTAGTGTTCACTTACAGAGGTATCTTTGGTTTAGCAGAAAACATGAGACATTGACCTAATGATTGTCAATTTCTCATCTACTATCATATTTTTATTATTAAGATCATTACATTTCTGCTGCATATCAGGCAAAAAAAAATCACTGGTTTACCCACATTTTTACAGCCATATACCCACCCTGATATGATTCTCAAGATGCTGTTTAAGACAATACAGTTTAGTGCTAATAAAGAAATGTATTGTGATATTCCTTTCACTGTTGTGCTATTACTTATTTGTTATATATTGCTGGTTGCAAGTCTCATTATCACTGAGACTGAGCAGAGCAAAAATCTACAATTGAGATAGCTAAGACGAGAGCACCATTATCCTCCCAGAAGTCATATTCATTTGTACATAGTAACATACATACCACACATACTGTAATGTCACCTTGGTTAGTTCTAAGTCATCCAGATCCAGCAGAGACAGAGACACTCTACATTACTGACATATGCTTTCTTAGTAGGCAGTCAGTAGTAAGTACAGTGTATGCGGTCATTCACCAGAGCAGATCTGCAGGGGTCCACAGATGTTGTATCATATTTACTATGTATACTGTTTATAGTTATTCAGTCCTTTAGAGCTTATCAAATTTTAAAACAGTGGTACCCAATGTTTCTGACATTCAGCTCTTAGAGATGGTGACAAATCACATCCATCTCATGCTCCTCACACATTAGTGTCACTCAAAGCCCCAATTACTGGTTAAATGACAGCTAAAGCTTTTCCTCAGAAATTACACTGAGACTGGAGTCACACTGGCGTGTGAATTGCACGTGTGTAATGTGAAGAAATCTTGTATTGCACTCGGCTTAATGTTAGGCAATCAGGCTGCTCAAACGTGCAAGTTTTTTCTCAACCCTATATGAACTGAGGAAAAATTTACAGCATGCTGTGATTGTCAGCGAATCTCAGATCGTTCACACCCATACACGTCTATGGATGTGAATGAAACATCGCACTGCACACAGCACATATATAAGTGTAGTGTGATAGACTCTGAGCCTGGCAACAAAGGAGCTGGAGAAATGAATTTCTCCCTCTCCTCCACAGCTGTGATATGATCAAAGGATTGGATCAGACTCTCAGCTTTTGCATTGGATGTAATACACTAATGTGACTCTGGCCTGAGGCTGTATACCAAGATCCAGGATTTCGCACAATATCCCCATTCAGTATATGTACATCAAACACTCCCACTATAATGTGACACTCAGCTTTAAGCACCTCCTTTGACATGTAACATCATCCTGTCTATATGTATAATTATCTCTAACCTCCCCCTAAAGCTAGTATATGGATATCCAGATCTGCTCTTTTGTGCGGAGCTACTCACATAATTTACCATCTGGTGACATTTGGAGCACTTTATATCTGTTTGCTAGCCCAAGGGCTAAAGCAACAAGCTGAAAGACAGTCACAAGTCACACATCATGGGGCTGTGAGCCTCATGTGATTCCTGAGCTACAGGTTGGAGACCCCTGCTTTAAAATCATAAACAACACAGTCAGTGAGTGTGACACAGTGGCAGTAGTCATAGCTGTCCCTGACCAAGCTTCATGACTTCGTATACATAGACATATTAGAGGAAAGCTTGTGCTATAATTCCTACCTTCCTATCATTGTTCCACATCTTGGAACTCCCGCTGGCGTCCCTGTTTTCTGTTTGTGCTATGCATGGTTAGTGCAAATATTACAAAAAATCACAGATTATGTTTTTACTGCAGCTAAATACAGACATCAGAAAAAATAACACCTATTTTGAGACTGTCAGCATGTTTACAAATTGTTGACAACTCTGATTAAGCTACAAAGGAACAATACAGAGGTAGCACTGGAGAAAGTTTTTTCCATTTGGCATATTTTTTAAAGGGATCCTGTCACCCCCAAAACACCTGTAAACCTATTAAAACCTGTCCCTAGAGCATATTAACACTTTTCCCTACACTCTTTTTACCTCCTAAATGCAGTAAGTGACATTGAATAAAAACGTTTTATAAGTACCTGATTAGTGATGCGAATGAGTGACTATCTATTCATAGTCACTCATCAAGACTGCCCCTCTGCTTCATATCACGCCTATTCAGGCGTGATCGTCAGCCTAGATTCAAATTGCCGCCTCCCTGCCGTGCCCTGTCTCGTCCGACGCTGCAGTGTGGCTGGTGACGCGATCCGCGTCATTCCCGGCGCCTGGTGACGTATTTAGACCGGCGCCGCGCTGTAAGCTTCAAAATGCGCACTGCGCATGCCCAATGCGCATGCGCAGTGCGCATTTTGAAGCTAACAGCGCGGCGCCGGTCTAAATACGTCACCAGGCGCCGGGAATGACGCGGATCGCGTCACCAGCCACACTGCAGCCTCGGACGAGACAGGGCACGGCAGGGAGGCGGCAATTTGAATCTAGGCTGACGATCACGCCTGAATAGGCGTGATATGAAGCAGAGGGGCAGTCTTGATGAGTGACTATGAATAGATAGTCACTCATTATCATCACTAATCAGGTACTTATAAAACGTTTTTATTCAATGTCACTTACTGCATTTAGGAGGTAAAAAGAGTGTAGGGATAGTGTTAATATGCTCTAGGGACAGGTTTTAATAGGTTTACAGGTGTTTTGGGGGTGACAGGATCCCTTTAAGGGAGCATTGCCCACCGACCCACTGAGCTGAATAAAGCTTTCTTTGCAGACTTATATGTTGGAGCATGCAAAAGGTCATTTTTCAAGGATTCTGTCTAAATGTATTATGTCAGTAGGTTGTACATGATGACCTTATGCATAGAGTATTATAATATTGTGCCAATACATGGCCTCAGAGAGTTAAATGAGAGATCTATCTGTTTGCTCATAATCTTTAGTTTAATCATTTCCACTTTGTAATCTGTAGAAACAAAGCTGGTCATAAATGTATTGAGAACTTTCATTTGTTCAGTAGTAAAGGGTTCATAATATAATTGAGTTTTAAATCTTTGAGATATTGAAATAATGTTTTTCCACAAATATACAAATGCTGCGCAGTAAACCTAGCGAATCAGGTGCATATTGTGGCCTGGTGATTAAATACTCTCATTTAAAATACTAAATTCTGTAAAGAGAATAAATAATCTAATGCTGCATTGGTGACAGCTGTTATCAGTCGAGCAGTCACTAGCAATGGGGAGAATTGTATTTTACGTATGCCATCTACAGCTCAGCCAGAACTGGCATGTGTATATTATTTAACGCACAGTTGATTGATGTTTTATTATGCTTTTACTTTTAATTAATACATATGTAATTGGCAATGTGGAAGGAAATTTACATTATTTCTCATAGAAAAGTATTAATAAATTAACAACTGGGTGTTACCATTTCCCTTTGGTCACTTTGCGTCCCAACACAGAGTAGTGCTGTCTGCAATGGCTGGTCAAAAACTTGACACCTATCCCTATTGATCGATAGGCTTTTTCACATCTGAACAGCATAAAACACCTTGCAGTGCCCCCCGAGAAACCTAACATTTAATCTGCCCTCACAGCTCAGCTAACTTTATTTAGTAAAGGGAGCTGTCAACTTGTGTCAGATCGATAATGATCGAGACATCACTCACGAGCACCAGTGATACTCGCTTGAGTAACAAGTATCGTGAATACAATACTATCCATGCGAATAGCGAATTGTAATGATTACACTCGCTCATCACTAGTCAAGTGGTGCCAAAATAGCTTAAAAAAGAGCCCCAGTCTAACTCATCATCGCCTTCGGTATATTGCACAAATGCATATTTGCCTTTTGATTTCAATAGGAAATATATCATCTTGTTCTGTCCAGAGGAACACCTCAAAACTATTTACCACTTTACCCCTGGCGATTTTTCATTTTTTATTTCTTTTACTCTCCTTCTTCCTTGAGCTATATTTTTTTTTATTTTCTGTTCACATATCCATATGAAGGCCTTATAAGTTTCACCTTTAAAATTCTTAATTCATTCTAAAGGCTATATCACACAGAATGACCGCTCCAGCGATCACAACAGCGATAACGACCTGCCGGCATCACTGGAGCATCGTTACCTGGTCGCTGGGGAGCTGTCAAACAGGCAGATCTCCCCAGCGATCAGGAACATGGGAGCCACCTCCCACATCGCTGAAGGTGATGTTACAGCGTCCTCCCTGCTTAGCGCTGCCTGTAAACAGGGAGGATGCTGGTAACTATGATAAACAGCGGGTATCTAGGCAGCGTTCACTGCCTAGTTAACCAGTGTTTATCATAGTTACCAGCATCCTCCCTGCTTACAGGCAGCGCTAAGCAGGGAGGACACTGGTATCTATGATAAACACCAGGTATCCAGGCAGCGCGCTGCTGCCTGGATACCCGGTGTTTACCATGGTTACCAGCCAGTGAGGTCACTGATCACTAGTTTATCGCTGTCACACACAGCGATGCGTGCTGACCAGGGGAAACCAATAATCAAAAAAAGACCCAGAGCACTTTGCAGCGATCAGCGAGCTCACAGCAGGGGCCTGATCGCTGCAAAGTGTCACACAGAACGACATCGCTGGAGAGATCGTTGTAACATCACAGCTACAACGATCTCTCTAACGATATCATTATGTGTGACTGGGCCTTAACACATAGTGTACTAGAAAAATAGAAAAAAAATCCAAGTGCGTTGAAATTGATAAAAATGTCAACAATTGTTTTTTGTAGTTACCATATTTACTATATGGTTAATGTGATCTGATATTACAGTTCTCTTGGCCAGTATGAAAAAGCAGATATCAAACATACAGATTATTTTTTTATTTGTGGAGTAAAAAAAATTGCAAAATTGGTAAAAAATAAAATGTTGCTATTGTCTCTGTTTTTACAGACCAATAATGTTCTTAATGTTCGGGATGTGTGGCTCTCTTGAGGCTTTTTTTTCCAATCTTAGCTGACATTTTTACTGATATCATTTTGGGGTAGCTTTGGTGCTTTTATCACCTTTTATTGCATTTTATTGTGATGTTGTTACAGCTAGGGATGAGAGAGTATAATCGTTACTATTCGGTACTCGCCGAATAGTGCGGTATTTAGGCTACTCATTACTCTGTGAGTATCCTTGCGATTACTCGCAAAGTAACGAGTACAATGTAAGTCAATGGGAAATGCGAGTAATTCTCTACCAGAAATGTAGGTTCTCTACCAGAGATGTAGCAGAGCTAAAGAAGAACCCTAAATTGGACTACGTTGGATGGAAGAGGATTTATAATAAAGATAAAGTCTTATGTGTCTTTTTTGTTTTATTTCTAATAAAATATTTTTTGTCTGTGTTGTGTTTTTTTGTAAAAAATTCACTAGAAATTCATGGCGGTCATGTGCAATATTGGTATGACCCCATGAATTTCGGGCTTAGGGCCAGCTGATAAAAAAAACTGGCCCTAACCCCTTTATTGCACAGTGAGCCATCGCACCAGGGCCCTGGAAGACTTGGGTTCAGCGCGAGAACATGGTGCTTCAATGAACGCCATTCGCAGCTGGGGATGTCCAGAAGGCTTGCGCCTCCCTGCGCTGTGGATTGCAGCCCCCAGCTGCTTAGCTGTACCTGGCTGGACATAGAAATAGCGCGGAGCCACACGCATTTCTTTTATTATTATTTCATGACATTCATGAAATAATGAAAAAATAAGGACTTCTCAATATTTCTGTGTCCAGGCAGGTACAAATAGTCAGCTGGGGGCTTGGGGAAGACCATTGCCACCTGTTGTATATGGCTGGAATACAAAAAGACGGCGAAGCCCATATCAAAATTTTTCTGAAAATCCATTAAACAATCTTATAAAAAGGGACTGCATCTTTATTAACCCATCGACCATGGTCAAAGGGTTAATAATGATGCAGTCTCTTTCATTCATATTGTTTTTTGGATTTTTCAGAAAAAAATTTGACGTGGGCCTCGCCGTATTTTTGTATGCCAGCCGTATACAGCAGGCAGCGACGGGCTGCCACCAACCCCAGGTGCCTATTTGTACCTAACCGGACACAACAATATAGGGGAGCCCCTTTTTTTATTATTTCATAAATTTCATGAAATAATAAAAAATATGCGTGGGACTCCGCTTGTTTTGACTGGGCCTACATGAGCAGGTAAATATGCCTAGTCAGCCATTCACCCACTTATATTGCAGTATCTAAACTATCTATTTAGATGAATATATATTTACTAATTAAGGACTAATTGCAGCTTCAATCATTTTAATATTTAATATATCATTCAAGGTTATGTTTTATATATTTTCTCACAGATTGTTGAACGCTATATATGAGTTAACTGGCTTGATTCTTATCGGGGTGGAGAGTGTTTCCTTCTTCCCTTTCCCCCTCTTTTTTTGCATTAAATATCATCTTTAGATAATACCACCATCACTTTTGAGCAATGACAAGTGTCACTCTGTGTTGCTAGTGGGCATCTTTCTATGATAAAAGTAGTAGAAAACAAAAATACTTTATAATTCAGTCTTACTTATGAAACAGGAAGGGCAAGCCAACACTATAAACAACAGTTGTATTGGAAAAAGTTGTAGGTAAAAAGCATAACGTATTTTAAGGCAATTATGCCAGACATCACTGCATTGATACAAGTCAAAATTTATAGGGCAGAAAAATGGTGTCAAAGGAAATTAAGCATAAGAACAAAGCTCTTTGCATTGTTATTCAATGTCATGTGCTAAATTCAATTAATCAATCTTTAAAAGAACCTTCATTACCACTCACCAATTAGGAATACAGTTCTATCTTTCTCTTTTAACATAAAATAAATATATGAACACAAGTTTATGTCTTTGAAAATACCATTGAGATATGTTTTTCAAAGGGAACGGTTGAGAAACAGTTGGAAGACCAGATGTTGGCTCAATTACCTGCAGAAATGTTCCCCAGTCTGATAATAAATCAGTGGAACAATTTGGTGAAGGTAAGATAAGTATGATTGTTTCAGAAGAAATATAACCTTGCTGTTCACAATCTTATTTCAGTGTTTACATTTCAAAGACTTCTATTGCTGTTTAGAGATCGCTTCCATATAAGCCCACTCCGCCTTCACGAGAACATTTATAATGTGTTCTTCCACTGTCATTTAAACACTTTGCATCATATTTATGAAGTAAATGGTCCTTTCCCCATGAAACCTAAGCTTGTCGATGTTACAAGTTTATTTCTAAATTTAATTTATGCAAAGTGTCCCATAGTTTTCTTTAGATATTAGGAAACATAACATTTTCAAATTGTCCGGTCAAACCTATCACTTAGTAAATAACAGAGTCATCTCCAGATACAGGAACAACTTAGTGATCAGATAAAAAGAAAAATAGAATACATTTACAAACATGAAGTCAGTCCTGCAATATTAACCTATAGTTTGCTATGTACCTTGTCGATTAACAAAATCTGCTTATCACAAAAGCGGGTGTGGCTGGACCAGTCTCTCATCAGATGTAGATTGGGCAGGGAGAATCTCCTGACGATAAGGTCATTGTATTAAAACAACAGCACACAGCCTGAGGCTGACTTCACACCACGATTTTATTACTGTCCATGGGATCCTGTTTTTTGCAGGACCCCACAGACAGGAATGGACAGGCCCAGATTGTAAACTCAGGATGCCATTTCTGTTTCCGGATCCGGGATTTTGATGGATCCAGACGCAGAAAGAGCTGGGGGGCTCAGCCTGCAAAAGGCAGGCAAGTGGTGTCAGTGCTGTTCACTTTCACTTTAGCAGTGTATCTACATACACTGCTAATGTATAATTCAATGAAGGAATGGTTAGAAATAAAAAAAATAAATTCTCACCTGTGCGCTGTGTGTCCAGTGATGTGCAGCATCCACTTCAGATGGCTAAAGGACCTTAATCAGCTGATCGGGAAGGGGAGGGGCAACCCAATCAACTGATGGATCACATGACTGCATCAGCACGGTTTAACTATATAAACCGCGCTGATGCAGTCATGTGACCCATCAGCTGATCAGATTGCCCTGCCCCTTCCCGGTCAGCTGATTATGGTCCTTTAAACATCGGCACTGGATGCATCGCGGGACACTCGTTGGACAGGTAAGAATTCATTTTTTTATTTTTAACAATTCCTTTGTTTCTATCCGGTTTAGTCCATTCCCTGAATGCAGAGGACATTTTTCAGTTTGGAAAGCACCAGGGGGGTAACAGGTCCTCTTTAACCCTTCATTGGAGATTCTTAATGGCCAGGTCTAACTTGGCCTGATATTAAGAATCTCAGGGCTTAATACCAGCTGGTAAAACAAAGCTGGTATAAATCCCTTATTACCTAAGATGCCACTCGCCACCAAGGCTGCTGGAAGAGCTTGGTAAAGCACCTGGAAATGGTGATTCTTATAAATGTGCCATTTTCAGGGGCGGCTGCAGGCTGCTATTCTTTAGCATGGGGGGCCCTAAAACAATGGGCTCTCACCCAGCTGAGAATACTAGCACTCAGCTGTCTAGTTTTACCTTGGCTGGCAATTAAAAGTGGGGCGAAGCTCATGCATTTTTTTGCCAGTCAAGGTAAAATTAGGCAGCTGAAGGTGGCAGGTCACAGCTGTCTTCTTTCATCAGGCTAGACTTAAAAATATTGCGAATCCCCATGTGTTTTTTTAAAATTATTTATTTATTTAACACCCTATGATTGCAGGTTGGTTGCCATACTCTAATGGGCATGGCAACCAAGATTGTGGAAATGCACTCTGACTTCAACAGACAATCACAGAGGCACTCACAGAGTGTGAGCGTCTGTCATTGGTTGTTTGTCTGACAGTGCAGTGAATAATGAAAGTAGCTTAATAGGCGGCTCTGGAAGTGATTCAGCAGGAGACTGAGTGGCCCAGGGCAGCAGCGTGAGTCTGGTAATCCCAATCTACGTGTTCTATCTCTCTATCTTCACTAGGTTCTGTCACAACTATATGGCAGAACAGTATAAAGACAGTGTATATCATGTCTGTATACTGTTGCCATGCAATTTGAACATGTTCACAGCCATCTCTGGCTTTTTACACCCACCTCCCCCAGACCTCATCGGCATTCGCATCTTTTTTTCTTTGGTTATACTGCGCCTGCCAATCACAGTAATGCCATTATCAAAGGTGAATATGTTGTAACTATGACTAGCAAGCAATCCCATCATGTTTATTGACTGGAAATCAGTTAGGAAACTTGCTTTTTTGCTTTTCAGCTCACTCAATTAAAGTCCAAAAACCGAGTAACGACTATTGTGAATACCGTACTACTCATGCGAATAACAAATAGTAACAAATATACTCGCTTATCAATAACTGTGGCATAGAAAGTGCCTTTTTATGGAATCATATAAGAACATTAAAAACAAAATATGGTAATATGTTGTGGCACCACAAAGAGATGAAAGAAGTGATTACTCCAGAATATGCAGAATAACTGTGGGGAAGTCATGTGTTGCTGTACATAGGTAATATTTAATGTTATGTAAAGAGAGGGATAAATCATATTGCTTTTTCATATTGCCATAACTTTCATAACTTTTAATGATTTTCAGGAAGACACAACTTCTGGAAATCAACTTGGGTTGTCATTCATTGTAGGTCATCACTAATATGAGGACATATGATAGACCAGTCATCTCTCAGCTACTAAATGGGGTTGTAAAATATAACTATCTGATATACAGATGAAATTCAGGAGGAGCACAGTTTACTGTACATAAATCAGTGAAAAAACCCAAACACTAAAGAAAAAAAAATCATATTTTAATAAATCCAGTAGTAACCTATAAAGATACATTGGTTGTTATTATTATGAGACTTATTTGGAGGAAAAACACATAAAATAAATAAAACAAAAATATCCTTCTCTAGCGGAAAAGAATGCAAAAGTTAAGACTTCATATATCCTACCAATTCTAAAGAGGAAGCTTTCCCGTCAGTGATGGCAAAATACAGCGCCTGTATAAAACAGCTACTTGTAATTCTTACTCTTCTCAAGTGGAAAAATTATGATAATAGTTATATTATAGACTAAAAATATGGTATGTATTGTCAGCTTCTTATAACATTGGGACATTGTCCACAGGGTAATGGGTATATAATAGAGATACTGTATTATTGTGTAGGTAGTAATATCTGCCTGGAACGTTTGTCAGCACTATAAAACAATGAACTGCTTTATTACTCCTGTGACTAAATCTCCGCATTGTAAACGTAAGTTTGTCTTGCTTGGAGCCCATTAAAAGGACTGCATTTAACCAAGCAGGATCTGTATAAGTCATTTTTCTTTTTACTCCACTTCTTATTCATTTCTTATATATATGGAACCCTAGTTCAGTGTAGAATTTAATAATTATGTTGTATGTATTCCTACTATAAGCAAATAAACACATTATATAACATGGGGTTCCATTTGAAATACACTTCTGTGTATTTTATTTCCATGCTATACCTTGTCTATACGAAATAAAAAAAATATGTATAGATAGGGCCTGGCATCTATCTTTATCTACCTGCTGCTGCTGCTAGTGTATAATCATATTGCATAATTCTAATAAATGTTAAGGCCTGATGCCATTGTCACTTATAGATTGCATTTTTCTCTCACTCAAAAAGACTCTGAATATCTTTGATTACAATAATCAGCAGCCTGAAAGGTAAAACAATTCCTAAAGCATAAATAAATTTGAAAGTTCTATACTAAAAAAATTATCAAAATTATATAAATATAGCTTTGCGTGTAAAAGAAATATAAATATGGACAGAAATTTTCTTACCTATAAATTGCTTCTCTTAAATCAATTGCATACCTACTGTGCCCACCCATCAACTCACTGTGGAGGGCTAATTTCAGAAAAATAGTTATGACTTCTCCTATAATATTTTATTTAGACAACGTGCAAGACCTTAAAGGTAATATTTTAATGAGGAGCAGTGTGCATGGCTCTTTCTCCTAGGTATCTATGTATGTTCATAGTCCACTGACACTAAGTAAGTATGCACTAGCATAATGTGAAACTCAAGGGCCCCATAAAAAACTCCAAAAGGGTTGCCAACTATCAAAGGAGTCTAATAAAATTGTCCTTTCCCCTGCACTTCTTCTGCCTACTCTCTGCGCTCTCTTGCCCCCCTACACTCTCTCCAACACCTCTCTGTATTCTCTGCCTTTCCCCTCTTGAACTCTCTTCGGCCACCCTGCACTCACTCTTGCCCTCCGACACTTTCTCTGGACCCCTCAACATTCTCTCTACCCAACCCTCTGTGCTCTCTGGGCCCCTGCATTCTCTATGTGTCCCTGCTCTCTCACTGAACTCTCTGTGCTTTTTTGGCCCCTAAACTCTCTCTGCCCACTCTCTGCGCTCTCTGTCTCTCCATGTCAGTTCTATGAAGCTGGAACTGTGATGTCACGGTCATGTGACTAATCACATGACCGAGACATAACCACAGGTCCTGTAGCGGCATCTGTACTCCTGTGAGTGCAACGGGTGTGCTGATGGGTGTGTTGTGGGTGTGTGAGTGGACTAGTGTGTTTTTGGTGGCAGGAGTGCTGCAGGTTGGTGTGCGGGCAGGCGACTGGGCTTGTAGTGGTGGTGTTCCACTGGTGACATATTGTGACATATACCAATAGGGTGTCCTACTATGGTTTTCAGCGTATTTCCAGTGATATGCTTTCTGTGATATGGCCTAGTTGAGGCAGAAATTGAAGGCAGATGCAACTAGGTAAGTATATATACATTATGATATATGATGGTAAGTATATAGGTAAGTATACTTACACTGGGTAAGCATATATATAGATTATTACATATGATGTTCCCACATCCAGCTGTACGAATTTACAATTAATCCTGATGCAAGAAATTATGGCAAAGAGTGAAGAGGAGACAGCATGATAGTGAAGTTCTGGCCAAAGCAAACAGTAGAGGACCAGCAAGGTGCTGCAGAGACAGGGGAGTGCCTGGGTGGGTATACTTTTTTTACAGAAATTCTTTAATACTTTTCTGGCCCACAAACATTTTTAAAACTGACTACAAACTGATTGCAATGTTGCTGAATTCAAGCCAACTAAAGGGGGTTGTCCAGGCTTTTTGTATAATTTATATGTGTATTTAGGCTGCAAAATGTTGACAGTTTGTAGTTTACACCCTGTCAGCATTTTGCAGGGTCACCCAGATATCACTGTTTTGCGTCTGCAGGAGAGCAACCTAGGGGAAGGTTTGTTTTGGAGCTTACATGTAAATGCATAACTGGTCATTTTCACCCAGTCTCCTGCAAACACGCCTTTGACTCCTACAAGTCCGCCCCCAGGCTCCTACAGGCCCATTCCCCAGTCTCAGCATGCCCAGATACATACAAGCCTTCCCCAGTCCCAAGCAAGGCCACCCGGCAGTCCCCAATATGACCACCCATTCCATTGAACACAGCTGTTACCTCCTCCTCTGGCACAGTATACCGAATCCACAGCTTTGTAAAGGATTCACACAGTATCAGAGGAGGAAGTGAACGCTGTGTGCAATGCAGTGTGCACTCACCTCCAGCCCTCACCTGTGGCCGTGTTTTCATGGGAGCAGATCCTACTCTCTCCTGCAGCCACCTGCTATGTGTCCTGCTCTGTGCTGCAGGAGATACAGAAAGGAGAAGCATCGGCTCCACTGACACAGAACAGGCGGCAGAGAGGTGGATCATCTCCACTGACAGAGTGACCACAGGAGAGGACAGGAGGTGAGCGCACACCGCAATTTGCACAGTGCTCACCTTCTCCTCTGATAAAGTGTGCTGAATTGCAGCTCAGTGCACTAAGTGGTCATCTCTTTCACACAGCTGCATATTTGGTGAACTGTATCAGAGGAGGAGACCACTGTGTGCAATGGGGGTGGGTGGTCATATTGGGGACTGGTGAGGTCCTGTATGGGCTGAGCATGCTGAGAATGGGGGATGGGCCTGTATGAGTCTGGGGATAGCCAAACATGATGTGACTGGGGGAACTGGCCTGTAGGAGTCTGGGGCTGGCTGGGCAGTTTGAAGTCTGGAGCAGACCTGTAGAAGCCTGGGGGTGAATCTGTAGGAGACTACGCGTGGCCGGGTAATTTAAAGTCTAGGGGGCGGGCCTGTAGGAGCCTGGGGGTGCAGGCCTTTAGGAGTCACAGGCATGTTTGTAGAAGACTGTAGGAGACATCGCTGTGTATTCCGTACACTGTGCCAGAGGAGGAGGTACCCACTGTGTACAGTGGGGGTGGGTGGTCATATTGGGGACTGGGGCGTGGCCATTCTTGGGACTGGCAAAGGTTTGTATGAGTCTGGGGGTCACTGGGCATGCTGAGACTGGGGCATGGGCCTGTAGGAGCCAGGGGGGGCAAACCTGTAGGAGTCAGAGGCATGTTTGTAGGAGACTGGGTGGAAACAACCAGTTATACATTTACATGCAAGCTCCAAAACAACTTCCCCTGTCCCCCGCTTGCTCTCGTCTCTCCTCCAGATGCAAGACATTGATATCTGAGTAACCATGCAAAATGTTGATAGGGTGGTAAATAACAAACTGTCAACATTTTGCAGCCTGGATACACATAAATTATACAAAAAACCCTCTAAATTCATAAAAATTTGGATTTGCTAAATTACACAAATATTGGGAATTTTCAAACAACTTTGATTAGTTTACAATAGATCAACTTATCCTTATATGTAATATATCATCTTCATGCACATTGAGAAAGTGCATAGAATAATGTCGTACATTTGCAGAATGAATACAATGCATGCCACTTATAACTACACACATATGAATTTTAAAAGAGTTTAACATTTTTGATTAGCAAAAAAAAAGATATATAAGTCAATGCCAGTTGATCCAGTGCCCTTCTTGTATCTATGAATAGCTCTCATATTATGTTTCTGTGATTTTTTCGGACCTTGATTGTTTTTGTCCTTTACGATGCCTGTCTTTTTCAAAGACCCCTCTAAGTGTGTAATTGATCAATCAATTGAATCATACGGTTTCTTTGTTAAAGTCTTTGAATATTATATTATAAGTTTTAATATTTTTATTTAGTGGACCATAATCACTATGAGTATGCGCATAGGACTGCTGTATCGTTAGCCTTCATGTTTGCAAACATTTATCAATAAAAAAATATATTGGAAAAAAATGTATGCAGCTTAATTAACTCTTTGGTGATTTTTTCATTATTTTCTGCTGACAATTCATTGCTCCATTCGCAGTGACCGGGGAACCCACACTGCGTGTACAGTTGGTTGGAGCCTGCTGAAGCAAAGAGTACTAGGAAAGCTTTTTTCGTCTGGAGAAACATGTGACAACTCCTGCTGGTGCCATACTTGCCAGACTGAAAGAATAATTCATATGATTAATCAATTAGAATATCTAGTTCATTGTTGTTAGGAATTACAGCAAATCCCTTCAATTATAAAAGAGAATAATAAAAAATACATGCAGAATAATTTTAGATTTAGCTGTAGACATTAGCCATAGAAATAGAGTTTGATCTCAATGTCTGAGACGTACACAGTTATGTCTTACTGCCTATTTAATAGCATGGTTGCCTTCAATCTATTATAGTAGCCAAGGATACTTTGTTGCTAGGCAGGTATATTACTGCACATCATAATCATTTTTTTCCTTGGCAGAATATACTTCACTTTTTATGATATGGACAGGGCATACTAACCTCTCATTTACATGAAGCTCTTTTTTATGTACAATGCAATGAATAATAAGCAGACCTAATGATAATTTACCTTGTAAATGAGCAATGCATTCACTCATGACTATTTGAAATGGTGTGTATCCGTAAATGTGTACAGATTTTATTGGTCAGCGTCAATAGCTGGTGCCATTTCATGGTCCATACGTCGTCATAAATAATCTGGCTAACGATAACTCAGCATTCACACACCTTAGATGAGACCGCTCTTGATATTTGCCCGATAACGTTTCAATAGTAACCTCCAATTGAGTTCAACGAGATGTTACAACGCTTTGTAATTAGTAAATAGAAGTAATTTACAATAGTAGATGTATTATAATTACTATCATCCTAGACAACAGGGCAATAATGGAGTTGCACAAAATTTCATTTTTGATTGATTCAACTCCATTATATCAGATTTACAATAATTACCAATTGACTTATTTCCCCCCCAGGATGAAGTAGAAGTTGCGTGTAAGAATATTTTGTGAAAATTTAAATGAATTCACCACAATTACGTGAGGAGTTTTGTAATATTGTGCAATGTAGTGAAGCCTTACTCTATGGAAGGATTAAAGTATACCTCTCGGATAAAGTTACAGAAACCCAAATATAAAGGAAGTGCTTTATTTCCAATTCTATAAGATATATTCAATAGCTGAAATACTCACTAGACTATGAAGCTGCATGGAAAAGAAATCCCACAGGCTTCACTGCAGTCAGTCATCCTGTTGAAAACTTCAGTGTGAAACTCATTCACAAAGATATTTAAAAGTCTCTTAAAGAAAAGTACAAAGTAAGATTTATTTAGTAATTATATTTATTTTATTGAGATATTGCCTTGTACTAGAGTACTGTGTTGAAAGGCGTAACTACAATAGGTGCAGAGGTTGCAATCACACGCAGGCCACACAGCCTAGGGGGCCCCAAAAGTCATTTGGTCTATAGAAAAAGAGCAAGGCTATCAAAGAGTTGCAATAATTGGGGGCCCGTTGGAGTTTGCATCGGGGCTCACAAGCTTCAAAGTGCGCCACTTACTGTGTTGGTCATTTTTTGTCAAAGATAACATTATTGTTGAAGACAACTATATATTAGTTAGCCTACTGTATTTGTGCTAATATCAAGTGACAGTTTACCATTAATTATGAGCAAAGTATTGAAACGTTGACAATTTGGCTGCAAAAATGGTCATCCCAAAGGCTATCCTCTGGTCTTGTACTCACTTTGGATTCCATAATATTAGGTTCATTTTGCTTTTGTGGTGGATATTTTTCTTAACTAATTTGTTTCTACTTTTTTTTTATTACTAAATGAATAGTGTTTACAGTGTATGATGCACAGAGTCCTGTAGCTTGCCAATTAAATGACAAAGCTGCTTACCAAAGTGAGCTGTAATCCTCTTTTATTGGGAACACTACGAGTGACAGTTATTTGGGCTTGTTATATCATGTTCAAATGGCACATAATTTCAATGTGGGGTTCGTACATAAAATCATTTTACTTTACTTCATAATGAAGTTCCAGTGTTTATTAGAATAAGGATGTGCACAAACTGAGTTTGAGTCAAATAATACTAATAATCTGTCCAGAAAACATACACATGAACATTTGAATATAAACACTCAGAAAAGAGAATGCTTAAAATTATGCTAACAAAATACTGTACTAGATGAAGACAAAATTATGTGCAATTTAGAGAAGAATTCCTATGATTTTTTTTTATTCCGCAAACCTGCTAAGGTCATGTTAACGTAATACATTTTTGCAGCACATTGTTTACTAAATAAATACTGTCCGAACAAAATGAATTTCAAGAGTTTTCAGCTGTGGTGTGAGTTTTCAGACTTTCGCATCTCGGCAGCATGTTCATTTCTTGCTGCAGAGTTGGAAGTGATCACCATCAGGTGAAAGCAGGTAAAAGCCACCCTGCACCCACCGCAGATGGTGTGTAAAGGGTGCTGCAGTCTCTCCACATTCACCCGCGGGTTCCTGTAGGTCTGGAGGCACTGCGTGTTGGATCATGAGCAGACAGCCTCAGAATGCATCTAAATAACCTTGCTAAGTAATAAAAATGATTGTAACTAGGGATGGGCGAATCTACTCGTTACTACTCGGTACTCGCCGAGTAGTAAGGGATTCGCCCGACTCGTTACACTGCGAGTAATCTCAGGGATGACTCGCAGTCAGTAACGAGTCCGAAGGGAGCGAAGGAAGAGAGGGGGGAGAAATGCTCCTTACCTCTCTTCCGGCTTCTGCTATGTGCTGTGTGCTGGGCTCTGGGACTTGCGGGCTGTGGCAGCTCCAGGGTCCTAGAGCCCGCCTACACAGAGATGTAGCAGAGCTGAGAGAGTTCTCAGCCTGCTCACTCCCTGTGCATAGATATGTATATGTATGCACAGGGTTGTGGCAGTGAAGATGTCGTTTTTGGACTACGTCGGACGGAAGAGGATTTTTGGAGTAAAGATGGAGTCTCTAATGTCTTTTTTGTTTTATTTTTAATAAAAAAAATTTCTCTGTGTTGTGTTTTTTTTTTATATTGAGTACTGGAAATTCATGGCGGTCATGTCTAATATTGGCGTGACCGCCATAAATTTCGGGCTTAGGGTCAGCTGATAATACAAAGCTGGCCCTAACCTCTTTATTACCCAGCGTGCCAATGCCACCAGGGCCGCTGGAAGAGCGGGGTTCAGCGCCAGAAGATGGCGCTTCAATGAACGCGCCATCTTCTGGGGCGGCTGCGGGCTGCAATTTGCAGCGGGGGGTGCCCAGAAAGCTTGGGCATCCCTGCGCTGTGGATTCCAGCCCCCAGCTGCTTAGCTGTACCTGGCTAGACATAGAAATTGCGCGGAGCCCCACGCATTTTTTTTTTTATTATTTCATGAAATTCATGAAATAATAAAAAAAAGGGCTCGCCTATATTCTTGTGTCCGGCCAGGTACAAATAGGCACCTGGGGGTTGGGGGCAGCTCGTCGCTGCCTGCTGGATCCGGCTGGTTACAAAAATACGGCGAAGCCCACGTAATTTTTTTTTTTGAAAAATCTATAAAACAATCCTAAAAAAGGATTGCATCTTTACTAACCCCTCGACCATGGTGGAGGGGTTAATAAAGAGGCAGTCCCTTTTTTAGGATTGTTTTATGGATTTTTCAGAAAAATTTCACGTGGGCTTCGCCGTATTTCTGGAACCAGCCAGATCCAGCAGGCAGCGACGGGCTGCCCCCGACCCCCAGGTGCCTATTTGTACCTGGCCGGACACAAGAATATAGGCGAGCCCTTTTTTTTTATTATTTCATGAATTTCATGAAATAATTAAAAAAACAATGCGTGGGGCTCCGCGCAATTTCCATGTCTAGCCAGGTACAGCTAAGCAGCTGGGGGCTGGAATCCGCAGCGCAGGGATGCCCAAGCTTTCTGGGCACCCCCGCTGCAAATTGCAGCCCGCAGCCGCCCCAGAAGATGGCACGTTCATTGAAGCGCCATCCTCTGGCGCTGAACCCCGCTCTTCCAGTGGCCCTGGTGGCAATGGCTCACTGGGTAATTAAGGGGTTAGGGCCAGCTTTGTATTATCAGCTGGCCCTAAGCCCGAAATTTATGGCGGTCACGCCAATATTAGACATGACCGCCATGAATTTCCAGTAATCAATATAAAAAAAAAAACACAGAGAAAATTTTTTATTAAAAATAAAACAAAAAAGCCATTAGGGACTCCATCTTTATTTTAAAAATCCTCTTCCGTCCGACGTAGTCCAAAACGCAATCTCAGCTCTGCTACTTCCCTGTCTGTGCTTAGACAGACAGGGATGTAGCAGAGCTGAGAACTGACTAAACAGTCAGAGTTCAGCTCAGGGCATTAGGACCTGAGCTGAACTCTGCTGTCAGCCAGACTCGCTCTGCTCCGGAGATTCCCGAGCAGTGACGCAAGTTAATTTATTCACTGCTCCTGTCACCATTCGGGAATCTCCGGAAACAGAAGCAGAGAGACTCGGGGAGCGAGTCTGCAGCTGAGGCGGCAGCGGCGGCGGAGGCAGGGGTAAGTAGCCGGCCGGGCCGGTGCACCCCCCCTCTCCCCCCTCACCCCCCCTGACCCCCCCCTTCCCCCCTCCCCCCTTCAATCTTTTTTTTTTTTTTATTATTATTCTTTAAAAGCCAGCGGCTTTTTGCTGCTGGCTTTAAAAGAATAACAGGGGGATTTGCAGGTTTTTCCTCTGCTGCCAGACCCCTTATAGGGTCCGGCAGCAGAGGAATCGCTGCAATACTCGCCTCCCCATTCATTTACATTGGACTCGCTAGACTCGCAACGAGTAGCGAGTCCTGGACTCAGACTCGTTACAGTCTAGCGAGTCCGAGTAATTTAGGATTCGCCCATCTCTAATTGTAACCATTATAGAATAACCCACTACCTGGGGCATGTGCCCAGGTACCATCCCCTAATTACACCCATGATTTCATTTTAAATAGTAGCATGATGATGATCGATAGGCAATTTCTAAATAAACATGTAGAAATATGCAGACCTTATATAGTCCATATAGTAAATACCAAATACAGGCATATTGATCAGTAAAAAAAGTGTAAAATAAAAATACAGTAATATAAAAGCATGTATATTTTTATTATGCTCAGCAATCCATTTAAATATACTGGCAAACATTTTAACTAAATCAAGTAAAACGGAAGTTTCTATTTTAGGCGGATGTGTTTTTTATTTGTATTTGATGTATCTTAAAACAAAGATCTAAACATATTTCTTCCTCATTTTTCTTGGGATAAAAACATGCATTAGCGACAGATCTATCTCACAGACGGTTATTCCAGCCAGCTTCAGTATCTTTCTGTTGTGTTGCTATGGTGACAAGAGAGGCAGAAATAAGAGAGGAAATTATATATTGCCCATCATTGCCTTCTTAATCTTTGATTGAAGGGTAAAAATATGTAAGATTTATATTCCTTTAAGATCTCTCACATTTTTTCCATAGAGTCGTTTTGCAGACATTTTTTTTCGCTGGTTTACTTTAGGCCATGTGCACATGTCCAGTATTTAGTGAGTTTTTAACCTTAGTATTTATAAGCCAAAACAAACCAGGAGCGGGTAAAAAAATGCACAAACATTTTTCTATTATACTTTTCCTCTGATTGTTCCACTTTTGGCTTTAGCTTAGATATACTGATTTAACCCTTTAAAATCCCGGCGATTTTCCGGTTTCTGTTTTTCCATCCCCTTCGTCAAAGAGCCAAAACTTTTTTATTCTTCTATTAATATAGACATATGAGGGCTTGGTTTTTTATGGGATGAGTTGTACTTTTGAATGAAATTGTTTATTTTACCATAGTGCGTACTTCAAAAAAATTCCAAGTGCAATGAATTTCCTAAAAAAGGGAAATCTCAGGTCAGTACAAGTTCGTAGATACCAAACATGTATACTTTTATCTAAATTAAAATAAAATTCAGAAGTTTTTAAAAGAAAAAGAATTGCACTTCTGGCTCCATTTTCCATGACCTGTAGCATACTTATTTTTTTAGATCTGGGGCTGTGTGATGGCTTAATTTTTGCATCTTGAATTTTCATTTCTAATTAAACCATTTTTGGGTGGATGTGCTGTTTTGATCACCATTGCATTTTATTGCAATGTTACAGCGACCAAAAGAACGTACCGTATATACTCGTGTATAAGCCGACCCCCCTACTTTTGCCCCCAAAACCAGGGAAAACCTATTGACTCGTGTATAAGCCGAGGGTGGACCCCAGCACAGGTATACAGCCCCCAGCAGTGTGGTATACAGGCCTCCCCAGTGGTAGTATACAGCAGCCTCCCCAGTGGTATGCAGGCCCCAGCAGTATATACAGCAGCCCTTAGGTAGTACACAGCAGCCCCTAGGTAGTACACAGCAGCCCCAGAGGTATATACAGCAGTCCCAGGGGTATACACAGCAGCCCCAGGGGTGTACACATCAGCCCCAGGGGTGTACACAGCAGCCCCAGGGGTATACACAGCAGCCCCAGGGGTATACACAGCAGCCCCAGGGGTGTACACAGCAGCCCCAGGGGTGTACACAGCAGCCCCAGGGGTGTACACAGCAGCCCCAGGGGTAGTACACAGCAGCCCCAGGGGTAGTACACAGCAGCCCCAGGGGTATATACAGCAGCCCCAGGGGTGTATACAGCAGCCCCAAGGGTAGTACACAGCAGTCCCAGGGGTATTTACAGCAGCCCCAGGGGTAGTACACAGCAGCCCCAGGCCCCCCTCACTTTTTGGCGCCCCCACCTCAGGATGCCCCCCCCCCGCACGCAGGGGGGCGCTCATACATTACCAGCCTGTCAGCTGTCATCCTCCGGTGGCGGATCGCGGCTCCCGGCTCCGGCTTCCATCTTCTTCTGTGTCTTCCTGCATTGTGACCGGGGCTCATAGCGATGACGTCATCGCGACGCCGGCCGGTCATGTGACATGCAGGAAGACACGGAAGAAGATGGAAGCCGGAGCCGGGAGCCGCGATCCGCCACCGGAGGATGACAGCTGACAGGCTGGTAATGTATGAGCGCAGCGCTGCGTGCGGGGGGGGGGGCATCCTGAGGTGGGGGCGCCAAAAAGTGAGGGGGGCCTGGGGCTGCTGTGTACTACCCCTTGAGATTTTTTTTTTTTTATATACCGTATATACTCGCGTATAAGCCGAGGGGAGACTTTTCAGCCCAATTTTTGGGCTGAAAAACTCGGCTTATACGCGAGTATATATGGTAATTGTTTCATTTGGACTATTGTTTCGTTACTCAGTTTACAGATCTAAATAATTGATTTTATATTTTGATAGATCAGGCATTTCTTGTGTGGCAATACCAAATATGTGTATTTTTTAATAGTTTTATTTTTAATGAGCAAAAGGGAGGTAATTTGAACTTTTATGTTTTTTTTTATTTTTTCATATTTTTTAAAACTTTTTCTAACTTTTTATTTAGTTTACATGGCCCCTTAGGTCACCTCAGCTTTGCAGTGTGTGATTGCTTGTGCAATGCAGAGAGATACTTCAGCATGTCTCTGCATGGCACAAATGATCACTTTCTGCCAGTGATGCAGCTCAGGCATCACCAGCAGGAAGTAATTCATGACAGCATCCAGGATCATCAGCTGAACCCACACTGTGATAACAATGCATTGAGGCCCCTAGATCGCATCACAAGGTCACTAAGGTCAGTGGGAAAAAGCACAATCCCTGTCTCGGTGCTTTGGATCATGCTATCATTCACTGGGTTAATACTGCTGATAGGATCGCTAATCTGATCAGTCCTATTAGCTATAAATTTCAGCTGATCAGATCAGCTGTCATGTGTGGGAGATGATGCAAGGGAGTGAGGTTGCCAAGAGAGTGCAATTATGCCCTTGGTCATGAATGGGTTAAAAAAATCACCAAATGCTTAACATGAGCCCGTGGCCTAAAGCTTCACAAAGTTTTTTGCTTCACCATTGTAGGATTATTTAATTTAGGTGATTTTGATAAAATTGTAATACATATGGTGGATATATCTGCACTAAAGATGTAAGATCAGTCTATTTACGATTTCCTAAATAACAGTTAAGGGGCAATCAGTTCTTTCTCACTTTCTACTGTTAACAGACTAGAAGCTACCATGTTTTTATCTAAAGTCATTAAAATTAGGAATAGTTTGTTGTCTACTGCTATGGGCTATGTGAAAAATGACTAACAGTGACTTCAAAGGTTTTTCTATATGTACAAGTATTTCAATGATTTGAAGTGGAAGTGGTGGTGAATGCACATATTGAGATCACAGAGAGGTAAGATATCAGTGTTTGCATGTGCAGCCTCTGACAAAATTGCCTTCAGTAAAATGGTGCCTGAAATGACGCTTGTGCAGATTGAGATTTCAGCTCTCTGAGGTCTTAATCTTGGCATTTGCTGTCTCCGGCATAATTTTTCTGAAGTCCGTCAAGTTCATCACTGACAGATCAAGGTCGCCTGTATCCTGGAGCATCTTCCCACTTTTAGCCCAGAGCCTACAGCATCGCCCCACTCATGCCACCCTGGGTTACTGCAGCTGTGATCCTGACTCCTACGATCCCACTCAACCGACTCACACACAGATAAGCTACATTCATTTTATAAGGTGCACCTTCAGTTATTATCCAAATTGGGGGGAAAAAAGCCTGAAAATATGGCAATTTAGAATAAAGTCTGAAAATATGGCAATCTAGAATAAAGATATTCTGTTAATTAAAATAATTTGCTTTCTTTTGTTTGAAGTGTTTTCAGCATAGCCAGTATAGTTTCCTATTAAATAAATAGTTTTGTATTTTATCTAATATGTTAGCAATTGCTACAAAAAAATTGGGTTAAAATCCCTTAAATGCCCCCATACACATTAGCTGATGTTTTAGTACTTACATATACAGTTGTGCTCAAACGTTTGCAAACCCTGGCTGATTTTTTGTTTTCTTGACCTGTTATCAGGGAATATGAATACCAGAAAAACTTTATTTCCACTCATGTTTAGTATTTGGGTGTAGCCATTTATTGTCAAACTACTGTGTTTTCTCTTTTTAAATCATAATGACAACTAAAACATCCAAATTACCCTGATCAAAAGTTCACATACCCTGGTGATTTTGGCCTGATAACATGCACAGAAGTTGACACAAATGTGTTTGAATGGCTAATAAAGGTAACATCTTCACCTGTGACCTGTTTGCTTGTAATCAGTGTGTGTGTGTGCATAAAACTGAGTGAGTTTCTCGGATCCAGAGAGACTCTTGCACCTTTCATCCAGTCACTGACGTTTCTGGATTGTGAGTCATAGGGAAAACAAAAGAATTGTCAACGGATTTACGGGAAAAGATACTTGAACTGTGTAAAACATAAAAGGGATAGAAAAAGATATCCAAGGAATTGATAATGCCAATCAGCATTGTTCAAACTGTCATTAACAAATTGAAAATCAGGGGCTCTGTAAAAACCAAACCATGATCAGGTAGACCAACAAAGATTTTGGCCACAACTGGCAGGGAAATTGTTCGGGATGCAAAGAAACACCACAAAATAACATCAGCTGAAATACAGGACTCACTGAAAACTAGCGGTTTGGCTGTTTCAAAATGCACAATAAGGAGGCACTTAAAGAAAAATGGGCTGCATGGTCGAGTCACCAAAAGAAAGCCATTACTGCACAAATGCCACAAAGACTCTCACCTACAATATGCCAAACAGCACAGAGACAAGCTTCCAAACTTCTGGAACAAGGTAATTTAGAGTGATGAGACCAAAATCAAACTTTTGACTACAACCATAAGCGTTCCATTTAGAAATGTGTCAACAAGGCTTATGATGAAAAGAACACCATTCCTACTGTAAAGCATGTAGGTGGATCGAAGATGATGTGGGAATGTGTAAGTTACAAACGCACACAAAACTTGGTCAAAGTTGAAGGAAAGATGAATGCAGCATGTTATCAGCAAATACTGGAGGCAAATTAGCACTCACCAGCCCAAAATCTGCACATGGGACATACTTGCACATTCTAATATGACAACGATCCAACACATAAGGCCAAGTTGACCTCTTATTGGCTACCGCAGAACAAAGTGAAGGTTCTGGAGTGGCCACCTCAGTCTCCTGACCTCAAAATCATTGAGCCACTCTGAGGAGAACTCAGGAATGCAGTTCATGCAAAAAAGCCCAGTAATTTACTGGAACTGGAGGCTTTTTGCAAGAAGAATGGGCTGCTTTACCATCTTAGAAAATAAGAAGCCTCATCCACAACTTACACAAAAGGCTTCAAGCTGTCATTGATGTTGAAGGGGGCAATATATTGTATTAAGAACTGGGGTATGTAAACTTTTGATATGGGTCAGTTAGATGTTTTTGGTTGTCATTATGATTTAAAAAGAGAAAACACAGTAGTTTGACAATAAATGGCTTCACCAAACTACTAACCATAAGTGGAAAAAAGTTTTTGTGTTATTATTCATAGTCTTTGACAAAAGGCCAAGACAGTAAAACATGTGCTGGGGTATGTACACGTTTGAGCAAAACTGTATACTTTGAGAGACTCACTGCCAGATTTATATTACATGGACTAAACTCCAGAAAGAATCAGACACTGAAAATGAGCAAATCAGATCCTCTTGACAACTAATATTATTCAGCAGGAGAAAGTCAATGATCCGCCAACATTAGGAGGTTAAAGGGAACCTGTAAGGTTGTTTATGCCCCCAAATCTATCACTACCTGTCTCTGCAGCTTCCTATTAGATCCCTATATGACCTAAATGTGAGGTATAAACGTGGAAAAATACAATTTATAACTTACATTTTCTCCCTTTCTGAGGGCGTTCCTAGACATGTGGGCGACAGGTAGGTGGTCTCTCCGGGTCCATACTCCCCCCTTGCTTTGTGGTATCATGACCTGGTGGGCGTGATTATTCATTCAGAAGTGCCATCCCGATTTTAAATCTATGAGTAGTTCCTTCCTGGTATCATGCACAGGTGTGCATCATTTCCGGTCCGCTGCATTTTAGTGGTTTATTTGGTGTATGGTCCGGCTTCGGAATGCTAACTCTGCATGCTCCGCAGCAAGCCACTCACTCTACCCAATACACCCCTATACTGCACAGAACCGGAAGTGACATACCCGGAAGGATTTAAAATTGGGACCTTGCTTCTGATTGAATTATCATGCCTACTGGGGTATGATACCCACGCAGCGAGTGTGGAGAATGGACCCGAGAGACCACGCACCCGTTGCCCACACGTCTAGGAACGCCCTCTGAATGTCTGAATTGGGGAAAATGTCAGTTATAAATTGCTTTTTCCACATTTATACCTCACATTTAGGTCAGACAGGGATGATTAGGGATGTAGAAGAAAGCTGCAGGGACAGGTAGTGATAGAATTGTGGGTTGTAACCACCCGGGGGTCTGCCGCAGGGCTCCAGCGCCCTCTGCTTGAATAGCGCCGCTCATCTCCTCACTTTTGGGGCTACTGCTTGAGCGCATGAAACTCCATCTCCAAATCAGTGACTGCTGGAGAACTGCAGGGATCATGATCCTCCCCTCAGCCAATCACCAAGCCTCTGTGTCCTGCCAATCAGGAGTACCCTGCTGTAATATAAGCTTCCTGTTTCCTGTCAGTCTTTGCCAGGGCAATTTCTACCTTGTGAAGTTGCTATTCCTGGTCTGGTCAGGTTGTTCCTTGTTTTGCATAATATCTGATACCTGTTTGTTACTTCCAGCAGATCTCGTCCCTGCCGACTCCTCTTTGTCTCCGGTGTTCTTGACCTGCTCCCCGGACCTCTTCTCTGCTGAAGTGCTGGCTCCAGTCCTGCTCCGGTTCCCTGGTGTTCTTGTGCTGTTGCTTTACCACGTCGCCTGGGGTCGGTTTAACACTCATGTCCGCTTCATTGGTCCCCCTGAGGTTGGTACCGGCGGTATCCCTGTATAGGGGTTAAGCGCTCCGGGGCCTCCTTCGGTGGTATTCCGGTGCTGCAACCTTGTGGCTCTCCCCTGGGGCGTGGGTTCTTGTTTTGTTGTTGTACACAATAAACCTTTTGACTCTACTGCTCTAGTCCGCCTCTCTATCAACCAGGTATCGGCATCCGCAACTATGCGGTCCAGTGGGTTCACACGTAGGGTTCGTCAGTAGGACGTGACATGGGTATAAACTAGGTGACAGATTCCTTTTAACAGTTTTTAGTTTATTGTGTACAGGATGCCTTTTGACTGTCCCCATTGGAGGGTAGAATCTACACTGTGGAATTTCAGTAGCCAATCCTCTTGTTCTCCCTTGAAATTAGCCACTGCCAGAGGAGTGATGATTCCATCATTTTCATCAGCGGTAGTATCATGGAATGATTCAATAGAGATCATAAATTACACATTTTTCTACTCCTCATAGACCTCTGTAACATGATTCTAAAGCGGCCGTCACACGCACAGATATCTTGCCAGATATCGTTTAAGCGATCTCCTTTTTGATCGCTTAAGCGATATCGGGCAAGATATCGTTGCATGTAATCAAGCGATTTACGATGGTAAATCGCTTGATCGTGACATCGCTGATCTGAGGTTCGGTTCTCAGATCTAGCGATGAACGATGCAACGATCTGCATCATCGTGGTGTATGACACCACGATGATCCATCTCCCAGCGACCGCGCCTATGCTGGGAGATGGTAACTATGGTACACGTCGGGTAACTAAGCGACGCGCGGCGCCTAGTTACCCGATGTGTACCATAGTAACGAGCGAGATCGCGGCTCCACATCGCTGGTGAGTCTGCCTGTGTGACATCTCACCAGCGATGTGAGCGATATTGTAAGCGATTGCGCGTGCACGTGATCGCGTACAATATCGCTAGCGATATCTCCCCGTGTGACGGCCGCCTAAGAAGCATAAAGGTGGGTATTAGTTGTTTGTGAAATTTGGATATACATGATATCACCATACTTAGTTCAGTCAACTCTTATACTTCAATAAGTTTTTCATCAGGAACTGGTATAGGTTAAATACATTGTCCATCCATGCAAATAATCTACAGCACTTTAGTAATCTGAAAAAATCAGAGTCAGCATTCATATTGAGATAAAATATTTCTAACTAGATGTCTCTTCATAAAAAGTAACCATATGTATTCAAATAACACTATATAAATATTTTTCCCAGCAATATGTGCACCTGAAGGATGAAGATGGAACTCGAAATTTGGATTATAACTTTTATTTCAACCTAGCGCACAGCCGGTTTCGATTTCTTTGAGTCTACTTCAGGTATAATGTCATGTATTGGATCTACAGTATATGCAGTAACTCAAGATACCAAAAAGGTGAGTGGATTTTCTTTGAGTATATACCCTTAAAACCTAACTACTACACTTAGAAGTCTGCTCTTCCTATTTCTCTCCCTATAATCCCCTCTAGTTTCATATGCATTTGAAGAAACATCTCACATATATTTCAGGCAAATATAGGCCTGAGTTATTGCAAGTTGTACAGTGTTTTTGTATATATCTTTTGGTGTTTGTATCACTTTCTAGGATTTTTTTTATATCTAGATAAAGGGCAATAACTGGTGCATTCTCTGATTTGGTCTTCACTTCCTAACTTCCAACTACGGTAAGTGTATTTTACCTCTAGAAATTAGAGGTTGGTAAGGACTCCTGCAAAAGTCTGTTAAACACCGCAGTCAACAAAGGTATACTCCTTAAGTATTTGTAAAATAAAGTTGGAAATGAATGGTTAACAGAAAATCTTAGATGCCAATGTGCTGCAAAGGTCAAAAGGCTAATAGGCATCACAGCATAAATCCTTTCATGAAAAAGTGGTACAGTCTTTCTAAGATCCTATAAGGGAATATTCTTTTTCCTTTTCACTTCAACCCACGACCTTCAGAAAAATAAGTTCCACTCTGAGCGAGTTTCTTTGATAACAGAATTCGAGCCTCCAAGGACTAGTACAATACTGTGTGGGAAAGAAAACGGTCTCCTTATTTAAAATCCAATCAAAACTTGAATGAATAAAAATAAAATGATCCAAGGTCATCATTATTGTCTTTCATTGTTACTTGTCTTGCCTTCAAATGCTTGCATAGTACATGTAAAATAAAAAATGTTTTATTGCATTACTTAACTCATAATTGCATGTCAAGCATCTTTGCTGCTAAACAGTAGATCTGTCAAGTGACAACTAACCATGGTGATTATTCACCATGCAACCAGTAATTATTTATATGCCTGATTGATCAAAAATGTATCAACTAATATTGTTTCAAATTAAGACTGGGGTCACACGAGCATATGTTCACTCATGCGAGAGAATGAGACAGAATATGCTTCTGACACTAGGCTCAAACTCTGATCAAAGTTTGAGTTGAGTGCCATACACTGAGCTCCAATTCTCTCACATGCAAGAATCAGAATACAGGTGCAGACAGGACAGAGTGCTTAATTTCTCCATCTTCTTCCTTGTCCGTGTCGGCATATATCAGACTGTACTATTTCCATGAACCCATAGACTTGCATGGGTATGTGTCATCTGATTGTCGGATGCATTCACAGAATGCTGTCATTTCTGTGTCCTTCTGAATTGGCATGAGACAAAAATTGCTGATATGCACTGCCTAGTAGTTTTAACATTGGGCCGAGTACTATCTGATAAAACATCAGATTACACTCGAACATGTTATATGCTGATGTGAGTGAGAGCTTAAAATGTGTAACAATATTAGATCTTGGTAAATGTAATCAATATTTCAACAACGATCAGGGGAACATAACTACAAGGTGACCTAAACACATAATAAACAACATTAAAGCATAACCGTCATTTTAAATTTGATTTAATAAATTTGTAGTACACATGAAAATAAACAATTTTGTAATGTATATCATCAGACAAATTTGCTTCTTTCTCTGCCACATTTGATCAGTCATTATCAAAATTCTTAATTCAGAGATAAAATCTATATTCAGTGAGGACTTTCCCATTGCTAAGATTGGAGAGAGGAGTTGTTGAGATTCTATGTGGATAGGAGATGGATGAGGGGCTGGAGCTCTGCATCTGGCTCCTCCCATGATGATCCTGAGAGTAGTCTGGGTCACAAGAACTGGAGTCTACAGAGCCTTTCATTGAATGTAGGAGAGGTGCACGTGCTTGACTTCTGCTCCATTTATTCTTAAAATTGGACTAGCAAAGAAAGCTGTTCTTGGTTTTCTACAGCAATTCTACGAACAAGGAATAGAATAGAAATCAAGCATCATATCTGTGTTCTTGGGTGCCAGAACCCAATTCTCAGAATACTGGGAGGGGTATCCAAGTGTTAGAACCACCAGAGATAACTAAATTATACCCAACCTATGGATGCAGACAGTATCAGACTGGGGCAGCATGGGCCCATCAGAAACATTGACTCTGGGATGTTTCCTTTGTTAGTACAAAGTGAAACAATGTATTGTGCAAACTACTGATTATATTTGTGGATTAAGTGATATATTACAGCAATGGGGAGCCCCAGAGGATTTTCTTGTTCTCCTGTTGGCCAGTCCAAGCCTGGATGGAGATAATTTTGAATTGTAGGAATGTCCCTATAAGTTTAGACCTGGTGGATCCAAACCATAGGGGGTCAGCAAGAGATATCATGCTCAAGAAACAAAGAAAGTCAAGTAAAGGCACAGCAATTCTATAGCAGTATAAAGCATATAAGTATAAATAATTGAATTTACTAATCCTAGGCTCTGTAATGAGAACAGAGCATCACTTGTATATATGTTTTTCAAAACAGAGGACAAAGTAGAGCCAAAAATTGCTTAAACTTGCATATAAAACTTTAGTTTATTTAAAGATAGATGAGACAACAGTAAAAACACAAATGTGTTGGACATGGGTGATATTTTTCATCCAGCACATAAGCAACAGGGTATCCACTAGTAAATTTAACAAACAGCGGTTTGAATCAAAAATATTGAGCATGCAAGCTGACAATCAGATGTTAGCATACAGAGCAGTTTATACAATACAGATTACCAGATTGCTAGACATGGTTACACCTGATATATCAAAGGTATTGCATCATATTGTCCCAAAGGGATCTTACATATCCACACATGTCTAAACATCATTGCATCTATAAGCCCAACCAGCAGGTAATAACCTGTCTATAACCCAAACAGCTGATTGTATGTATCCATATACCATACCCTAAAGTGCAAGTGCTGGAGGTGCAGAGGGTCCCCCATTATCCAAGGACTCCTAACGCACGTTTCGCTGTTATATGAACCAGTGCTTCATCATGAGGAGCATTGGTTCTTATAACAGCGAAACGTGCGTTAGGAGTCCTTGGGTATTGGGGAACCCCCTCCACCTCCAGCACTTGCACTTTAGGGTATGGTATATGGATACATACAATCAGCTGTTTGGGTTATAGACAGGTTATTACCTGCTGGTTGGGCTTATAGATGCAATGATGTTTAGACATGTGTGGATATGTAAGATCCCTTTGGGGACAATGGGACAATATGAAACAATACCTTTGATTTATCAGATGTAACCATGTCTAGCAATCTGGTAATCTGTATTGTATAAACTGCTTTGTATGCTAACCTCTGATTGTCAGTTTGCATGCTGAATATTTTTGATTCAAACCGCTGTTTGTTAAATTTACTTTGGATACCCTATTGCTTATGTGCTGGATGAAAAATATAACCCATGTCCAACACATTTGTGTTTTTACTGTTGTCTCATCTATCTTTAAATAAACTAAAGTTTTATATGCAAGTTTAAGCAATTTTTGGCTCCACTTTGTCCTTCTTTTGAAAATTTGTATGTGTTGAGCTGCTGAGCAAAAAACTGGATATTGTCCAGAAGCTCTATACTTTACACCAGATGGAATATGTATATCTTGTATATATGTTTACCTACAATGCTATGAGATGAAATAATAAAGTGACATTTTCAGAAGAGGGGAGAAAAATGATGTCACTTTATTCATAATTAGAATAATCATGTTATTAGCCTTCTTATACCATGGTACTTGTGATACCAAGTTGGAATAGGTATAAAATCCATGCCGCAGGTTCAGACTTTCAGCATATATGAAAATACAGTCAGTCTAAATGTATTATTAAGTAGTTGATGTGTAATTGCTGTCAATATTTTGTGTCACACCACAACTGTGCTCGTCAGCTGCCTCTCCGGACGCCATGAATAGGCTGCAGACAGCTCATCGCCAGCTGCACAGTCATGTGCTTTCTGCCCTGAAGATGACTTCAAATTGTAATTCAAGATGCCCACAAAGAGAATGAGCAGAATGTTATCCAGCTTCTATGTGATGCAGATTGCAAACTTTTATTAAAAAAAAAGAATTGTGAGTGAAAACGTAGCAGATGTAGAGTGGAGCAATAGCATATAATATACCCCACTGTGCTCCTTTGAAATGTTACAGTCTGTTTCTATTTTTCATATGAGGCGTCTGTATTTTAATATACAGAACAGTAGTAATACTTTTATTTCCTGCAGAGCCAAAGTTTCTGTATACTGAAATACCAACAATGAGAGAATGTGAACATAAGGAGGTCCCCCTTGTGTACAGACCGTATTGACTATTGAAATCTTTCTAACTTTTGGTCCTGTGAGAAATCATTTGCAACCCATAAAAATATTTGGAGCTGGCTCCTATCAGCTGATCATATCTATATTTAATACTTTGGGTATATGAATCAAAATGTCAAACTACAGAAATTGGCAGATGCTCTTGCAATGTTTGCCATATAAATATCACATAATATATTAACTTGATTTATAAGTAAAAATAATACAAGTAAAAACTTTTATTCTAATTAAAAAACATGCAAAAGTAAATGATGCTATATTGCACATGAATACCTTACACCTAACAAAGAGGTTTACAGCAGCTGAGGTAGTGTATCACTTAGGCTGGAAACACACTGTCCGTGTGATAAAAGAGTCACTCGGAGGAGTGTTAGATCATTAACCCTGAACAACCTCTGCCTGTCAGGATGGGGGTGTGGGTTGCTGACAGGAAGAGGTCGTTCAAGGTTAATGATCCTCCACTCGTCCGAGTGACTTGTATATCACACGGACAGTGTGTTTCCAGCCTTACTGTGAATTAAATATATAAAAAGTCACCCTGGAGTTTCTTGAACTGTCAATGACGCAAAGCTGGAAGCTGTGTGCTTCTAGGTGGTCCAAAACTCTTTATTGTTATAATTTACAGTATAGGGTGAATTATTTCATACACAATCACATTATTGCAGTGAATTTGTAAATCAAACTGCATTATGCACCTAAGTATCTTGGTTTGGGTTAAAACCTGCTCCTTGGTGCACCTAGTGGTAAAAAGTGAATTAGCAGCATGCCAAAAAGAAATTCCGTACCAGTAGGAGTTATTAGTAACTACCATTGTTCATATGAATATAAAAGACATTGTGAAGAAATCAATCGATAATTCCAATTACACAGCACAAAATCATTATTATTAAACGGCTCAACTCCTACATTATAAAAATATAATAGTTCTATCTGTGCCACACATGGACAACTCGGCTCTTATACATTCATCTAAGTAATTCAATACATCTACTTTTTTAATTCACTTTCCATCAGAAACACAAAGCTATTAGTAAACCTACTTTAAAGTGTCACCATATTCACGCTAAATGTATCCTTACTGAGTAAAAAAATCAACTTTGACAACTTAGTTCCAACTAGCTGAACAGGTGCATGCACTCACATTAACTACAGGCTCATTACCAAGTATGATCATCAACCTTACAAATATTTACTTAAAATTACATTTAATATCTTTACAGGGACAAAAGTTAAGTAAATGCAGAATTCTGCAGTGCTTGATTACTTCTAATGACTGCAAATATCTTTCTAATTATGTCCAACACTAAAGAGAATACAGAAATGTTCAATCTGTCTACACTTCCTTCCCATAATTGCTTGTTTAGTCATTAAATACTTACAGGATTCTTCCTCTTCTGAGCAAGGATTTTCCATAAAGATATCTCAGGGGTTTATAATCCTTATAGAAAAACTTTGATGGTTCTTAAGAGTTCAACGGCAAATGGTAGGTGAAGTCCAAGAAAAAGTTTTAAAGTGAGTCGAACGCTAGAAATAAAAAGTATCTGTCCCTTCTATTTAACTAGTATGATAACAGAAAAGCTTCAGATGTCTTGTTCCCTACAGCTGAAGCGATTGTTATATCCAGCGAGCTAAGAAAGTAACTGATGCCAGAGTTTTCTAGAGGCCGGTAGATATTTGACATTCCAGTACTTGCGCACAAGCTGTAAACAAATCAGTTCTTCTACTAGAAAGGATTGCTAAGCCTACATATATGGTTTTCTTCATGAGTGCATTTGTAGTTGGCCTAAATAGTTATTATAGATATTATAATCTTTCTTATCAAAATCCAAGTATCCAATTTCCAGTCTTTTTCTTCAGACAATAATTTACATTTTATATCTAAATTTATTTTCCTTATCTGCTTGTGTTCTTGCTCTCATTACATAATAAACCACGGGATTAAAACACTGAACTGAGCATAAACAAAAAATGAATATTGCAGTTACAATATCATGTAGCCATATACAAAAGATTCCTATAAATGTCTATGTATTATGAATAAAATATGTACAAATTGTTGGGTCTCTCCAATATATATGTATGCATTGACTGAGCTCTCTTAAAATGGCTTCCTCAATACCTGAGTTATGTGCTCACTATGGGTATATAGAGGTTAAATAGTCGAGTATGTCTTCTACAATGGGTAGGGAAAGTATTCAGACCCCTTTAAATGTTTCACTCTTTGTTTCATTGCAGCCATTTGGTAAATTCAAGCAAGTTCATTTTTTTTCTCATTAATGTAGACTCTGCACCCCATCTTGAACTGGAAACACAAAAATGTAGAAATCTTAGCAAATTTATTAAAAAAGAAAAACTGAAAGTGACTCAGACACCCATATTTAAATCACATGCTGTGCATTTCATTGTTGTCTTCCTTGAGTTGTTTCTACTCTTTCATCTGAGTCCAGCTGTGTTTAATTTAACTGATAGCATTTGATTTGGAAAGGCACACACCTCTCTATATAAGACTTTACAGCTCACACTGCATGTCAGACCAAATGAGAATCATGAGGTCAAAGGAGCTCAGAGACAGAATTGTGGCAAGGCACCATCTGGCCAAGGTTACAAAAGAATTTCTGCGGTACTCAATGTTCCTAAGAGCATAGTGGCCTCCCTAATCCTTAAATGGAAGATGTTTGGGACAACCAAAAGTCTTTCTAGACCTTGCCATCCAGCCAAACTGAGCAGTCATGGGAGAAGAGCCTTGGTGAGAGAGGTAAAGAAGAACCCCAAGATCTGAGCTCCAGAGATGCAATAGGGAGATGGGAGAAAGTTACACAAAGTCAATTTTCACTGCAGCCCTCCACCAGTCAGACATATGAAAGCCTGCATAGACATATGAAAGACCGCATAGAGCTTGCAAAAAAAAACACATAAAGGGCTCCTAGACTATGAGAAATAAGTTTCTCTAGTCTGTTGAGATGAAGAGAGAACTTTTTGGTGATAATTCTAAGCAGTATGTGTGGACAAAGCCAGGTACTGCTCATCACCTTCAAATACAATCCCAACAGTGAAACATAGTGACGGCAGCATCATGCTATGGGGTTGTTTTTCCGCTGGAGGGACAGGATGACTGGTTGCAATGAAAGGAAACATGAATGTGGCCAAGTGCAGAGATATCCTGGATGAAAACCTCTTCCAGAGTGCTCTGGACCTCAGACTAGGCCAAAGGTTCACCTTCCAACAAGACAGTGGCCCTAAGCACACAGCTAAAATAACAAAGGCGTGGCTTCAAAACAACTCTCTGACCATTCATGACTGGCCCAGCCAGAGCCCTGACCTAAACCCAATTGAGCATCTCTGGAGAGACTTGAATATAGCTGTCCACCAATGTTCGCCATCCAACCTGAAGGAACTGGAGAGAATCTCCAAGGAAGAATGTCAGAGTATCCACAAATCCAGGTATGAAAAATGTATTGCATCATTCCCAAGAAGACTCATGGCTGTACTAGCTCAAAAGGGTGCTTCTACTCAATACTGAGCAAAGAGTACTGAATACTTACAGTACAGACCAAAAATTTGGACACACCTCATTCAAAGAGTTTTCTTTATTTTCATGACTATGAAAATTGTAGATTCACACTGAAGGCATCAAAAATATGAGTTAACACATGTGGAATTATATACTTAACAAAAAAGTGTGAAACAACTGAAAATATGTCTTATATTCTAGGTTCTTCAAAGTAGCAACTTTTGCTGTGATTACTGCTTTGCACACTCTTGGCATTCTCTTGATGAGCTTCAAGAGGTGGTCACTGGAAATGGTTTTCACTTCACAGGTGTGCCCTGTCAGGTTTAATAAGTGGGATTTCTTGCCTTATGAATGGGGTTGGGACCATCAGTTGTGTTGTGCAGAAGTCTGGTGGATACACAGCTGATAGTCCTACTGAATAGACTGTTAGAATTTGTATTATAGCAAGAAAAAAGCAGCTAAGTTAAGAAAAAGAGTGGCCATCATTACTTTAAGAAATGAAGGTCAGTCAGTCCAAAAAATTGGGAAAACTTTGAAAGCGTCCCCAAGTGCAGTTGCAAAAATTATCAAGCGCTACAAAGAAACTGGCTCACATGAGGACTGCCCCAGGAAAGGAAGATCAAGAGTCTTCTCTGCTGTGGAGGATAAGTTCATCTGAGTCACCAGCCTCAGAAATCGCAGGTTAACAGCAGCTCAGATTATAAACCAGGTCAATGTCACACAGAGTTCTAGCAGCAGACACATCTCTACAACAACTGTTAAGAGGAGACTTTGTGCAGCAGGCCTTCATGGTAAACTAGCTGCTAGGAAACCACTTCTAAGGACAGGCAACAAGCAGAAGAGACTTGTTTGGGCTAAATAACACAAGAAATGAACATTAGACCAGTGGAAATCTGTGCTTTGGTCTGATGAGTCTAAATTTGAGATCTTTGGTTCCAACCACTGTGTCTTTGTGCGACGCAGAAAAGGTGAACGGATGGACACTACATGCATGGTTTCTACCGTGAAGCATGGAGGAGGAGGTGTGATGGTGATGGGGTGCTACACAGATGACTTGGCCTCCACAGTCACCAGACCTGAACCCAATTGAGATAGTTTGGGGTGAGCTGGACCGCAGAGTAAAGGCAAAATGGCCAACAAGTGCTAAGCATCTTTGGGAATTCAATACTAAAATGTATAGGAGAAGCTATGTAATTCAATTCTTCCTTTATTCAAACTGTAAAAACATTGATGACACAGTGATAGCAAACACCGATGACAAATGTACTGTTTTATCACATATGTTTTTTATGGACATGTGAAGAAGTTCTGAGAGTGACTACTGCTCACACAGACCTGACCCATCCTAACATGGATCAGCCATGAGTTGTCATAGTTTTTCAAAGAAGCAAAGCTTTAAAAAATAATACAGTACTATTAGTACTATTACTATCACTACTACTAATAATAATAATAATAATAATATCAACACAAATTTTTACTCAGAGTCTGATATTTACAATAAAGATTTTACTTCAGAAGAAAAACAGCAGAATAATTCATCAATGCTCTGGACATCTCAATAGAGAGATGAGCTGATCAAGAAAATTCTGATTTGACTGGTTCCCATTAAATAAATTCTCGTAAAAGGTCTTCTCCCTGACTATAGTGTCCCTTATTATGCTCTGGAGTCTTATTAAACTCCAAAGTATAATAAATGTAGAGACATTACTCACCTGATCACTCACTAGTCTGGCCTTTTTGCTCCTCACCATCTCTTCGGCTCTTACCACATGTTCTTATCAATGATACTTGTACTAAAATACATGGGTGCCTTACACTATGCTACGACTTCTAACTCTGAAAAAGCCTTTAAGGTTATGATGTCATGAAGTCATACTGTGTGCATGACCAGGCACATGTCTGCATAGTATTACCCTCGGTCTCATCAGAGCCAGAAGTCCCGCCTAGTGAGCAGTGATAAGATGATGTAGCAAGGCCCAATAGTTAATTATGAGGAGCAGAAGGGACAGATAAGTGTGTGTTGATATTATGAATGTGAGTGACATGCCCCAGTGCTGTGGGGTACTTGAAACTGAGTTACAGTACTGCTTATGGAGTCACGGGGGTCGAGACCTGGCTCCATGACCCTGGCGGTGTCAATAAAAGTTAGGAAGTTATGGTTTTGGGGATAATTGTCATGACGCCACCCATGGTTTTCAGCCAAGGATGGCCAACGCTACAGTCCAGAACTCCGGGGCAGATGACAATGCAGCCAGATGTTGTCGCTCCCCGTAGGTGGAGCTGGACCCCAG
Source organism: Allobates femoralis (assembly GCA_033576535.1). Classification (NCBI taxonomy): domain Eukaryota; kingdom Metazoa; phylum Chordata; class Amphibia; order Anura; family Aromobatidae; genus Allobates; species Allobates femoralis. The sequence goes on along the minus strand of JARQOC010000002.1, from coordinate 471,560,799 downwards.
AGTAGATGTAAAAGTCAATGTGTAAATAGTGATGAAGTTGCAGTGGAGGGCAAGGGACGCCGGAATAATTGAAGGACACAGCTGATGCAGTTACACACTTTTACTCACGTGTTTCAGATGGTAAAGTCCATCTGGGTGCTGTGTCCTATGAGCAAGGGGTCCAGCCACTCCAAGGTAGAATGAAAAACACTTAGCCAGCAATCCATTCTGTGTACCTTTTCTGGGTTGTCTCTCTTGTGCTGGCTCTCTCCCACCAACCCTGCACCTCAAGCTTAGCGTCCTTTGGCAGTGGCCTCGGACTCTACCCGGTGATGTTCTCTTTCTGTCACCTTTGGCCCTATCCAGCTACCCTTGCAGCAAATGGCATTGATTTGTCTGCTACTCCTGGAGATGCAGCAGCCTCTGGTTGGCTAGCTGAGGCCTCACGTCTCCTCTACTAGCCTGGGCCCAGTGACCACTTGTGGCCCTGGTCCCTCCACTTGCCTCCAACCGGCAATGGATATGAGCCCCACAGGTGGATTTCTCACTTCCCATGCCTCTGGGACCCCTTTCTTCTCTGGAGCTACTGCCTGGCTCCCTCTGTCTTTGTCTCTCACGGACAAGCTCCTCCGGCTCCAGTCCTCTGGTCTCAGTGCTTCTCAGCTCCCTCACTGGACCTCAACTCTCCTGCTCCTTACTCCTTCACTGCTTTCTTACGTCTCACTCACTGACTGAATACCCACATCCTGGTGTATCCCTCTCACTTTCCTGCTCTTCCTGTCACTTCCTCTTAGTGGCTTCCCCCTATACAGTTCCACCCACCACCTTATCTTAGCCCCATCTTCAGCCAGGGATGAAGGTTTTATCAGTCCCCTCACCTTTCTGGTCTGGAGCGACTAGTAGTGCATGGGGTGTGTGGGTACTGAGTAGTGTCCCCTCCTTACCTGGGTACCTCTGTGGCGACCAGACCCTCAGGGGCACCACATAAGGACTTAAGAGAAAACAAAAAGCAATTTCTGGCCCTTTATGGTTCAGAAAAATGGCATCCAGCAACCAAATTTATGCTTAATTTGTGTAATCTGTGTTGAAGTTAATTACATAAAATAAACATTTTTACAAATGCAGATTTCTGTAAAATTTGAGTAGATTTTAATTCCACTCAAATTTATTTGCTCATCTCTACCTCTATACATTTATTGTAGCCATTCATGTGCATTGTAGTCTGTTATGTAGAGTTTTACTGCTTGTATATATTATTGCAGTCTTACATATAGGAAGACATACTCATGTACTGATCACATAATGTGTCAGTAATAATAAATAACGAAAAATTGCAGTAATAATATTACAGGTAAATATACCAAGTATAAAGCACAGCGATCTTGAATGGATAATGCCTGATATATATAAATATATATATATAAATACAGTATATATATATACACACACACATATATATATATATATATATATATATATATTTATATATATACCCAAAAAATGGACAGCACTCAAATTGGCAAAGCGTGAGACTTTTTATTGGCCCATACTGACCGAACGTTTTGGTTCACTCAGAACCTTCCTCCAGCAGTGTCAGTGTCAGCAGGGTTCTGAGTGAACCGAAACGTTCGGTCAGTATGGGCCAATAAAAAGTCTCACGTTTTGCCAATTGGAGTGCTGTCCATTTTTTTGGATAAATATTTGCAATTGAACATTGCTTGGACTTTATATATGTTATGGGTGAAGCCTAATATATAATCAAATTAGTTTCTAACTAATATTAATGCACACAGCACACAAATTGGGAAGTCAACAATCTATGTATGACAAAATATGAGCATGAGTTGCACTCTAGTGGAAGAGTAGAAAACTACTCTGGACGTTTACTCACATTATGTGTTATGTAAAATTAAGCTTGAAATACATAGTATATTAAGCAAGAAAATATGACTGGAAGCTACTGAATTGACATAACTTTTTTATAATAGTAAAATACTTCTAATTACTTTATCATAAGATAAGGAAGGACTAGAAGTTAGATAAAGTCAGGATTGTTTTGCACTATGATGAAATGTACACCAGCTGTCAACTAGACTAGTCCTTTCTTAATGTACCAATCCCAGGAGACAATTTATCATGCAAAGCCACAAAGATAACAAAGCACCACCATAAAACAAATACACCAAACTTTCATAGCAGTCATTTTGGCCAATATATGGTATTAAAATAATTTATAGACCTGTTAGCATTTGTAGGGATGACAGTAATTTAAAGATTCCATTAAGAACAGTTTTGTTGTATACTTTAACTTGATGGCATTTACTTGCTTTACAGCCATCTTGGTAGGGTGTGACACACATAAAAGCTATACAAGGTTATGAGAGATGGAACAGTGGTATAATGGTTTAACTGGAGTTTATGAGCAGATAATAATATTTTTATGGCTTAACCTGGCTTTATTCAATTAAGCCAACGTAAAACATTTAGGGCATTCTATAAGCCTTTACAATATATTCAGATATAAAACATTTTCTCCATTATCCACTAAACCAATGTTATGAAATGTTTATTGTTCTATTAAGATCTTGAGAACTGTTCTAAATCTGTCCTACAAAGGTCAAAAAACCTAATAAATTAACTATAAAATTAATAAAAAATAATCTTATGGAATACAAAGTAGAATGTAGCACCTTATTTTTTGCCAGGTGAAGCCTTTTGATAATGACTAGAGGTGAATATATGTATTCAAGGACAACAGAATTTGTAAAAAAATTGGAATTTTTGTAATATTCTTGTGCGGATTAAGCAAAAATGATGGTAAGTTAGCTGCCATTTTGCTGATCTGTAGAGAAGTCGGAAAGGGGCTAAAAAAATTATTCTAACATAGCCCCTCATCTCTCCTGCTGGCACCAAAGCTCAAGTTACAGTCCCTTATTTCATTCAACCTTTTCTTTTCAATGCCTAGTCAGACCCTCAGAATATCCAGGTCATGACACTGTCATTACATGAAAGGGATGACGAAAGATGAGGTTAGACAAAGTTGAGGATCAGATGTTGGGCTGCTGCATTGATGAGATAGGTGAGCGACTACGTGAGATTTTTTTCACAGTACATTATGCTTTTGGTCTAGAAGCACCCAAAACAGAATGAAAAACATTATACATGCCTTCACTCAAATTTTTCTGACAAATATTAATGTCATCTTTTGTTTTTAGCTTTTTGTCCATTTTTTCAGAATATAATATAGGAAATGGCTAAGTGTGCAATATGATGGCTGATATGGGTTGCGAAGACTCATAATGGTGACCAATGAATCAACTAAATATTTTCATTGTCACTTTTCCTGTTAAAAACAAATTTTTTTGTTGACTGTTAGTTGGTCATATGTTACATTATTGTACTAGATGAACATACTATGTAAAGGAGCTAATTATGTTTTTATGGGAACACTAGGCTACTAGGGGTTAAAAGTGATTTTTGATTGATTGATTGATTGATTCATTGAGTGATTGTTTGCAACATGAGCATCAAGGTGCATTTTCTTGACAGCCATCTTGCCTACATCCCTGAAAACCTTGGTGCAGTCAGTTATGAAGGTCATAAAAGGATGGACTGGACCGAAAACCTGGCGATGGTTGCCCCATGTGACACTAGGAGACGCGCGATCAGCCAGCTCCCAGCGCCTCTCAGGAAGCGCTGGGAGCTGGTATCCATAGTAAAATTACAGGTAACTAGGCAGCGTGCGCTGCCTAGATGCCCGATGTATACCTTGTTTACCAGCCTACTCTGATCACCGGCTGGTATACAAGGTACACAGCAGGTAACTAGGGACCCTAGTTACCCGCTGTGTACCTTGGATACCAGCCGGTGAGTGGAGAAGGCTGGTAACCAAGGTATACGTTGGGTATCTAGGCAGCGCGCGCTGCCTAGTTACCCGCTGTTTACCATGGATACCAGCCTGCAGACATCGTGGAAACGATATTTAAATCATTTCCACGATGTCGCTGGTCCAATGATCTCTGGTGAGTCTGCCTGTGTGACATTTGACCAGCGATCAGCCATCAATGTCACCAGCGATCAGATCGCTGACGACATTGAAGTGTGTGACAGGGCCTTTACAGTAATACCATATCCTTTGTATGAACAAAAAAGTGAACAAACATTACATTTAGGTTACTTTTAACATTATTTTCCATAGTCTGTACATTTTGAATGATTTTGGAAACTAAATTAAAGCATTCTGTAGCATACAAAGTTGTAATGCAGAAAAACTGGAGTCACTTAGATTCGGAAACCAAATGTTAGTCAAAAATAAGTGTCAGATCTAACTCAATGAAAATTGTGTGTTATCTATGATGGAGATAAAAATTACCTCTCTTTTTTATCTATCTATCTGTCTATAGCTATCTGTCTATCCATCTAAAGGAAAACGCAAAGCGTCATTTAGTCTAAAGGCCCTGTCACACATAATGAGATCGCTAACGTGTTCGCTGTAACATCACAGATTTTGTGACGCAACAGCGATCCCGTTAGCGATATCATTCTGTGTGACACGCACCAACGATCTGGCCCCCCTGCTGTGAGATCGTTGATCGTTACACACTGCTCTGGATCATTTCTACATCATTGTGCTCCCACTGGGAGTGGTACATCGTTGTGTTTGACAGGGACAATGACCAACGATCTCAATGCTATGCTGAGTGACAATTTCCAATGACCTCGGTATAATTCTGGATCGCTGGTGCGTCTTTTTTCACATCGCTGGTGAGATACCTGTTTGACATCTTACTAGCGATGTGTAAACGACGCACCAGCGATCTCTGCACATCGCTATTGTTATCGTGCTCACTGGTGCATCGTTATGTGTCACTGGACCTTAAGTGTTTAGGTGCAGTCCTCTAGGCCCACTGGTTCCTGGATCATAGTAATATGAAACATATAGAAGCTGCACATTTCATAGCTTCGCAAAGAGGTGAAACTTTCATTCCACGCCCAAGATGCACAAAGTGTCATGTCAGACAATAAGTGTTTCTCCTTTGAGAAATGCCATCATCTGAGTTCAAAAATTGTGTACCTTGAGCATAGAATAATTTTTTTCACCTTTTTGATAAGCTATGAAGTGACTTTTGTTTCTTGCATCCATCTAATCTATCAATCTATCTATTTATTTTTATGAGTTGCTTCTACAACATATAGATGTTCATAAAAATTATATTAAGTGCATTCCCATACATTACTTAGTTGCTTAGAGAAGTGTATTGATGATCAAAGACTGTATTTTGAGTTTTGATATAGGTAGTATACGCATTGATTATTTTTTTGCATGGCCTTGATACCACTATTTAACTGAAATTGAAAAGTGCCTACTTTATTTTAGCTGGCTCATTAAAAGCTGCTTGAACACAAAAAATAGCCTAGACTAAGGGAAAAACGCCAACTGACCTACAAAATAACATTTTTCAAAGAGAGGAGCTGATGAAATAGGATTCATCAACCTCTGATTTTGTTTTAAAGATATACATGAGGCATTTCTTTTCAGAAAGTTAATAGACTCCTGCTAATCTCTCAATATATTATAAGATAAAGCTGGGTTCTTAAAATCATTGTAGTTAAACTATAAAAATAATTATTAGGGTTTTTCATTTGCTGGAGAAAAACTCAACATGGTATAACAAAAATAAAGTAGAGTTTTGATGTGACATAAAATATTGTGAAAGTATAATTGTAAATTACTGTAGTGAATATAAAAACTATTAAATGTTAATAACAATAACTATAATATTAATAATATTAGAGTTTAATAATAATGCTAAAGGTATTTTATCTGAGAAAAGAAAAACTAGCATAGACTTCCTCAATGCAGGATTCTTATAATGTGTATTTATTAAACAATTTTAGCATTTTTACAGTTTTTCTCAAGTGTTCTTTTTAAATATGTTTTTGTGACAATTTAACATTCAACACTTTAAAGACTAGAGATTTATATATATATTTTTTTTTTCTCATTTTTAAGAGCCATAACGTTTGCATTTTTTCATCCTCCTAGACAAAAAGAGTTTGTTTTTTTGCTGGACAAGTTGCAGTTTTTAATGACACAATTCATTTTGACATGCGATGCACTGAAAAAAACGTAAAAAAAAATTCCAAGTGGAATGCAAAAGTGATGAAAAATATAACTCTGCTATTAGTTTGGGGTGTTGTGATTTCATGGCATTCATTGTCCATTAAAGGAAAACTGTCAGGTCAAAAATCCATATGTAACTGCTATCATTTTCTGGGATTGCGGGAGTATCCTCCTCTCTACTCTCTTTGCAGCAAAACCAAGAGATCAGGTCAACACAGGATCTCTCACAGCACAGCAGGGGTTCCTTTAAACAGAAGCAAGTTGAGTCTAGACCAGATAAAGCAGACCTGTAGCTTTCTCCCTCCGTGTCCTGAACAGAACAGTAGCTCCAGAAAGTGAAACTACACATCACTAAGAGCAGAGCTTCTGAGAGGGAGTGTATAATTGCGTGACAGTTTATACAGCAGCCAGACTATTCCTGTTTGCTTATAATGGAGAGGACTAATCCAGGAGCTCCCTTCAGGGTCTGACAATGCTGATAACATGGAAACTACAAAGATACAATAATGATTTTACATGTTTTTAAAAGGTCTGCCCAGACACTATTCAGAGGTAATATTAGTATCATACTGAAAAATGACCTTACAATGTCCCTTTAAATATTACCTGAAATCATGATTATCCAGATCAGTGAGTTACCAAGGTTGCAAAGATTTTTTCTATTTGGGTGATGAGAAAATATGCAGAATTTAGTAAATTCTGTTACATTTTTATTTTTCTGTTAATGGAGTTTTGGCCTTGTTTTTTATTTAATGAGCATACATTTTAGTTTATACAAATTTAGGATATATAAAACAATTTAATCACTTTTGATTGTATTTTTTTAGTATGGTGAGATGACAAAAAAAACACATTTTTGGCTTTATGAATTTTCTTCCCTTTATGGAGTTTACAATAGACTTTAATTATGTATATCTTGATAAATTGGTCTTTTATGGATGTGGAAATATAAAATGTTTTATTTTCTTTATTTTTAAGGGGTGAAAGGTGAGGGATCTTAATTTCTATACTTTTTAAAAAAAAATGTAATATGTATTTTTTTACATCATATTTGAGTCCCCTCAGGGGTTTCTAACCTGACATTTATTTTTTATTACTCATATTACATACTGCAGTACAATGTTGCAGCATGTAATGGTATAAAAGGTGTTCTGTGGAGTTCCTGGCTCCCATGCTGACGGATTTGGGCCTTAGGTTTGCATTGGGGGCCTCATGTGACATCAGCACCTAAATGTTTAATAGCCATGAATGGAGCTTATCTAGAGCCGTTTGGCTACTGGACACAGATACTGGCTATGAAATATACGAAGCACGAGCCGAATTTGATTTATTCATAACATCTCTCAATGTGGGTAGTGGTTAAACACTGTTGTTAAAGTACTATTAAAATTTATACAAAAATGCTCCTTAATAATCTATAACAAGTCATAGTATCCGGAGCTCTTTTATCTATTTCATAATATTGATTTTAGCATTGTATTCTTTGCTTACATTTTTAATAGGATCAAATCAGTTCTTGTCTGCAATATATTATGCAGTCAAATATTACGTGACTTATTTTAAATCTTCCTCCTGCTAAATCCTGTTATAACACAATGGCTAATCATCTTAAACTAGAGATTGCAAGTACAACCAAATGTATAGTGTGTGAAAAGTCCAATTTTTTCCCACACAATGTACATTGTTAAGCAACAGAGATGAACAAATATTTTGAAAAGGAATTGAATTTACTTGAATATTAAAGTCCACATTCACCAAAGACAGATTTTTTTTTGTAATTCGCTTCTAAACGGATTTAGTAAAATGGTGACCCTTAACCTCCATTTTGCTTAACCATAAGAGGGCCATCAAAAGGCTAAAATTATATTAAAAAAACTACTTATACTCACCTCAATTGTTACAACTCCTGCCCTCCCCTCCACCTGCTATTCATTCCTATCCATCTGGTTCTTGTGGTATCTTCTTATCTTCACTGTGAATGCTGAAATCCTTGTGCCTCCTCATACAAGTCTAGGACTTCTTGCTATGATGATGCCTGGGACAGTTCTGCTTATGTGCATGTAAGGTCACCGCACATATTTTGGCTTCATCAAAAACCTTTTGTGCACTTGCGCAGAACTATCCTGGACTTCACCAGAATCTAAAGTTTTGGTCTAGTCTGCAACAAAGACCAGACAGGGGATGTGAGAAAGGTGTTTTTTTTTAACATCTTACATTTAACATACTTTGGGGCCAGGAGATATCCTTGAGCATAATAAGGGACAATGCTTTCTGCAGAGAATAATTTCTTTGAAAACCACATTTCCCAGGAAAATCTCCATGAAACGCAAATTTAAATTTTTTTTTTTTGTGAATTCTGTATTATTCACTTCTTTTGTCTGCACAAAAATTGCATGTTAATTTGATAAAACATAATAGATTCATGCTGTTGGTGATGCATCTAAACTTTGCAGGGCAGTAAGGGTAAGTGCACATCAGTCGTTTTGTGGGCTGCTTTTGGACGTTTTACGTCGGCGTTTTCCGCTCCGTTTTATGTTAATTTATGTTAATCCTATCCTCCGGTTGGATTAACATGCTAGTCAATGGATTTTAGAAAACTCTGTCTTCACTAGAACGTTTTTCTTCTGGTCGTTTTCAGTCAAAACTGAGTTTTCTCAGTCAAAACTGAGTTTTATCACCGTTTTCCAAAAATAGAGCAAGTGACTTCTTTCCTCCGTTTTTCCACTGGTTTCAGCTGAACAAGTGCACTAAAAACTCAGTTTTCAAAACAGCCGAGAAAAACGCCGAGAAAAACGCTGGAAAACCCGGCGTAAAACGAGCAAAAAACGAGGGACACTGCTGAGCACAGAAAACTCAGTTTCTGCTAAAAAAAACCAGGTTTTTGGACGTTCTGCAGAGATGCACAAACGTCAGATGTGCACATAGCCTAAAAGTTCATATCTTTGTTCCTGTTCCCACTACAGTTATCACTTTTATGTTTGATGCTGTCCAGTGTCGTATAGCTGGGCTTGGGTACACTCGGTGCTAGGCCCAGTGCTATCAGCTTGCAATGATTAAATGGCACACACTGGAGGTCAAATCAGCATTATTGCATGTACTGTGTACCAAAAATAAAATAATTAACATAACCCTGTTCTTCCTGACCCAAAGTGCATTGTTTATGGCTGGCTGTATGTGGGTGGAAATTCTAATTTTTTTGTGAAGAATCAACAACAAGTGGAACACGATCGTGAAGTGGAACAAAATTTATTGGGTATTTTAAACTTTTGTAACAAATAAAAAACTGAAAATTGGGGCGTGCAATATTATTCTGCCCCTTTACTTTCAGTGCAGCAAACTCACTCCAGACGTTCAGTGAGGATCTCTGAATAATCCAATGTTGTCCTAAATGACTGGTAATGATAAATTGAATCCACCTATGTGTAATGAAGTCTCCATATAAATGCACCTGCTCTGTGATACTCTCAGGGTTCTGTTTCAAGTGCAGAGAGCATCATGAAGACCAAGGAACACATCAGGCAGGTCTGAGATACTGTTGTGGCGAAGTCTAAAGCTGGATTTGGATACAAAAAGATTTCCCAAGTTTTAAACATTTCAAGGAGCACTGTGCAAGCGATCATATTGAAATGGAAGGAGTATCAGACCACTGCCAATCTACCAAGACCCGGCCGTCCCTCCAAACTTTCATATCAAACAAGGAGAAGACTGATCAGAGATGCAGCCAAAAGGCCCATCATCACTCTGGATGAACTGCAGAGATCTACAGCTGAGGTGGGAGAGTATGTCCATAGGACAACAATCAGTCGCACACTGCACAAATCTGGCTCTTATGGAAGAGTGGCAAGAAGAAAGCCATTTCTCAAAGATATCCATGAAACATCTCATTTGAAGTTTGCCACAAGCCACCTGGGAGACACACAAAACATGTGGAATAAGGCGCTCTGGTCAGATGGAACCAAAATTGGAATTTTTGGCCACAATGCAACATGATATGTTTGGCGTAAAAGCAACACAGCTCATCACCCTAAAAACACCAGCCCCACTGTCAAACATGGTGGTGGCAGCATCATGGTTTGGGCCTGCTTTTCTTCAGCAGGGACAGTGAAGATGGTTAAAATTGATGGGAAGATGGACAGAGCCAAATACAAGACCATTGTGGAAGAAAATCTGGTGGAGTCTGCCAAAGACCTGAGACTGGGACGAAGATTTATCTTCCAACAAGACAATGATCCCAAACATAAAGCAAAATCTACAATGGAATGGTTCAAAAATAAACGTATCCAGGTGTTAGAATGACCAAGTCAAAATCCAGACCTGAATCCAATCAGGAATCTGTGGAAAGAGCTGAAAACTGCTGTTCACAAACGCTCTCCATCCAACCTCACTGAGCTCCAGCTGTTTTGCAAGGAAAAATGGGCAAGAATTTTAATCTCTCGATGTGCAAAACTGATAGAGACATACCCCAAGCGACTTGCAGCTATAATCCCAGTAAAAGGTGGCGCTACAAAGTATTAACTCAAAGAGGCCAAATAATATTTCACGCCCCACTTTTCAGCTTTTTATTTGTTAAAAAAGTTCCAAATATCCAATAAATGTCGTTCCACTTAATGATTGTTTCCCACTTGTTGATTCTCACCAAAAAAAATTAGAATTTATATCTTTATGATTGAAGCCTGAAATGTGGCGAAAGGTTGAAAAATTCAAGGGGGCCAAATAATTTCACAATGGAACGGCATTATATATATATATATATATATATATATACAAATTTGCACTTCAGTAAGGAAGGAAGTAGTTTGGGGCTCTGATCTGGCACAAATCCCTTAGTCATATTAAAAGCTTGTTGGAAAGCGATTATGACTTTGAGGAGCTGCTTAAATGTGGCACTGGAGTTTTTCCACTTCCTTACTGAAGAGCAAATTTGCATATTTCCTAGAGGGGGTATGTGGCTACAATCTCCTCACCTGCTCAGCTGTCTCTATAAGGTAGATAGCAAGTTCCCAGGCATATATATATATATATATACTAGCTGTAGTACCCGGCTACGCCCGGGTTAATAAATAACTGATGCTAGCTATGACAAAATGGAATTTGAATATGTCATATTAATGACCTGTAAGAAAATAGAAGCTGATCTGTGATTGATTGCTATAGGCAGCCTAATAAATCTCCAGCCAATAGTAAACCCTCCCCCTGGCCAGGCAGTATATGTTACCTCACACATACACATAGTAGACAGCTCATGTGACTGACATCTGCCTTAATTCCCCATATGGCACATGTGTTGCACATTGGCTGTTTTTAATCAGATGTTTATGTTTGGAAATTAAAGATAGCACACGTATGAGACGAGTTGTGTGGCGTGATTTGTGCACATCTGTGTCTGTCTGTGTGGTGTGTGTGTCCCTGGGGTGTGTGTATGTGTGTGTCACTGTGGGGGGTCTGTGTGGTGTGTTTCTCTGTTGTGTGTGTCTCTTTGTAGTGTGTGTGTGTGTCCTTGTGGGGTTAGTGCATGTGTCCCTATAGGGTGGCTATGTGTGTGTGTCCTTGTGGGGGGTCTGTGTGGTGTGTGTGTCTCTTTGTGGTGTGTGTGTCCCTGTGCGGTGAGTGCATGTGTCCCTATAGGGTGTGTATGTGTGTGTGTCCCTGTGGGGGGGTCTGTGTGGTGTGTGTGTCTCTTTGTGGTGTGTGTGTCCCTGTGGGGTGAGTGCATGTGTCGCTATAGGGTGTGTGTGTGTGTCCTTGGGTGTGTGTGTGTGTTTCTCTGTGTTGTGTGTGTCTCTTTGTGGTGTGTGCGTGTTTGTTATGGCGCGTGGTGAGTATCCAATGTTGGGGCTGCACCTTAGCGACTATACCACTTGCTGTTACTCTTTGTGTGCATGTGGTGTGTATACATGTCCCCGTGCGTGGTGAATATCTCATGTTGGGGCCTCACCTTAGTGACTATATGCTGGTATGTGCTGTTAGTCTTTGGCGCTATCATTAAGCCCCTCTCATTCACAACTGTCAACTGGTAACTGTAACTTTTTCCCCATTATGTAGATAGGGGCAAAACTGTTTGGTGAATTGGAATGCGCGGGGTTAAAATTTCGCCTCACAGCATAGCCTATGACACTCCCAGGGTCCAGACATGTGACTGTGCAAAATTTTGTGGCTATAGCTGACAGCTGTCGATTTTCCTCCAACACTCCATTCACTTTTTCCCCATTATGTAGATAGGGGCAAAATTGTTTGGTGAACTGGAACGCGCAGGGTTAAAATTTCGCCTCACAACATAGCCTATGACGCTCTCGGGATCCAGATGTGTGACTGTGCAAAATTATGTGGCTGTAGTTGCGACGGTGTAGATGCCAATCCTGGATATACATACATACACACACACACACACACACACACACACACACACATACATACACACATCCAGCTTTGTATATTATATATATATATATATACATATATATATATATATACAGTGCCTACAAGTAGTATTCAACCCCCTGCAGATTTAGGTGGTTTGATAAGATGCAAATAAATTAGAGCCTTCAAACTGCAAACGAGAGTAGGATTTATTAATAGAAGCATAAATCTTACAAACCAAAAAGTTATGTTGCTCAGTTGAATTTTAATAATATTTTAAACATAAAAGTGTGGGTCAATTATTATTCAACCCTCAAACCACCAGCATTCTGTTTGGTCCCCCTAAAGTATTAAGGAGTAGTGCAGGCACAAAGAACAATGAACTTCACATGTGTGGATTAATTATCTCTTTTGCCAGCCTTTTCTGACTATTTAAGACCCTCCCCAAACTTGTGAACAGCACTCATACATGGTCAACATGGGAAAGACAAAGGAGCATTCCAAGGCCATCAGAGACAAGATCGTGGAGGGTCACAAGGCTGGCAAGGGGTACAAAACCCTTTCCAAGGAGTTGGGCCTACCTGTCTCCACTGTTGGGAGCATCATCTGGAAGTGGAAGGCTTATGGAACTACTGTTAGCCTTCCACGGCCTGGACAGCCTTTGAAAGTTTCCTCCCGTGCCGAGGCCAGGCTTGTCCGAAGAGTCAAGCCTAACCCAAGGACAACAAGGAAGGAGCTCCGGGAAGATCTCATGGCAGTGGGGACATTGGTTTCAGTCAATACCATAAGTAACGTACTCCACCGCAATGGTCTCCGTTCCAGACGAGCCCGTAAGGTACCTTTACTTTCAAAGCGTCATGTCAAGGCTCGTCTACAGTTTGCTCATGATCACTTGGAGGACTCTGAGACAGACTGGTTTAAGGTTCTATGGTCTGATGAGACCAAGATCGAGATCTTTGGTGCCAACCACACACGTGACTTTTGGAGACTGCATGGCACTGCATATGACCCCAAGAATACCATCCCTACAGTCAAGCATGGTGGTGGCAGCATCATGCTGTGGGGCTGTTTCTCAGCCAAGGGGCCTGGCCATCTGGTCCGCATCCATGGGAAGATGGATAGCACGGCCTACCTGGAGATTTTGGCCAAGAACCTCCGCTCCTCCATCAAGGATCTTAGGATGGGTCGTAATTTCATCTTCCAACAAGACAACGACCCAAAGCACACAGCCAAGAAAACCAAGGCCTGGTTCAAGAGGGAAAAAATCAAGGTAATGGAGTGGCCTAGTCAGTCTCCTGACCTTAACCCAATTGAAAACTTGTGGAAGGAGCTCAAGATTAAAGTCCACATGAGGCACCCAAAGAACCTAGATAACTTGGAGAAGATCTGCATGGAGGAGTGGGCCAAGATAACTCCAGAGACCTGTGCCGGCCTGATCAGGTCTTATAAAAGACGATTATTAGCTGTAATTGCAAACAAGGGTTATTCCACAAAATATTAAACATAGGGGTTGAATAATAATTGACCCACACTTTTATGTTTAAAATTTATTAAAATTCAACTGAGCAACATAACTTTTTGGTTTGTAAGATTTATGCTTCTGTTAATAAATCCTACTCTCGTTTGCAGTTTGAAGGCTCTAACTTATTTGAATCTTATCAAACCACAAACCACCTAAATCTGCAGGGATGTTGAATACTACTTGTAGGCACTGTATATATATATATATATATATATATATATATATATATATATATATATAAAAAAGAGAAAATACACATATATATATATATATATTCAGTGATACTAATTGAATAATGGATTAGTGACTTTGAAAGTGCCATGACATAGCTGTTGAAAAGCAAACATTTCTGAATTTTATAGACCATGCTACATCATAAGGGGATTTTCTGAATTTCTGTTAGGATTGTAGTATTTTACATCACTTAGGGCCTTTTCACATCAGCGGTAATCGCTGATCTCGGCAGTTGCAGTGAAAAAACTGCAACTGCCACGGTTACCGCATAACGGCCGCACTAGCGGTTCACTTGCGGCAAGCCCCATGACATATCTATGGGGCTTGCGGTAAGTATGTGGCAGGTGTGGCAAGTGTGGTTTCGACACTTGCGGCAGATGCGGCCGCAAAAAAAACGCGGCTGACCACGTTTTTTTTGCGGGCGCATCTGCCGCAAGTGCCGAAACCGCAACTATACTGCACTTGCCGCATCTGCTGCAAGCCCCATAGACATTGCAGGGGGCTTGCCGCAGGTGAACCGCAATTGTGACCGTTATGCGGTAACCGCGATAGTTGCATTTTTCTTCACCGCAACTGCCGCAATCAACGATTACCGCTGCTGTGAAAGGGCCCTTACAGATAAAAATATCTTCCAATCTTCTAGTTGAAAATCAAGAAAAAATTGCCACTGTGAACAGATTTTCTCAGGAGCTGATACCTTAAGACCAGTGCTGCGAATGCTAGTGTTAATGAAGGGCTTGCTGGAGAGTGAGAAACACACAAAACTTAATTAATTCAGTGCATCTTGTCAGTCATGTGCACATCTATGTGACTTGCCAGAAATGCTACTTAAGTCAACAACTAGAATAACATCACAAAATATTGCTGGCACTTTTGCTTAATTCGATGGGCGGGCATAGCCATGCCCTGGCCATTCTATTTTCTTCGAGATTTGCTCATTTTGGTGGAGATGCTTAAAACTGGTGTGAAAATACCAAAAGTTGCATTTTTTTTTTTTTGCAACTCTATGTTGTGCAATTTTTTGTGACTTTTAAAACAATATTATGCTATTATGCAGTGTTCTGGCATAAAAGCTTACATGAATCAGCCCCTTAAGTTTTGAAAAAGAAAATCACTTGGATGATATGAATCTTATCATATATTTATTATTGATACAATTATTGGCTATATTATTTAGTTACACTTAATTTCTTTATTTCTTTTTTAAGTCAAAGGAACATTAAAATGTATCTATCATTTTGACTGAAATGAAATATAACATTTGCATTATAGGCAATTCAGATGGGATGAAGTCTTGAATTTTTATCCTTGTTATTTAAGGAATGCCAAGAAAAGATGGAGGGGTACTTATGCACACCAGATACAAATATATTATACAAGGGGGAAAAAGATACTTGTGGGATTATATGAATTCCTTTTGTGCAAGCTTCATAATAAAGTGTCAGTGGAATCTATTTTATCCACTGCTGTACTGCGAAACAAATATATCTTGTGTCTCCATAGGGAAGAGCCACACTTAGCTGGTCTTCAGCTTAGGCATGAATAAATAAAATATGTCTTATTGTAATCTATATGTCTAGCATTTTTACAGTAAAAAGTGTCCAAAAACATTTCATATAATATTGTGTACTTTTTTATATCTAGCTATGGATATATAAGATAAAATTCCTTTTTTTCTATTAATATAAAAGCAGTGGTAATGACTGCAAAAATATGGTATAATAACAATGATCTTTATTTATAAAGCGCCAACATATTCCGCAGCACTTCACAATTCAGAGGTTCATATTCAAAAAATCATAAGAAACAGTTATCAGAAAATACAATGCAATACAATACAAACTGTAACAAGTATAATGAAACCATGGAACCTAATAGCGTAGGATTTAATGAGACTGAGACAAAACATAGGTTAATAAGCTGTACTGCAAACAAAATCAAAAGTATAGTAATAGTAAGAAACAGAACACAACAGAACCCAATATCAAAATGAAATGCAAGTGCATCCAGCACTGAAATAAAAATGTCTAGAAATGATATGAAGTAGTGTGAACAGCACTATATGAGAATGTCTTGAATCAATAAGCAGAATATCCAGGAAAAAAATGGAAGAGGGCTAAAAGCACTATATGATCCATACATTTCTTGGCCAAGATACTGACTGTGACTGTAGACATTGTAGACTGTGAGCCCTTGCGAGCAGGGTCCTCTCTCCTTCTGTACCATGTGTGCCTTATATTGTTCTTGTATATTGTACTTGTGTATGTATGCCCTTTCCTCATATAAAGCACCATGGAATAAATGGTGCTATAATGATAAATAATAATAATAATAATAATAATAATAATAATAGTAAGAGATTGTTGAGGAATAATATGCAGGTGTGCTACCAGCACTATATGAGATTGTCCAGGAATAATATGCAGGTGTGCTACCAGCACTATATGAGATTGTCCAGGAATAATATGCAGGTGTGCTACCAGCACTATATGAGATTGTCAAGGAATAATATGCAGGTGTGCTACCAGCACTATATGAGATTGGCCAGGAATAATATGCAGGTGTGCTACCAGCACTATATGAGATTGTCCAGGAATAATATGCAGGTGTGCTACCAGCACTATATGAGATTGTCCAGGAATAATATGCAGGTGTGCTACCAGCACTATATGAGATTGTCCAGGAATAATATGCAGGTGTGCTACCAGTACTATATGAGATTGTCCAGGAATAATATGCAGGTGTGCTACCAGCACTATATGAGATTGTCCAGGAATAATATGCAGGTGTGCTACCAGCACTATATGAGATTGTCCAGGAATAATATGCAGGTGTGCTACCAGCACTATATGAGATTGGCCAGGAATAATATGCAGATGTGCTACCAGCACTTTATGAGATTGTCCAGGAATAATATGCAGGTGTGCTACCAGCACTATATGAGATTGGCCAGGAATAATATGCAGGTGTGCTACCAGCACTATATGAAATTGGCCAGGAATAATATGCAGGTGTGCTACCAGCACTATATGAGATTGTCCAGGAATAATATGCAGGTGTGCTACCAGCACTATATGAGATTGTCCAGGAATAATATGCAGGTGTGCTACCAGCACTATATGAGGTTGTCCAGGAATAATATGCAGGTGTGCTACCAGCACTATATGAGATTGTCCAGGAATAATATGCAGCAGAAGAGTACAGCAAACAGATGGTTACCAGTGTACTGACAAAGTCCAGCAAAAGTCCTGCACACAGCCTGCACTGATTTAGTCCCAGAATGAATACACTGATAAGAGAATAAAAGTTCTTTCAGACCAAGGAAGTCCAGCAATAATGGAGCTCTTCTCCTAGCAGCCTTGAAAGGAGGAAACCAAAAGGCTGAACCAGGGTGATGCACCAGACTGCAGACAGCTATGAAGTAATGAGGCAGAAACATGCTAACACCAGAATACCAAGGCAAGGAATAAGGGACTCATAACCAGTACAGACAGGAAATTCAAGGGTAGGACGAGCCTAAGACTCCATCTTGGACGAGGGCAAGAAAACAAAACAAGGTCCATGTAAAACCCAGAAACCTTACACAAGCTGGAAATGAGTGGACCTGACAACATTTTAATTTTAAAAATCATATGAATCTAAACAGAAAATTTCATTTGCAGCGAATATGTTCTGTGTAAATTAGTTGTCTGTTATAATACTCTTGATCTGGAGAGACCACTACGCATAGTAGTGAATTACAGAATAAAAACAATGTATACCTAACTACTTTCCTCTTCTGCTTGCTCTTCCTTATCCAATCCTTGTCCCTCTTTTTATTGCCGTATTCATAATATTTGATGAATTTAAAAATCTAAGTATTGTTGCCACTACAGATATTTGAAAAATTTTAATTGAATTCAATGCCACTTGAATACATCTGCCAAACTCTAGTTTTAAAAACTGTAAGACCAGGGTCAGACTAATGTATGGCATTCTATGCGACGGCATTGAATGCTATGTGCTAGTGACACTTGGCTCACCCTCTGTTGCAAGCTTGAGCCGAGTGTCATTATACTGAGATCCCATTCTGTGATTGGATCACAGGTGAAGAGAGGAAGGAGAAATTAATTTCTCCATCTCCTCCATTGCCAGTCTTGGCGTATATTGCACAGCATTCAGATGACATCCAAGTGCAGTCCGATGGTTTACTTTTACTCATAGACTTGTTTGTGTGCGAGTGAGCTAGGACTCACTGACAATCACAGCATACTGGGATTTTTTCCACAGTCCAATGAGGGCTGAGGAAAAAAATCATAGATCTGAGCTGCAGCATTGTGTTACATCGGGATGAGGGCAATTAAAGATTTTCTTTTATTTCATCCGTACGAGTCGCATGCCAGTGTGACTCTGCCCTTATTCTTTTATAATAGACTAGAGACACAAACAATATGATAGTCTGCTCATTGCACAGAGTAACAGAATATTTATAAAATGAGGTTATTGGTGTAATAACACTTATAACTTTACAATTTGCTCAACAGTATTGTTTCATATTTTATTATTTAACCCCTTCATGACCGAGCCTATTTTGACCCTAAAGACCGAGGCATTTTTGGCAATTCTGACCAGTGTCCCTTTATGAGGTTATAACTCAGGAACGCTTCATTGGATCCGAGCGATTCTGAGATTGTTTTTTTGTGACATATTGGGCTTCATGTTAGTATTAAATTTAGGTAGATAATTTTAGCGTTTATTTGTGAAAAAATCAAAAATTTGGCAAAAATTTTGAAAATTTAGCAATTTTCATATTTTTAATTTTTATTCTGCTAAACCAGAGAGTTATGTGCCACAAAATAGTTAATAAATCACATTTTCCACATGTCTACTTCACATCAGCACAATTTTGGAAGAAAAATGAAAAATTGGTAGGACGTTATAAGGGTTCAAAGCTCATCAGCAATTTCTCATTTTTCCAGCAAAATTTACAAAACCATTTTTCTAGTGACCACATCACATTTGAAGTCCCTTTGAGGGGTGTACATGACAGAAAACACCCAAAAGTGACACCATTCCAAAAACTGCACCCCTCAAGCTACTCAAAACTACATTCAAGAAGATTATTAACCCTTCAGGTGCTTCACAGGAACTAAAATAAAGTTGAAGGTAAAAATGGACATTTTTATTTTTGTAACAAAAATGTTCTTTTAGCCTCAATTCTTTCATTTTCACATGGGCAACAGGATAAAATGCATCCTAAAATTTGTTGGGCAATTTCTCCTGAGTACACCGATACCTCATATGTGCTCATAAACCACTGTTTGGGCGCACGGCAGGACTCAGAAGGGAGGGAGCGCAATTTGAATTTTGGAGCCAATTTTCCGTTCAAAAAGTGAAATGGCGCTCCTTCACTTCTGAGCCCAGCCGTGTGCCCAAACAGTGTTTTATGAACACATATAAGGTATCGGTGTACTCAGGAGCAATTGCCCAACAAATTTTGGGATGTATTTTATCCCTTTGCCCATGTAAAACTGAAAAAATGTAGGCAAAAATATTTTTTTTGGTGAAAAAAAAGTGTTTTTTCATTTTTATTGATGAATTTGTGAAGCATCTGGGGGTTCAAAGCGCTCACTATGCATCTAGATATGTTCCTTTAGGGGTCTAGTTTCCAAAATGGGGTCTCTTGTGGGGGAGCTCCAATGTGGAGACACACAGGGACTCTCCAAACGCGACATGGTGTCCGCTAATAATTTGAATGGAAAACGAGCTCAAATTGTTAGCGGACACCATGTCGCGTTTGGAGGGTCCCTGTGTGTCCCCACATTGGAGCTCCCCCACAAGTGACCCCATTTTGGAAACTAGACCCCCAAAGGAACGTATCTAGATGCATAGTGAGCACTTTGAACCCCCAGATGCTTCAGAAATTCATCCGTAAAAATGAAAAAGCACTTTTTTTCCTCAAAAATTTTCTTTATTTTCATTTTTACGGATCAATTTGTGAAGCACCTGGGGGTTCAAAGTGCTCACTATGCATCTAGATAGGTTCCTTTGGGGGTCTAGTTTCCAAAATGGGGTCACTTGTGGGGGAGCTCCAATGTAGAGACACACAGGGACCCTCCAAACGCGACATGGTGTCCGCTAACAATTTGAATGGAAAATCAGCTCAAATTGTTAGCGGACACCATGTCGCGTTTGGAGGGTCCCTGTGTGTCCCCACATTGGAGCTCCCCCACAAGTGACCCCATTTTGGAAACTAGACCCCCAAAGGAACGTATCTAGATGCATAGTGAGCACTTTGAACCCCCAGATGCTTCACAAATTGATCCATAAAAATGAAAAAAGAAAATATTTGTGGAAAAAAAAAAGTGCTTTTTCATTTTTATGGATGAATTTGTGAAGCATCAAGGGGCTCAAAGTGCTCACTATGCATCTAGATATGTTCCTTTGGGGGTCTAGTTTGCAAAATGGGGTCACTTGTGGGGGAGCTCCAATGTGGAGACACACAGGGACCCTCCAAACGCGACATGGTGTCCGCTAACAATTTGAGCTGATTTTCCATTCAAATTATTAGCGGACACCATGTCGCGTTTGGAGGGTCCCTGTGTGTCTCCACATTGGAGCTCCCCCACAATTGACCCCATTTTGGAAACTAGACCCCCAAAGGAACGTATCTAGATGCATAGTGAGCACTTTGAACCCCCAGATGCTTCACAAATTCATCCGTAAAAATGAAAAAAGCACTTTTTTTCCACAAAAAAATTCTTTTTTTCATTTTTACGGAACAATTTGTGAAGCACCTGGGGGTTCAAAGTGCTCACTATGCATCTAGATATGTTCCTTTGGGGGTCTAGTTTCCAAAATGGGGTCACTTGTGGGGGAGCTCCAATGCGGAGAAACACAGGGACCCTCCAAACGCGACATGGTGTCCGCTAACAATTTGAGCTGATTTTCCATTCAAATTGTTAGCGGACACTATGTCACGTTTGGGGGGTCCCTGTGTGTCTCCACATTGGAGCTCCCCCACAAGTGACCCCATTTTGGAAACTAGACCCCCAAAGGAACATATCTAGATGCATAGTGAGCACTTTTAACCCCCAGATGCTTCACAAATTGATCCATAAAAATGAAAAAAGAAACTTTTGTGGAAAAAAAAAGTGCTTTTTCATTTTTATGGATGAATTTCTGAAGCATCAAGGGGGTTCAAAGTGCTCACTATGCATGTAGATATGTTCCTTAGGGGGTCTAGTTTCCAAAATGGGGACACTTATGGGGGAGCTCCAATGTGGAGACACACAGGGGCTCTCCATACGCAACATGGTGTCCACTAACAATTGGAATTGTTAGCGGACACCATGTAGGAGATGAAGAGCCCCTATGTGCCTAAACATTGGAGCTCCCCCACAAGTGACCCCATTTTGGAAACTAGACCCCCCAAGGAACGTATCTACATGCATAGTGAGCACTTTGAACCCCCAGGTGCTTCACAAATTGATCTGTAAAAATGAAAAAAGAAACAGTTTGTGGAAAAAAAGTGCTTTTTCATTTTTATGGATGAATTTGTGAAGCATCTGGGGGTTAAAAGTGCTCACTATGCATCTAGATACGTTCCTTAGGGGGTCTAGTTTCCAAAATGGGGTCACTTGTGGGGGAGCTCCAATGTTCAGGCACACAGGGAGGGGCTCTCCATACCCGACATGGTTTCCGCTAACAATTGGAGCTAATTTTCCATTGAAATTGTTAGCGGACACAATGTTGCATATGGAGAACCCGTGTGCCACCAGCACAAGGGCAACTGGAAGATTTGGGGTACAGCACCAGAAAATGCCGCCTCTAATGAATGCGCTATTTTTTTGGGTGGCTGTGGGTTGCAATTTTCAGCGTGGGGGACCCACAACATTTGGGTCTCTCCACGCTGAGGATTCCAGTCAGCCAGCTGCCAAGTTGTACCTGGCTGGCTACCAAAAATACAGCAAAGGCCTTTTTTTTATTTCTAAACTAATTGTAGAAAAAAAAAATGACGTGGGGCTCCGCCGTATTTTTGGTCCAGCCAGGTACAACTTGGCAGCTACAGACTGCCAGCAACCCCCAGCTGCCTCGTTGTACCTGGCTGCAACCAGAAATACAGCGAAGCCCATTTTTTTTATTTCTAGAACTAATTCTAGAAAAAAAAATGACGTAGGGCTCCGCCATATTTTTGGTCCAGCCAGGTACAACTTGGCAGCTACAGACTGCCACCAAGCCCCAGCTGCCTTGTTGTACCTGGCTTCAACCAAAAATACAGCGAAGCCCATTTTTTTTTTATTTCTAGAACTAATTCTAGAAGAAAAAAAAATGACGTAGGGCTCCGCAATATTTTTGGCCCAGCCAGGTACAACTAGGCAGCTGGGGGCTGGAATCCTCAGCATGGAAAGGCCCAAGCGTTCTGGGCCCCCCATGCTGGGAATTGCAGACCGCAGCCGCCCCAGAAAATGGCGCATTCATTGAAGCGCCATTTTCTGGTGCTGTACCCATGCTCATCCAGTTGCCCTGGTCTTCCTTATCCAACCCCTTGCCCCTTTCTTTTTTTTGCAATTTTTCATAATATTTGGGATAAATTTAAAAAATTTAAAAAGTATTTTTTGCCACAAACAGATTTTTAAAAAAATTTTAAAATTGAATTAAATTGCCATTGAATACATCTGCCAAACTCTATTTTTAAAAAAACTGAAAAGACCAGGGTCAACTTAATGTTTGGCATTCTATGCGACGGCATTGAATGCTTGTGCTAGTGACACTTGGGTCACCCTCTGTTGCAAGCTTGGGCGAGTGTCATTTTTACTAGATCCCAAACCCGTAAATTTGGAAACCCCCGGTGAAGAGAGGAAGGAGAAAAAAAATTTTTCCACTCCTCCCCTTGCCAGGTCTTGGCGGGTTTTTTGGGAGCATTTAGATGACATCCAAATGCAGCCCCATGGTTTTACTTTTTCTCATAGCTTGTTTTTGTGCGAGTGAGCTTTGGACTCACTGACAATCCCCCGCATACTGGGGTTTTTTTTTCCCAGTCCAATGAGGGCTGAGGGGGAAAAAAAACATTGATTGAGCGCGGGTTTTTGTTACATCGGGATGAGGGCAATTAAAGATTTTTTTTTTATTTCATCCGTACGAGTCGCCCTGCCGGGGTGATCTGCCTTATTTTTTTTAAAAAGACTAGAGACCAAAAAATATGAAAAGTCTGTCATTGCAAGAATTAAAAGAATATTTATAAAAAGAGGTTTAATTTGGGGTTTAAAAACACTTAAAAACTTTCAATTTTCTCAACGTATTGTTTCTTTTTTTATTATTCCCCACATTGGAGCTCCCCCACAAGTGACCCCATTTTGGAAACTAGACCCCCAAAGGAACGTATCTAGATGCATAGTGAGCACTTTGAACCCCCAGATGCTTCAGAAATTCATCCGTAAAAATGAAAAAGCACTTTTTTTCCTCAAAAATTTTCTTTATTTTCATTTTTACGGATCAATTTGTGAAGCACCTGGGGGTTCAAAGTGCTCACTATGCATCTAGATAGGTTCCTTTGGGGTCTAGTTTCCAAAATGGGGTCACTTGTGGGGGAGCTCCAATGTAGAGACACACAGGGACCCTCCAAACGCGACATGGTGTCCGCTAACAATTTGAATGGAAAATCAGCTCAAATTGTTAGCGGACACCATGTCGCGTTTGGAGGGTCCCTGTGTGTCCCCACATTGGAGCTCCCCACAAGTGACCCCATTTTGGAAACTAGACCCCCAAAGGAACGTATCTAGATGCATAGTGAGCACTTTGAACCCCCAGATGCTTCACAAATTGATCCATAAAAATGAAAAAAAGAAAATATTTGTGGAAAAAAAAGTGCTTTTTCATTTTTATGGATGAATTTGTGAAGCATCAAGGGGCTCAAAGTGCTCACTATGCATCTAGATATGTTCCTTTGGGGGTCTAGTTTGCAAAATGGGGTCACTTGTGGGGGAGCTCCAATGTGGAGACACACAGGGACCCTCCAAACGCGACATGGTGTCCGCTAACAATTTGAGCTGATTTTCCATTCAAATTATTAGCGGACACCATGTCGCGTTTGGAGGGTCCCTGTGTGTCTCCACATTGGAGCTCCCCACAATTGACCCCATTTTGGAAACTAGACCCCCAAAGGAACGTATCTAGATGCATAGTGAGCACTTTGAACCCCCAGATGCTTCACAAATTCATCCGTAAAAATGAAAAAGCACTTTTTTTCCACAAAAAAATTCTTTTTTTCATTTTTACGGAACAATTTGTGAAGCACCTGGGGGTTCAAAGTGCTCACTATGCATCTAGATATGTTCCTTTGGGGGTCTAGTTTCCAAAATGGGGTCACTTGTGGGGGAGCTCCAATGCGGAGAAACACAGGGACCCTCCAAACGCGACATGGTGTCCGCTAACAATTTGAGCTGATTTTCCATTCAAATTGTTAGCGGACACTATGTCACGTTTGGGGGGTCCCTGTGTGTCTCCACATTGGAGCTCCCCCACAAGTGACCCCATTTTGGAAACTAGACCCCCAAAGGAACATATCTAGATGCATAGTGAGCACTTTTAACCCCCAGATGCTTCACAAATTGATCCATAAAAATGAAAAAAGAAACTTTTGTGGAAAAAAAAAGTGCTTTTTCATTTTTATGGATGAATTTCTGAAGCATCAAGGGGGTTCAAAGTGCTCACTATGCATGTAGATATGTTCCTTAGGGGGTCTAGTTTCCAAAATGGGGACACTTATGGGGGAGCTCCAATGTGGAGACACACAGGGGCTCTCCATACGCAACATGGTGTCCACTAACAATTGGAATTGTTAGCGGACACCATGTAGGAGATGAAGAGCCCCTATGTGCCTAAACATTGGAGCCCCCCCACAAGTGACCCCATTTTGGAAACTAGACCCCCCAAGGAACGTATCTACATGCATAGTGAGCACTTTGAACCCCCAGGTGCTTCACAAATTGATCTGTAAAAATGAAAAAAGAAACAGTTTGTGGAAAAAAAGTGCTTTTTCATTTTTATGGATGAATTTGTGAAGCATCTGGGGGTTAAAAGTGCTCACTATGCATCTAGATACGTTCCTTAGGGGGTCTAGTTTCCAAAATGGGGTCACTTGTGGGGGAGCTCCAATGTTCAGGCACACAGGGAGGGGCTCTCCATACCCGACATGGTTTCCGCTAACAATTGGAGCTAATTTTCCATTGAAATTGTTAGCGGACACAATGTTGCATATGGAGAACCCGTGTGCCACCAGCACAAGGGCAACTGGAAGATTTGGGGTACAGCACCAGAAAATGCCGCCTCTAATGAATGCGCTATTTTTTTGGGTGGCTGTGGGTTGCAATTTTCAGCGTGGGGACCCACAACATTTGGGTCTCTCCACGCTGAGGATTCCAGTCAGCCAGCTGCCAAGTTGTACCTGGCTGGCTACCAAAAATACAGCAAAGGCCTTTTTTTTATTTCTAAACTAATTGTAGAAAAAAAAAATGACGTGGGGCTCCGCCGTATTTTTGGTCCAGCCAGGTACAACTTGGCAGCTACAGACTGCCAGCAACCCCCAGCTGCCTCGTTGTACCTGGCTGCAACCAGAAATACAGCGAAGCCCATTTTTTTTATTTCTAGAACTAATTCTAGAAAAAAAAATGACGTAGGGCTCCGCCATATTTTTGGTCCAGCCAGGTACAACTTGGCAGCTACAGACTGCCACCAAGCCCCAGCTGCCTTGTTGTACCTGGCTTCAACCAAAAATACAGCGAAGCCCATTTTTTTTTTATTTCTAGAACTAATTCTAGAAGAAAAAAAAATGACGTAGGGCTCCGCAATATTTTTGGCCCAGCCAGGTACAACTAGGCAGCTGGGGGCTGGAATCCTCAGCATGGAAAGGCCCAAGCGTTCTGGGCCCCCCATGCTGGGAATTGCAGACCGCAGCCGCCCCAGAAAATGGCGCATTCATTGAAGCGCCATTTTCTGGTGCTGTACCCATGCTCATCCAGTTGCCCTGGTGCCGGTGGCAAACTGGGTAATAAAGGGGTTAATGCCAGCTTTTTATTGGCAGCTGGCACTAAGCCCGAGATTCATAATATTGGGCCAATGTTAGACCCGCCATTAGGAATCTCTGGTAAGTAGTCAATAAATACACACAGAGAAAAATATTTTTATTTGGAAAAAAAAACACAAACAAAATTCAGACTCCATCTTTATTATAAAAAGATCCGACGTAGTCCATAACGAAGGTCCCACGACGCTCAATCGCCTCCGACGTAGTCCACAACGAACGACGCATGATCGCCTTGCAGGCGGATCGGACTGCAAAGTAGTGATCTGACAGCCCGGGTGCAGTGATCAACACCGGGGCTGTGAGATCGCTTTCTACAGCTCGATCCGCATGCAGGTGGATCAGACTGCAGAGCAGCGATCTGGCAGTCCGGGTGCAGCGCTGGGGCTGCGAGATCGCTTTCTGCAACTCGATCCGCATGCAGGCGGATCGGACTGCAGAGCAGCGATCTAGCAGCCCGGGTGCAGCGCCGGGGCTGCGAGATCCCTTGCTGCAGCTCAATCCGCATGCAGGCGTATCAGACTGCAGAGCAGCAATCTGGCAGCTCGGGTGCAGCGCCAGGGCTGCGAGATCGCTTTCTGCAGCTCGATCCGCATGCAGGCGGATCAGACTGCAGAGCAGCAATCTGGCAGCTCGGGTGCAGCACCAGGGCTGCGAGATCGCTTTCTGCAGCTCGATCCGCATGCAGGCGGATCAAGCTGCAGAGTAGCAATCTGACAGCCCGGACGCAGTGATAGTGGATCACTACACCTGGGCTGTCAGATCACTTTCTGCAGCTCGATCCCCATGCAGGGGTATCAAACTGCAGTGTAGGGATCTCACAATCCTGGCACAGTGATCCACTATGTGATCACTGTGCCAGTACTGACTGGATCCCTCCTCTGCAGTTTGATCCCCCTGCAGGGGGATCAAACTGCAGAGGAGGGATCCAGTCAGTACTGGCACAGTGATCCACTAGTGATCACTGTGCCAGTACTGACTGGATCCCTCCTCTGCAGTTTGATCCCCTGGGGGATCAAACAGCAGAGGAGGGATCCTGACAGGAGGCAGATGTAAAGCGGCGGCGAGACGGCAGTGCAGGAGGACCGCCCGGAAGTCGAGTAGTGGCGGGACGATGGCGGCGGAGAGGTGAGCGGGAGGTGATCACTGGAGATCACCGGAGACAGGTGGTGATCTCCAGTGATCGTGGGGGGGCAGGAAGGAGAAGCACAGGGGGCGGGACATCGGAGGACAGGGGGAATCGGCGGGCGGCGGACATCGGAGCACAGGGGGGACATCGGGGAACAGGGAGAAGCAGTGGGCGGCAGGAAGAAGCCGGGGGGGAGACATCGGAGCACAGGGGGGACATCGGGGAACGGGGAAGCAGCAGGCGGCAGGAAGGAGAAGCGGGGGGGGGGACATCGGAGCACAGGTGGAAGCGGTGGGAAGGAAAAGCGGCGGGCGGCAGATAGGAGAGGCTGCAGGGGGGGACATCGGAGCCATGTGGGGGACATCGGAGCCATGTGGGGGACATCGGAGCCATGGGGGGGACATCGGAGCCCGGGGGGGGCACAATGGAGCCGGGGGGGGCACATCTCAGGACAAGGGGAGAAGCGGCGGGCAGGAAACCATTACAGCCGCGGTAATTTGCGGTTTCATTTTCAACCGCCAATCACCGTGGCTGTAGCCTGGGGGGGGCAAAGTGACCCCCCCTGGGGTGTGCTGCAAGTCCCCATGTACCTGCAGCTCAAGTGACAGGTCAGTGAGACCCTCACTTGAGCTGCAGCAGTGCGTTCCCCAGATGTCTCATATATGAGACATCGGTCGGGAACGAACTGGTTTTCATGTCTCATATATGAGACATGTGTCGTTAAGGGGTTAATATCTATGTATCAAGAAAAATAACATCGTACAATGCAATAAAACTTAGTGATTTCACATTTCACAAGGATAAAAATAAGTAAATATGTATCGTAGGACAAATATACAAATACAAATGTAGTGGATACTTCTATGGAGCCACTTTAGTTTCTATGGTGCCATTAGTAAAACAAGGTAACTCCAGTTTCACCGCAAATCCATACGCTTCCGGTAAATCCATAAAAAGGAAATAATACTTCATGTCAACCAGTATAAAAAATAAAAATACAAAATCGGATCAGGCCCAAAAACCACAAAACCGGATGACCAAATAGGACCAATCCGGCACCATAGGAATACATGGGGGCAAAACCAGTTCAAGTTCTGTTCTCAAACCGGACAGAACCTGAAAGCTGAAAACTGTGGTGTGAAGACAGCCTTAGATAGCATTGCACACTCTCTCTACTGCTTTTATTACAAGTGGGATTTTTAGTATTCTGTTATGCCATGTTGCTATTGACAAGCTTACTTTGAACACGACTGCAGTTGGTAATCCTTTTATTAGCACACTGCTATATGTGTACCTTGCCTTAGGCCCCTTTCAGACTGGCGTTTTTGTCCGGATCCGGTGGATAAAAAAATGCATCTGTCCTGGGTCCAACCTAACAGCTGCACTTGCTGCACGCTTTTGCAGCAAGACCCATGGATTGTGTATGGGGCTTGCGATAAAGTGCAGCAAGTGTGGTTGCAGCACATGCGGTAGGTGCGGCAGTGAAAAAAAAATGTGGTCAGCGGCGTTTTTTTTCGCGGTCGCATCTGCCGCAACTGCCAAAACCGCACTTGCCGCGTCTGCTGCACACTTACCACAAGACCCATAGACAATGCATAGGGCTTGCCACAACTGTGCTGCAAGTGCAGCCGTTAGGCAGAAAATGCGGCAGATGCATTTTTTTGACCGGATCTGCCGCATTTTTTCAAAAATGCCAGTGTGAAAGCACCCTTATGGTACATTTACACGTGGCCACAGGAAGGTAGGAACAGGCAGGCATCGGACACAATTGTGCCTGTTGCCTTGAAAAGACCACGATGTGGCTGCGTGTAATTCAGGACTTTCCTTCCTGTGTCTTCCCTGAAGGAAAGAAAGTCCTGAATTACACGCCGCCACATCGTGGTCTTTTCAAGGCAACAGGCACAATTGTGTCCAATGCCTGCCTGTTCCTACCTTCCTGTGGCTGCGTGTAAATGTACCATTAGGGATACTAATTATTATATTGTAGTGTATTTTGTAATACCAGACACAACAAATGTAAAAAGTCCATGTGTATGCTAGCGCTGCATAAATATTATGCTACTTTAGCTTGTTGGCAAGCGTTTACCTTCAGCTGTGTTTTGTAACAGAAGGTGTGTATATTACACCATTACACCTGCTTGACATCACATATGCTAATACACTTACGGAATCTCACTATGATATGGGTTTTCAATTATTTTCTTTGGAATTTTCTCATTATGTTGTTCATACATTATTTCATTTTCTGACAAACACAAAAAAAGAGAACAGTTGAAAATCAATGAGCAGAAATACTGTGTTTTTTTTGTTGTAAAAAATGGCAGAGATTGTATCGAACTGAATACAGTTACAGCATCTGTGCACTTGGCATATTTGCTATATTGGCATACACCAACCAAACATTTTTAGAGACAAAGGAAATTTGACATTTCAAAATAGGGCAATACTTGTATGCAAAGATCTTATACATATGTTTCAGTGAGTTATAAAGGTATGTATAAGTTTTCTCTCATATCTTTCTAGAACAAATACACCAAGTACACACAGCCTTCACAGATGGATCAGAGTGTTTAAGCCAGAAATATGGCTTAAAGCACTTTAAAAAGTTTCAATATCATGTTTGCAACATAACTTTTTGCCTTTTTCTATTAGTTTTAGCCAGCTCTGCCAATGTGAGAGAAGTTGAAATGTTACATGGGCGGGATGGTGTATGGCAACAAATGCAAACTCATGACTTGTTGTGCCATGCCTTTGCCACAAATCTTATATCAGTCCTTGAATGGTGTAAGATTTGTGGCAACATGTACAGGACCGCACACCACTTTTAGGACACATCTCACTCATGAAGAGTCAGAGGAACTGGGGAATCACAGACAGGGAGGATAAGACTCAGTGCAGACTCTGACCCCTGTACACCAAAATTTAATCTAAATCTACAGAAGAACAACAAAGCATATTTCTTTACTAAAGGTATAAATTTAATTTGTATCATAGCACCATTATAGCTATGACTTTACATTATAAAATCATGCGGAGAGGTTTGGTTTATGGATTTTTCTGACATTGGGGTAAATTTGGTCAAAGGGTTTGAAATGTAATATACAATACTAAACGACCAAGTGCTCATCTACTAAATTCTGCTGCTGTTAGAGTTCCTTCAATTGTCAGCTTTTCTGTTGGGAGTGGTATCCTTATTTTTCAGATAGCACTCATACCTATGATGTCTATGGGATAGTTTGCATGATCAGTGTTCACATCAGTATTTCAAAGCTAAAACAAGGAGAGGGCAAAAAATCTTGAAGTCGTTCACATGTTTCTATTATACTTTTCTTCCGATTGATTCTTTACTGATTTTGACATAAAATTACTGATGTAAAATTCTGACTAAATGCTGACAGTATAAATGTGGCCTTAGTGGTCAATACTAAAGTATGAATATTTTTTCGATATTGAGTCAAGTGGTGATAAAAAAACTTATCAATGCAAGTCTATGAATTCATGAAAGAAATTAGACAGCATTCAGATGTCATCCATGTGTCGCCTGATTTTCAATATACCGTATATACTCGCGTATAAGCCGAGTTTTTCAGCCCAAAAATTGGGCTGAAAAGTACCCCCCTCGGCTTATACGCGAGTCAGTGCTGTATACCGATGTATACATCGGTACGTACCGATGTATACATCGGTATACAGCAGCCCCCGCATCCCCAGTAATGCAGGGCCCCCCCAGCGTCTCTCCGGTCACCTGTAAAGGAAGCTATACTTATCACAGTGCTCTGTCCGCGCCCGCTCGCACCCGCTCTCAGCAGCCGACCGGGATCCTCCATCTTGCGTCTTCTTTCTTCCTGTTTCTGTGCTCGTCGCGGGCAATGACGTCATTCCCTGCGACGAGCACAGGAAACAGGAAGAAAGAAGACGCAAGATGGAGGATCCCGGTCGGCTGCTGAGAGCGGGTGCGAGCGGGCGCGGACAGAGCACTGTGATAAGTATAGCTTCCTTTACAGGTGACCGGAGAGACGCTGGGGGGGCCCTGCATTACTGGGGCTGCCTGTATACTACCGCTGGGGCTGCTATATACCTCTGGGGCCCTGTATACTACCACTGGGGCTGTATATACTACCACTGGGGTTGTATAAACCACTGGGGCTGTATATACTGCTGGGGCCCTGTATACTACCACTGGGGCTGTATATACTACTACTGGGGCTGTATATACTACCACTGGGGCTGTATATACCTCTGGGGCCCTGTATACTACCACTGGGGCTGTATAAACTACTGGGGCTGTATATACTGCTGGGGCCCTGTATACTACCACTGGGGCTGTATATACTACCACTGGGGCTGTATATACTACCACTGGGGCTGTATATACTACCACTGGGGCTGTATATACCTCTGGGGCCCTGTATACTACCACTGGGGCTGTATATACTACCACTGGGGCTGTATATACTACCACTGGGGCTGTATATACCTCTGGGACCCTGTATACTACCACTGGGGCTGTATAAACCACTGGGGCTGTATATACTGCTGGGGCCCTGTATACTACCACTGGGGCTGTATATACTACCACTGGGGCTGTATATACTACCACTGGGGCTGTATATACTACCACTGGGGCTGTATATACCTCTGGGGCCCTGTATACTACCACTGGGGCTGTATATACTACCACTGGGGCTGTATATACCTCTGGGGCCCTGTATACTACCACTGGGGCTGTATAAACCACTGGGGCTGTATATACTGCTGGGGCCCTGTATACTACCACTGGGGCTGTATATACTACCACTGGGGCTGTATATACTACCACTGGGGCTGTATATACCTCTGGGGCCCTGTATACTACCACTGGGGCTGTATAAACCACTGGGGCTGTATATACTGCTGGGGCCCTGTATACTACCACTGGGGCTGTATATACTACCACTGGGGCTGTATATACTACCACTGGGGCTGTATATACTACCACTGGGGCTGTATATACCTCTGGGGCCCTGTATACTACCACTGGGGCTGTATAAACCACTGGGGCTGTATATACTGCTGGGGCCCTGTATATACTACCACTGGGGCTGTATATACCTCTGGGGCCCTGTATACTACCACTGGGGCTGTATAAACCACTGGGGCTGTATATACTGCTGATGCCCTGTTTACTACCACTGGGGCTGTATATACTACCACTGGGGCTGTATACACTACTAGGGCTGCGTCTATACTACCACTGGGGCTGTATATACCACTGGGGCTGTATATACTACTGGGGCTGCGTGTATACTACCACTGGGGCTGCTGTATCTACCTCTGGGTCTGGTGTATACCACACTGCTGGGGGCTGTATACTTGTGCTAGGGTCCACCCTCGGCTTATACACGAGTCAATAGATTTTCCCAGGTTTTGGGGGCAAAAGTAGGGGGGTCGGCGTTAACACGGGTCAGCTTATACACGAGTATATACGGTATTTGAAAATAGAAGACTTCATCCTTTTTTATCTGAGAAAAGCAAATGAAACTGTGAGAAAATACTGATGGCAAAACTCTGATGACACTAGGGCCATTTTGTTGTGCACAAGAAAAATTACTGATATCTGAAAGAGCCCTAATAGTACTCCTGCCCAAATGTTCTTGACTGTAGTGATGACTTGCCATTTGCCGGATCTGCTGCGTAACGGCCGTCTTGCGGCATGGATCCGGAAAGCCCCATTCATTCTCTATGGGCCTTGTGGTCAGGTGCAGCAAGTGTGGTATTGCCAAACCTGCCACGAATTACAATAATCGCAGATGTGAAAGCAGCCTTACACAAGTGACCACTAAAGTCAATTACTTATTTTTGCTAAAAATCAAGAGATAAAGTAATCAATCTCTTTGCCTTTCTGGGCATGCATAGCATGCAGATAACACTAAGTACAATAAGAAACAATACACATTTCAAGGATTTAATATTTATGGCGCGTTTCTGGGGGTCATTAGTCCAAATTTAACATATGAAATACATCAAACCAGGTCTACACAAAGAAGTCAGTAGAGAGTAGAGACAGGCTCACTTGTCATGAGCTGGGTGCTCCAGCAAAAAAATACTATGTAAAGGAGTATCTGGGCACATCAATAATTATAAATGGTAACCACACGATTGCAGGTGAAAAAAGGTGTCCTCTTTATTGTTACAGTATAGTACAAAGATCCGACGTTTAAACCTGCATAGGCCTTTCTCAAGGCTCTAAATGTACAAAGGTCAATAAACATAATAACACAGGTATTAATATACAGGATAATGGCAATAAAAAGGTGTTAAGTGTATGTGTCCAGATGCCAATGTTAATATCGTGGGTTTGATGGTGATGACTGTGAGGACATGTGACTTTGTGATGTGATCTTAATCTAAGAGGTGGGTGCACGAGGAATAAGGAGGGAAAACGGGATAAATAAGGATTAAGATAGGAGAGGCTAGGTAGATTCTATAGTGCATGGGGGCTAAAAGGGAAAAAGTATGCAAAGTACAAGTAGTAATTACCGCTTGTACACTGGTGACAGGATCAAAGAGGAAAATTAATTCGCCCAAGATAGTGGTTCGGTTATGGGTGGGACTCTATGGTAAAAAGAAGCATAAGTAAAAATAACATGTATGGGAATGATTAAAGATAGGCTAGTGTGAGTAGTCATCTCGAAGGAAAACAGGAGGGAAAAGGGTATATGAATGCCAAGGAATAAACCATAGAAATCCCATCTTGGAAAGTGGTAGGGTTCAATGTCAGATGACAAAGGCTATCAAGGATTATACTCTGCTAAGATGTGCCAAGAGTTGGTGAAGGAAAGGGGGAAAAAGGGAGATAAAGCAAAGAGGAAGGCAATTCAATTCCTACAGGGGTATATATGCTATGTATAGATTGAGGATTATGTGTCGCAGCATTAGCGCAGTGTTATCATAGTGTAATGCTGCCTTAATGCTGCCATAGGCTAATATGGGTGACAGGCCCCGAAGCACATTCAAACGTGCATGTAAGTGTCATAGTTTGAAATCGCATGCTATTTTGTAGCGTACAGCTGAACGCTGCCCCAGCCTAATGGACAGGTGAAATAGAAAAGAATGAAAATGTTTTATTCAGCTCTCCAGAGTTTATTAAACCATGTGTCCAGTAAACATAACATACTAGTGCATCTCAATGAATTAGAATATCATCAAAAATCTATGCAATATTGCCATATTTCAGGGCATTTCTGGGAGCCCTGAAACACATTGACTAATAAATCAATATTATATTCACCCTTTGATGTCTCGTGGAATTTGGCAGCGCAGTTTTTAACCCTTCATTCATCCATACTTTAATTTTCTGAAATGATAACCTTTGGGTTTTCATTGGCTGTAAGGCCGGCTTCATACCACGGTTATTCACTGTCAGGTTGTGTCCGGTGTTTTGCAGGATGCACCGGACACAACCTGACAGCCTCGGACAAGCAGAACCAGAGGGCAAAATCTGCCCTCCGATCCAGCTTTTTGCCGGCATCATTGCTCTTGCTGTTCAGTGCTGAAAATTCAGCCGTGGATCTCTCCATGTTCTGAAATTCTTTCAGCACCAGGTGTCCTGGACCCAGCATGATTTTCTGCCAGATCCAGCACGATCCAGAGCTCATAGACTCCCATGCTGTGGGCGCACAATCCGGGAGGATTTGGTTTTGTCTGATTTTTGCATCGGACACAAAAAATGCTGCATACACTGGCAAAAATCGGACTAAAACGGATTCTGCTTGAAAATCCCCAAACTGGATGTCAAATAACAGCCATCCAACTCCATAGTGATACATGGGGGAGAAATTTGGATTCGGGGCTGACCAGTTCACACCGGACAGTCCCGGACCCGAAAAAACCGTGGTGTGAAGCTGGTCTAAGCCATAATAATCAACATTAAATAGATCACACAGTTTGTAATGACTCTATATAATATATGCATTTCATTTTTTTGTACTGAATGTTAATTATTGAAATTACAATTGCTAGAATGGGTTTTTATGCCTGTGAACTGCAATTAAAACCTGCTGGTTTGGTATGTCTCTGGACCTGGGTTAGAGCAAGATGAAGGTATAGGTGAGGCAACAGAGCTGGGGGAGGGAGCTCGGTCAAAAAATAGTCATAATATATATTAAATAATGACCGACATCACCTGCATGTATAGATGCAAGCAAAAAAGAAATACACTAAGAGAATATTTGCTGCGATGCTAAGCAGGTGATGCCTGTCATTATTTAATACATAGTATGACTATTTTTTGACCGAACTCCCTCCCCCAGCTCTGTAGCCTCACCTATCGCTCCATCTTACTGTAGCCTATGTCCAGAAACATACCAAACCAGTAGGTTTTAATTGCAGTTCACAGGCATAAAAACCCATTCTAGCAATTGTATACCGCATGTAGTGACGTAGTGTCAGGACTCGGTAAGATGAGAGCACCTTCTTGCTGTTACCGGGCTCTTCCACAGTGGCCATTGTTGAATTTAGGTCTCTCCATTTTCTCTATAATCCAGAGCAGTATTTACTGTGTTTCTTTGTCATATATGAATTAGTTGTACATAGCCCTGTTTCATTGCTAGTTAACACTCATCATGTTTAGTGTAGCAGCAAATATTATCTTAGTGGAAATGGAAAAAGACTTTGTGGTACAATCTATGCTCCAATGGAAACTGATGATTTCTCTTGACCCAGGTACTGACCACCATTGTTAAAGTTATGACAAACTGTAAGATGTAATAGCTATGAGTTATTATGAAGAAGCCAGCATGACAATGTAAAATGTTTTCCTGCTCTCTGATTCTTCTGCAGTGTGGAATATGGTATCTGACAAGGTCTTTTTTATTTAATTTTTGAGAACCACAAAGTGAATCAAGAAGTGGCTTAGATTTTGCACAACAGTGACATTGCCTAGGCAAGCCCAAGAAAAGTACAAATCAAATTGCTATAGGAGCAACATTGAAGGAGCTACAGTGACTTCTGGCAAATGTTAACTTTATACATGTAACTAGTAAAAAGGCCCGATGCAATTGCATCGGGAGCGCGGTGAAATGAATTGTGTGTATACAGGCGGGTGAGTGGCTAGCAGAGTATATATGGGGCTCTGTGGGTAGCAGACTATACAGGCGGGTCTGTGGGTAGCAGAGTATACAGACTGCTCTGAGGGTAGCAGATTATAGAGGCGGCTCTCTGGGTAGAAAAGTATACAGGCGGCTCTGTGGGTAGCAAAGTATACAGGCGGGTTTGTGGTTAGCAGATTATACAGGCGGCTCTGTGTGTAGCAGAGTATAGAGAAGGCTCTGTGGGTAGCAGAGTATAGAGGCGGCTGTGTGGGTAGCAGAATATAGAAACGGCTCTGTGGGTAGCAGAGTGTACAGGCGGCTGTGTGGGTAGGAGAGTATACAGGCGGCTCAGTGGGTGTCAGAGTATAGAGGAGGCTCTGTGGATAGCAGCGTATGATGTGGCGGGAGGCTGGAGGAGTGAGGGGAGCAGAGGCTGGAGGGGTGAGGAGAGCAGAGGATGGAGTGGTGAGGAGAGGTCCAGATGGAGGGGTGAGGAGAGGTCTGGCTGGAGGGGTGAGGAGAGATGCGGCTGGAGGGGTGACATCACCGCTCGGCGGCAGGACGTGGCTGCGTGCTGGGGCTGATCGCAGCCCCAGTGACACGGTATTGTCCTCTGCGGCGGGTTGGGTGATGCAGAGAGGGATGAGTTCTTGCCCTCAGGTCACACATGTGACCTGAGCGGAAGAAGCGGATTGGGCGGTGTGTGGTAAAGACAGGACGGTCATCCGATTGGTCTAGGACGCCAAGTCCTGGGCAATGGGATGGGCATCCTGTGTGTACAACACAGCGCCCAATCCGCTTGCAGGGGCAGGCAATGGGAGTGAGCGGGGCGTGTCAGGCTTTGCAGGCTGACACGGTCCGCTCACTCCCATTGGCTGTTGCCGGCCACAGGACGACGTCCCTGGCTCCCGGGACCCGGCCACAGCCCGTAGACCGCTACTCCACCAGCATGGCGACATTGAGAGCCCAGCGGTGAGAGAGTGGCGAGGGGCGGAAGGCTCCGGCGGCATCCGCGCAGCATGGACCTCGCGGAGGGCGCGAGGGCGGTGGCGATGTTGCGGGGCCGACGGTTGGCAGGATGGCAGTGGTGTCAGGTAGTGCGGCTGAGGATGGAGGAGGGTGAGAGGCTGGAGGAGGCTGTGAGGCTGGAGGAGGCTGTGAGGATGGGGAGGCTGTGAGGCTGGAGGAGGCTGTGAGGCTGGAGGAGGATGTGAGGCTGGAGGAGGCTGTGAGGATGGGGAGGCTGTGAGGCTGGAGGAGGCTGTGAGGCTGGAGGAGGCAGTGAGGCTGGAGGAGGATGTGAGGCTGGAGGAGGCTGTGAGGATGGGGAGGCTGTGAGGCTGGAGGAGGCTGTGAGGCTGTAGGAGGCTGTGAGGATGGGGAGGCTGTGAGGCTGGAGGAGGCTGTGAGGCTGGAGGAAGCTGTGAGGATGGGGAGGTTGTGAGGCTGGAGGAGGCTGTGAGGCTGGAGGAGGCTGTGAGGATGGGGAGGCTATGAGGCTGGAGGAGGATGTGAGGCTGGAGGAGACTGTGAGGCTGGAGGAGGCAGTGAGGATGGGGAGGCTGTGAGGCTGGAGGAGGCTGTGAGGATGGGGAGGCTGTGAGGCTGGAGGAGGATGTGAGGCTGGAGGAGGCTGGGAGGATGGGGAGGCTGTGAGGCTGGAGGAGGCTGTGAGGCTGTAGGAGGCTGTGAGGCTGGAGGAGGATGTGAGGCTGAAGGAGGCTGTGAGGATGGGGAGGCTGTGAGGCTGGAGGAGGCTGTGAGGCTGGAGGAGGCAGTGAGGCTGGAGGAGGATATGAGGCTGGAGGAGGCTGTGAGGATGGGGAGGCTGTGATGCTGGAGGAGGCTGTGAGGCTGGAGGAGGCTGTGAGGCTGGAGGAGGATGTGGAGGGCTGGAGGGAGATGTGAGGCTGGAGGAGGCTGTGAGAGGATGGGGAGGCTGTGAGGCTGGAGGAGGCTGTGAGGCTGGAGGAGGATGTGAGGATGGGGAGGCTGTGAGGCTGGAGGAGGCTGTGAGGCTGAGGAGGCTGTGAGGATGGGGAGGCTGTGAGGCTGGAGGAGGCTGTGAGGCTGGAGGAGGCTGTGAGGATGGGGAGGCTGTGAGGCTGGAGGAGGCTGTGAGGCTGGAGGAGGCTGTGAGGATGGGGAGGCTGTGAGGCTGGAGGAGGATGTGAGGCTGGAGGAGGACTGTGAGGCTGGAGGAGGCAGTGAGGATGGGGAGGCTGTGAGGCTGGGGAGGCTGTGAGGCTGGAGGAGGGTGTGAGGCTGGAGGAGGCTGTGAGGTGGAGGAGGCTGTGAGGATGGGGAGGCTGTGAGGCTGGAGGAGGCTGTGAGGCTGGAGGAGGCATGTGAGGATGGGGAGGCTGTGAGGCTGGAGGAGGATGTGAGGCTGGAGGAGACTGTGAGGCTGGAGGAGGCAGTGAGGATGGGAGGCTGTGAGGCTGGAGGAGGCTGTGAGGCTGGAGGAGGGTGTGAGGCTGGAGGAGGCTGTGAGGATGGGGAGGCTGTGAGGCTGGAGGAGGCTGTGAGGATGGGGAGCCTGTGAGACTGGAGGAGGGTGTGAGGCTGTAGGAGGCTGTGAGGCTGGAGGAGGATGTGAGGATGGGGAGGCTGTGAGGCTGGAGGAGGCTGTGAGGATGGGGAGGCTGTGAGGCTGGAGGAGACTGTGAGGCTGGAGGAGACTGAGGCTGGAGGAGGCAGTGAGGATGGGGAGGCTGTGAGGCTGGAGGAGACATTTACTGTACTGAGCATGCTCAGTACAGTAAAAGGTCTCCAAACAGGAAGGCAGGGGTTAAAAAAAAAAAAAAAAGTTAATGCTCACCTCTCCCCGAGCCCCCGCCGTCTCCTGCCATCTTCCTCCAAGCTTCCGGTGGCTGCCGCAGACTCCCAGTGTCTGCAGAGCTGTTCTAGTGCAGTTCAGGACCTGCGGTGATGTCACAGTCACGTGACACCAGGTTACCATGGAGTAACCTGGTGTCACGTGACTGTGACATCACGACAGGTCCTTGACTGCGGCTCGTGATGCGTCATCACTCGCAGTCTCGCAAAGCATGTTGGGATTCGGCTACAGTGCCCGAATTCCCAACTGCGGATTATATAAGTAGATGCTACAGCCAGTGGGACCCATCTCCAGGGTTCAGGAAGAACGAGTCCCATCAGGTTGCAATCATTCCCCTGTTACCCGCAATCATACTTACCTGGTCCATGCTCCTGCAATGTCCCCTCAGGCTGTGGCGTCTTCCCGGTGTGTCACCTCTGCCTCCTCACTTCCGAGTTGCAGGGGAGCGAGCATAAGGCACACACGGTGCTTTCAAATAGTTTAAAGGGCCAGTACACCAAGTTCCTGTAATCACATCTCGCAGAGAGGCCTGTGCATACTTAAGGCCCTCACTTCCATTCGGAGGTGCCTGAGCATCTTTTGTGGATTGTTAAGTTGCTGTTCTCAGGTTCCTGACCAGCACTTGCTCATTTATGTCTTGTTTTCCTAAATAGTAACATCCAGTTTTTTCTCCTAGTACTGGTGTCCTGCCTGCCTACCACCCACCTGTAGACCCTGACGGTACCCTCTGGACCAATCCCTTGTGTCTTAGTCCCGTGCGTTTCCTGAATTCTTCCTGTTGTCCTGGTCACCTTTTCTGATTCCCTGGACCTCTTGCTTCCCTCCATCCGGTATCACTGTTCCCCTTGGGTCTGGTCTTGAAGCCGGTTCACTTAAACCTCTGTGGCTGTATTGGGAAAATCCTAAATGGTTCACTCTTCAATGCTCCCATGGGGGAGTTCAGTGATTTGGCCCAGGGGGCTTACCTTGTGGATTCTCCTGTCAAGTGTCTCAGTAAAGTCTTGCAATTCATCTGACATTCTTTTACGGCTGGTTCGTGGGTTCAGCTTTCACGGTATCCCCTGTGGCCTAGTGGGTTCAATAACCTCGCTTGATCTGCATTAGTGTGACAATACTGCATATGACAACAGTTTCCCCTATTCTTCATGTGTCCAGACAATGGGGTTGGATGGTAAGATGCAAGCCCATTCTTACAAATAG
The DNA here is from genome assembly GCA_033576535.1 of Allobates femoralis. Classification (NCBI taxonomy): domain Eukaryota; kingdom Metazoa; phylum Chordata; class Amphibia; order Anura; family Aromobatidae; genus Allobates; species Allobates femoralis. Next base: position 471,520,283 of record JARQOC010000002.1, on the reverse strand, counting down.
AAATATTCAACTCCAGCAATGTGTTGCTAAAACCTACATCAAGTCTGCCAAAAAATATGTAGAGAAATGCATTATGGTCTGATTAGACCAGGGATCTTAAACTCCTGGCCTGAAGTACTGCAAACAGTAGCATTAAAGTTGGAAAATGTACTGAAATTAATTTTATAGGTATGATTCTGTTACATGAAAAAAAAAACATGGCATTCTAACAGAGGTGTGTAGATTTTGTATGTCCTCTGAATACGTATATATCTATAATGTTTATATTAGAAAATTGGTATACGGTATATCACCTCATTAAAGTGCATAAAGATGTTATATAACAGTGGGTCAATCTTTCCAGCACTGTGTGATCAGAAGTGATCCTGAAATGTTCAATGTAGCAGATAGCACATATTTATGGACCAAAAATTGTCTTTCACAACTGAGTCTGTCATAATTTTAAAGTACATAGAATCCAGAAAATGTTAATTTCATTGGATGCTATAATGAAGTAGCCTACATAGTTTTATTTGTATTAAAATATTATTATAGATACTGTATGTTAATATGATTTATGTTGATTCAGCACTTTTCTGCCTATTAATATACTATGTTTTCTGTTCTGTTTCCTCTTCTGATTAATTTTATATTCTGTAGGCATTTGAGCTTTCGTTACAGTATATTGCAGTAAAGGCTTTAAATATGCACATCATTACAGACCTAATTTCTGTGTAATTTCTTTTTGGTTAATATTATATGTAATTGTTTGCAGTGATATACACAAGATGAAATTGGAATATTCATCAAAAACCATGACATTGTTTTATGATGTATGAAACAATGGCTGCTATAAAATGTTATTAAGTTTTATAACTAATGCTAAAGAAAGAAATATATGGAACAATTCTGTCAAAAATAATTTTTATTAAACAAAACATTAAAAGTTGGAAATAAAGAATGATTTTGACAATACTATTTTTATTGAATACTTCACTCAAGTTTGATTTCCGCTACAAAAAGGCACTGTGTGTTCTATCAGTACATTCTTTTTAAATGATTCCTGTATTCATTAAATATTTATAGAATCCAATATCGTTTTTAATTAATTTATCTAAACAAAAAAACGTTTAACGTGCACTATCTCTACCATAGTCATTTTGAAGGAGCATTTTCAATGTGTATCTAGTGTAGTGGTGTATCTAGGGGGAAGGAGGGTCAGGTGGAGTATTTTCACTAGGTGCATCTCACAGGGGGTACCATTGGGCAGCATAATGTCTTGGCAGGAGGTGTTTCTTGAGTGGCTGCATTTTGCCACCACTAGTGATAAGCGAGTGTATTCCCTCCCGCCCTGTCCCGGAAAAACTTGTTTTATAGCCGAATGTGTGTGGGCGGAGCCTATCACTCATTGACTTACATAGTACTTGCTATTCGGACGAGTACGTGATTATTAAAAACTACATGTTAAGAGAATAGCAAGTGCGAATAATATGGTGCTCGCTCATCACTAGCCACCATCTAGAGTATAATTCGGTAATTCTCTAAGTTGGCTGTGAAGTTGACAGCTGGCTCAGAGAAGGTTTAACATACCAGATTCTTGAATTCAATTGTAATAGGGTTTTTTTTTAGAAATAGGTACAAATAAAGCCCCAACTGTTGGCACTTTTGGGCAGGGTGACATCAGCAATGTGATCATGTCATATCACTTTCATGGACCATATAGATATCTGCACAGTGAGCATTCCGATATAACTGAAGAGACCTAACTTTTATTGCTTTGAGGAATCTTGTGAAAAGTATTGGGGGGATTTTGAAGAGACAGTATCGGGAGTGTGAATGGAGTGGTGAATGTGTGAGTAGACAGTATTGGGAGTGTGGGTAAATAGTATGAGAAGATAGGAGGGAAATAGAGATGAGTGGATCACTTTGTGTAATCCTGGTCTAGATCAGTACTCTCTAACTGTGGATAGGTGCTGAATGAATTTACTGACCTTCCTGAATACTGGGCTCATAATTTGCTGTGCTGGCTTGTCATCATATGTGCACACAGGCCAGAAGATGAAATTCTGTACTGCACATTTCAGAAGTTCAGTAAATTTGCCCAGCTCTTGTTTATGGCTAGAGAGCACTGAACTGGACCCTAGACTGTATGGGTCATGGGAACCAATGTTCTCAGACAGTATGGGTAGCAAGGGGGAAAATGTGTGAAAACACTGTATGAAAGGGGAAAATGTGTGAGGAGACAGTATAGGGAGATAGGGGGGAAATCTATAAGGAGACAGTAAGGGATGGTAGGGGAAAGTATGAGAAGACAATAAGGGGAGAGTAGAAGTAATGTGTGTGGGAACAGTAAGGGGATAAATATTTGAAGGGAACATTGAGCGGAAAGTCTGGGAGGGAAATGTATGCGTGGAGAAAATGTGAGGCGACACAATATAGAGACTTAATGGTGTGGATGGGCAGTATAGAGATAGAGGAGCATTGGAGACAGTGTGAGCGCACAGTTTTGAAGGGAGATTATGCCGAGGGAGGAGTGTGAAGAGGGAGAATGATATAACTACATGGGAGTAAACTAAGGACAGAGTGGGAGGGAATAGTGTGAAGTCAGGGACCAGAACTATAACAGGGAGAATGTGTTATTCATATTTTGTGCAGGAGGCACAATTATTTATTCAGTGGCACAGCATAAGAAAGATAATTTTATTCAAGAACATTATAATCACAGTTATTTATGGGCACCATGTTGGGATGTAACTCAGAAGGCCAGAAAAGGTGCAAGTCTGCAGAGGTGAGCTGTGGATTTAAAAAGTCATCATCAGTTTTTTTGTGTAGGACTTTATAACAGGAAAGGCCCAGGATATGTGGCCATTATATCAGGTAGGAGCCCAATCCCTGTGCTACAAATAGATGCTGGCTATATATTACAGCTGTATATTAAAGTGCATGAGAAATGTATTATCTATAAAGTGATAGTGAAGTAAAGATTCCAATTTATCTGTTATAAATACCTAAAGGATATAGTTACTATAATAAGTGGCACCACGTCCCTCCACCCCGATATAAATTTCTCTGCAGGGGCTCTGAAGAAGCTAACACAGTGAAACATATGTTGCAGGGTGAAATGCAGTCCCCTGCTCTGTTACCATACTGGGTATATAATGACCTCTAGTGGCCAGTTAGGGCTTTTTTGCTGACTTGGATTGCAATTTGGTCTACAATTATAGATTGCTAGTGAACTTTCCAATTCAGCATATATATATGTAGGTGTAACCTGTTGTTGTTACTGGTCCAATATCTGTATTACTAATCAAAGATAGATAGTGGTATTTTATGTCCCTATAAACATATTTGGAGGCACTGCTTTGTATTTTGTATTTTCTAATTTTAATGATTGTTCTAATAAACGTATATATTTTTATGTCTATCATCATATCCATCTTTTTTTCGGGAAAATATTCATGTTCTTGGATAGCTGTTGGTTATTGAAGTCTACTTAGGGTGGTAATAACTTTAACATATGGTAGTATTCTAGCACAATGAGTTGTATTAATACTGTCCTACCTTTATTTTATTATCTCCATGTATATTATGCCTTGGAATTTATACACTTCAGCAATAACTCTCGCTTTGTGTATATCCAATATACTTTATATTTGTGTCTATAAGAATTACGTCTGGTTGTTTAGGTCAGCAGTTGTGAGCAGGACCCTCACTCCTATCATTCAAATTGTTAGTTTACTACTAAATAATATTTAATTTGTATAGTATGTGATTTATAGAATGAAAATTATTGCAGAATATATTGATGAAATGTAGATTTATTTTACAATAATTCATGTTCAATCATATTTACCCAATATTTCACTTTATAGGATTATAAGATGCACCCAAAAGTTAGAGAAGGAAAAAAATATTTTCAATGTAAATATGGTCCATATTATAATGCCAGTGTGCATTTTAAAATCAATGTATATGATCCCTTACTCTGTTATATGTTGCCCTCATTCAGATGCAAATGATCTCCATCCTGGTATATATGGTTCCCATTCTGGTACATGGCCCCCATCCTAGTATATAGCATCCATCCTAGATATATATATATATACCTCCATTCTGGTATATACAGTATGTTCCCCATCAAAGTATACATGATCTGCCGTCCTGGTATTTATAATTCCCCCAGCCTCATATATAGCACCCAATCCTGATATACAGCATCCTATCCTGGTGTATGGCATTCCATCCTGGTACATGGCTGCCCTTGCTGGTACATGGCCTTCACCATTCTACATGGCCCCCATTCTTGTACATGGCAACCCCATTCTGCTACATTGCTCTCATCCTTGTACATGGCCCCACACTGGTACATAGCCTCCACCATTGCTTACCAAGGGAGGTTGCAGCAGCAACGGTGGGGGGAGTAACAAAAGACAAAGTTGTGGGGAGATGTCAGTAGTAGGGCTATGCTGCAGGCCCGGCGCTGGAGGGTTAGCATTGTGCAGTGGTGCACGGTGGCCAACAGTGCATTTCCAGGTTCTGGCAGGCAATCAGCACCTGCCTCTACAACGATGGAGTTCAATAAAATGGCTACAGAGGTGATGCATGCACAAATTGAGATATTAGCTCTCTGAGATCTTGATCTGCGCATATGCTGCGCTGCCTCCTCTGCCATTTTCATGAAGTCCATTGTGGTAGAGGCAGATGAAGATTGTCTGCCAGAACCCTGAAATGAACTGTTGGCCGCCATACACAACTGTACATATGCCCTAATCCTTTAACTCCGGGCCATTGCCCCACTACTGACATCTAATGGTGACTTGGCTCCTGTAGTTCTACTCAACTAGCAACCCCCTCAGTAAGCAAAAATCCAAGATTTGGATTGGAATATGCTCTCGCATTTTCCCCCCTATTTGGAGGAAAAAAAGTGAGTCTTATAGTCAGAAAAATATGCAATATATAAAAGCAATGAAAATAAAACTACAAATTATCCTTATAATAGACATAAGGTCCAGTTAAATTGATATAAAGTATATATATATATTTCTAAACTGAGTAATCATAAATGTATTTACAAGCTTAAGTGAAAGTAACACAGTGTAAATAGTAAATAATTAGGATTATAGAAGATTACACTCAAATACTGTAATTTAGGTAATAAATTTCACAAGGGAGCAATATAGACAAAATGTCCTATATTTACTAAACCTAAATACAAGCTTTGGGCTAGAATAATTGATTTTGATTTAGGATGAGCTAAGCTATCACAAGAGGGAGATGAAACTCATTTTGGATACTTTAATCACATCTAACAGCTGTGAATGTAAACTATTTTCTATGAGAAAAATGGAAAAAAATGTAAAATGCATATAAGATTACAATCCACATTATTAAATATACAGATTCAACTAAGACATAAAATCTTGTATATGGTCATTAGTGAGTTAATTAGGCAGGTAATTATTTTTATAGAAATAATCTAATTTGACAATTTAAATGTAATAATAACAATGCTAGTCACATATTTTTGCAATCCATATCTAATGGATAAAGTGGACTACTGAACTATGTCTGATTATCTTCAATATCATTCATTTTTTTATATTTATGACATGATGTCAAGTTGTGTTATGAAGGCTCTCAGGCAGAAGAAATTAAACAATCATGTGCAGAAAAGATTCACGCAACCAGTATTTGTGTTTGCAATTATCAGTTGTGAACTGTAAAATCCATCAAAATCAAAAGATTTATTTAGTTTTTTATTTCTAATTTTCCTTAATTTTTGGAGCAAAAAGAACTTGAGTTCTACAAAAGAAGCAGTATCATTTCGAAAGATGAGCAAATAAACTTGAGTGGATTTGAGTTCTACTAAAAGTTTACAAAAATGAGCATTTTGCAAAATGGGGCTTATTTTAAATGCACAAAATCAGTTAATTTTTCTGAACTACAAGCAGCCCTCAAAAGGTTAACACAAATGATTATACTCACTATACTGCTCACCTTTTCAGTGTCTCCACTACCCTACCATGACTGGTCTTTGTTGCATCTTCTTACCCACCGTCATCATGCTGGAATCCTTGCACCACTCACACTGAACCAGTATTTCAGTTTCATGAGGCCCAGGAGGGATCTGTGCATTCACTTGGGAGGTCAAGGAGCATGTTAAGGCATAAGTATAAGCTCATTCTGAGATCCCACCCTTTCCCATGAAGGCTGAGCATCCTGGCTAATCATGAGAGGTCTGGTAATTGATGTGAGAGTGGCAGGGGAGTAGAAGGTATGGCAAAGACTGAACTGTTTTAGTGAGTAGTTGAGGTTGTAGATGTGAATTTTAAGATGAGTATAGGATATTACATTTTTTTTTACATATGGTGTTATTATTCTCTGGGGTCTAAAATTTCCAAGGAAAAAATGCACAAACAGGCTAAGTTACAGTTTTGCCTGATCAGCTCATCTCTAGCTTCTTTCATATAGTAAATAATTTAATAGTGGATATGCCATTACTTTTTTTTATTGTTGAAGGCCTGACTTATAAAACGTTTTTCAAAAGATAAGTGATAGTTAAGCAATACATCTACTTAACAGCTATTTCGTGCCAATCAGTGCTTCTACTATTCAAGGAACTGCCACGCATCAGCTTTCATTTGAAAGGACTAGTGTTGCTGCTCAATAGGTGGCTAGTAGGCTCCTTCATTTTTACTAAAGGGTCATATTCTAAAGTACCTTTACACATGAGATCTTTACTGACTTTTTCATTGACATAAACATTTGTCTTAGCTAATACTTTTTAGATTTTAGATATGGAAAGGGAGAGACATTGAATATTAAGGACAAAATGATTGGACATAAACATTCTCTTCCCAAACCTACGGTAGTAGGGTAAGTGAAAGCAAAGAGCTCCCCAAACACATGATGATCAGGCTTTGTCTAACAAAAGCACTTGGCTATGTTTGACAGTCCCATTGAGAATTAATAGAGTGGTGGGTAAGCAATAGCACCGCTCTCCAAAAAGAGTGGGTGTTTTAATGGTAGAATCCTCAGTAACATAGAACGTTTCCAGTGAAATTCTGACAGCTTGTTACTTGCAGATTCCATCTTTAAGCATACTGTGTGATAATTCTGCATGAACAGATAAAAATGAGATAGTCTATTATATCGCTCAAAAAATAATTTATCAGCAAATACCACACCTGAATGAAATGGAGTCCTCCATATTTAAAAGATTCCTGACACTTGTTGATTATCTTCAAAGCACCAAGGAATAATGTTCTAAACTTGAGTTTCATTAAACAGTGCTCCTGAAGTGACAATCTTTTGACAAAGGGGCATCTGTTAGCACTGAGACTAAAGAATAATTATATGCTGGATTGCTGGAGAATGATTCCAGATTGCTGGTAACATCTTTGTCATTTGAGAGTCTAAGGACTGAACTAGTGCATGCAAATTATAATCAAAGAATGACAATTCTAAAAATCTGATTAACATTTTTGTTTAATCTACTGTACATTTCTTTCCATTTGGCATCTCATATTAATTGCAGAATGTCAGGACATGTTAGATATTTTTTTAATTGCTCAATTATTCATATATCTATGAAAAACCAAGATCATCTTTAATTTTATGACATGAAAAGTAGTCTCTTTTACTAGCAACAATAAGTACTTATTAAAAAGTTAGACCCTGTTTGTATTGCATTGCTACAGAGAATTTGAATGCTTCACCTGAATCTCCCTAAATGGGACTCATACAAATTTCTGAATGGGCCACATAATGCAATGACATATAGGTAGTTCAAGTATATTTTTTTTAACGTTAGCTGACTAATTTTGTGACCTTATAAAAAGAAAAAATAAATCTGGGCCAATTAATTTTTGGTCCCACCAAGTGTTTGGAGTTAGGTAGAGCTGATGAAAGAATTCAAGAGAAGCATGATGATTAATTGTTGAGATTGCAAAGTGCTTACAAAGCAAGCAACTTTTCTATTTACTTCTAAAATTAAACTTCTCTTCTCAAGAATGGAAGATTTAATTTTTCCTAGTAGATTTGAATGGACTGATCCGCAAGAATTAGGTTCAAGTCAAATTTTCCGAAATTCAAGGCTCCACATGAATTTGTACACAGTAAAAAATGTGTCCAACATCAATTCCATCACTGGTGATTATTAAAGAGCAGACTCATGTTGTAGAAGAGAGGGCTTACCTATAAGGCGTAGGAGTTATGCTACTACATCCCAGTTTATTAAGCATATTATCATACCTTGTTCAGAGATATTCAGTACACCACGGAATTATTGGACCATTCCTAGAAGAGCACAGTTGAGCACAGATAGTTTTTTATGACAGAACTGGATTTCATCTCCAGATTCACCGGTTAGATAAATTAAACAGATCATGTTCAAATGAAATGTGTTATTTATTTATCTCTCTCCCTCTGGCTAGGGTCAGACTTGGTTTAGGACCCACATTTCCAGGCAGCTCTAATACCAGATAGTGTTAACTGCAACCACTGCCTGGAAACGTCTGTCCATAACAACCCGTTGTGTACCTTAGTTACAGCCGCACACAGAGCTCCAGGACGACCGCTTTTCCTCAGCACACTGGAAAACGCTGCAGGCATTTCCTGTGCACTGAGGAAAAGCGCACCTCCTGGAGCTCATTGTGTGTAAATAAGGTACATAATGGGTTGCTATGGACCCACGTTTCCAAGCAGAGCTTCCTGTTAACGCCGCCCGTGTTAGTGCTGCCTGGAAACGTGGGTCTTAAACCAAGTGTGACCTAGCCTCTCTCTCACACCTTCTCTCCTTTCTCTCTCTATTCCAGGATTGAGATCCACACAAATTTATTCACTATTAATGAAAAATATTAGAATTTGAGAGTCCTCAGTGGTTGATACCTTTTAATGGCTAACTGAAAAGATGTTAAACATAGCAAGCTTTACGGACACTGTGGCCCCTTCGTCAGGCAGATAATGACACAGATTCTGAAGGCACATAAATTATAATATATTACATAAGCAAATGAAACAACAAAAAAAACAAACAACAGTCTAAGGCACCTTTCACATCAGCGGTAATCGCTGATCGCGGCAGTTGCGGTGAAAAAAACGCAACTGCCGCGATTACCACATAACGGCTGCACTTGCGATTCACCTGCGGCAAGCCCCATGCAATGTCTTTGGGGCTTGCGGCAGGTGCGGCAAGTGTGGTACAGTTGCGGTTTCGGCACTTGTGGCAGATGCGGCCGCGAAAAAAAACGCTGTCAGACGGTTTACTTGCCGGCCGCATCTGCCTCAATTGCCGAAAACCGCACTTGCCGCACCTGCCACACACTTACCGCAAGCCCCATAGACATTGCATGGGGCTTGCCACAGGTGAACCGCAAGTGCGGCCGTTATGCAGTAATCATGGCAGTTGCGTTTTTTTCACCGCAACTGCCGCGATCAGCGATTACTGCTGATGTGAAAGCAGCCTTAGATGTTATAGTAAATGCGACAGGTGACGTAAAACAGAGTCAGGCTAGGGAGGAAGAAATGTGCTGGGAAATTGAAACTATGAGTCTAAGATAAGTCGGAAACAAATTGTATGATGGCAATATGGTAGTGGTCTGTGGAGAACTGAAAATACTTAAATGAGTTGAGGAAAGCAATAAAAGGAAGCGTGTGTTCATATAAGAAGTGTCAAAAGTTCATAGTGATCAAAACTTAAATCTAATCCTAACCCCCATTTGGAGAAATATATAGACACTTTCAGACAGTTAGTAAAATCCACTATTTTAGATACACACAAGAGTCAACCATCCAACATCAATGCCCAGGAGAGAAGGGCCATACAGTCTTTGAAAACTAACAAAGAAATCATCATTAAACCTGCAGACAAGGGTGGTGCAATAGTCATGATGAACAAATCAGACTACCCGAAGGAAGCAAACAGACAACTGACGGACACATCGCTACTACAAGAAATTGCAGTCTTACCCCACATAGGACTATCAGAAGGAATTAAACAGGCTGGTTTCTTACCTACCTGACATATCCTTAAGAGCAGATGACCTAATGCCAGAAAGTCCAAGAACAGGCAAATTCTACATGCTTTCAAAATTCACAAATCAGGAAATCCAGGAAGACCAATCATTTCATGTGTGAACACCCCACCGAACAAATTTCTGGGTGGGTAGAGTGTGTTCTCAAACCCCTGGTAAAAGAGACACCCAGCTACATTCAGGACACAACTGACCTATTGAATAAACTGTCTGCAATAGGTCCTCTACCGGAAGGAACCATCCTCTCTACCATGAATGTGGAGTCTCTGTATTTTCAGTTCTCCACAGACCACTACCATATTACCATTAAACAATTTGTTCCGCTTATCGTAGACTCTTAGTTTCAATTTCCCAGCCCATCTCTTCCTTGCTAGCCTTACTCTGTTTTACATCACCTGTCGCATTTACTATAACATCTAAGACTGTTGATTTTTTTTGGTTTGTTTTTTTTGTTTCACTTGCTTATGTATATATGTATGTGTCTTCAGAATCTGTGTCATTATCTGCCTGGCGAAGGGGCCACAGTGTCCCGAAAGCTTGCTATGCTTACCATCTTTTCAGTTAGCCATTAAAAGTTATCAACCACTGAGGACCTCAGATTCCAATATTTTTCTATCTACTGGCTAACACGGTACAAACATTTTTCACCATAAATCAAAATTTAGAGGGAAAGTTTAGCAAAGCCAGAAATTTCACAGTTCAACGGATACACTCATCTCTTTTAGTCATTTCCTAATTTACCAGCCTTTTACCGCTGGATAAGACCCCATGTGCACCTTTTTATTCCCAGTATTTTCTGTTGGGCTATTATCCAAGGCATAGAGTACAGTAGAGTGCTCTGTGAAGTTGGACAGATCAGTGGATTGGCCAAGCTTCTGGGCTACTGCACTATTCTAATGCTGCTTACAATATCAGAAAGCACACAACTTTGGCCAGTGGTACAATTATGCCATTAGTTTGAACTTTCAATGAATCAAGAATGCAGTATTCACTGGCAATCAGGAAGCTGGATGGTTGTGGAGTGGTGTGCTCCTGAAGAATGATGTTGACAATAATGTATCAATACCTAATGTCTTATATTCATTTTTTTTGGTGTTGTTCTTTAGGTACAATATGATTGAAACCAATCAAGATGCTGAAGCTTTATTACAAAAAAACAATTATTTTTGTGGAAGAAAATATCTATCACTTTACAGGTACCAGTATTTTTTATTTCAAAGTAAACGCTGTTCAAATAATGTATAACAATTAAGGGAAAAATAAAACAGAACTACAAAAAGCCTTATAAAATCTTTTTATGTTTAATTGTAAAGTTTGCAATCAAAGTGTAAGAATATCTGTAGGTCAAGCTTTAAATATCATTGTTATCACTATGTATTTAAAGTATAAACGACACAATAATCTTATGTCCTTTTGACATTTAATATTCTGCAACATTTATGGTAAAAAAAAATACTAAGATATAATAAATTTGCCATTATTGCACAATCCCAAGTTATAGAGAAATTATGATCTATTAAGTAGTATATTTTTCAAGACAAAAGATCCATTGCTAAGGATGATTTGCATACCATGAATATCTCCTTATTTTAAAGATTTAAGTATAACCTTTAATTAAAATAACAGCTGTTATAACTCTGTATCAATAAGAATATCTGACATTTTATGTGGGAGGTGTCAAGGGACATGGACCATTATTTCATGTGGAACTGCCTGGTGACAATTTTGTATTCTAACTTGTACAATGCCTGCTGATTACAGATTGCATCAGTCCCTTGCAGTGTACTAGTCTATGCCATCTGGTGGACAATTGAACTAGAGGACAATTAGGGAATCACCATGATTATCTTCTTCCAATCCTGTGGGACGCAATGCTCTGAAATGCCCTTAAATGGGAGCTGAGGGATAGAAAATGTTATGTGCTCCAGTACCAGTGATTCTACAAAACCAAATCGAAGGGCTCTTGGTTCAAGCTGGTGGATTATAGAAATTCTTTATTGCCAAACACTAAAACTACAAATTTATTTTGCGAGCCCAGCTTGGGACAATCTAGTAATCAAGCCACATACCTCACTGAGCTCAGTCAGCTTCCAAAACTTGCTGCTGCTTCCTATCAATGGTTGCTCTCTAAAATTGGGTTGCTGCTGCTTTGAGTAGTTGGTCTTGGATTCCTGAAATTCTCAGAGTTTCTAATTCCACATGAAAGAGTGATAGGGTGAGATTCTGTTTTATGCACCATCTTGTCCTCTTACAGGGAATGAACAATATGCTATCGACTATTGGTGTCGCAATAAAGTCTTACCGGAATGTGGTAACTACTTTTTTATTGTCTGAGTAGTGTTCTGCACATGGGAAAGAAGTCTGGGGTTCAGTGGGATGAGCCCCAGTCTGTGCAGTTTTTCTAAAGACAGTCGGGATAACATAATATGAGCACCCATGGCCCTCATGTCTCCACTGAAGCATTTTTCTATGCATTTCCATGGACTAGTTATTTTTATGAAATAATATGCTAAAATTGGATTTGATGTGTCAAAGCACTAAGAGAAAAAAATAACTTTGTTGCACCAAGCATCCAATAAATTTTCAGCTTTTAACATATAGGACAGTTATGTGGCTGTAAAAATAAAAAATTTACGGCCTTAATCAGGCATAGTATGCACTTATAAAAATTCTAAAAAGAGAATGTCTTTATAGACGGGTGCATATTATACCTGGTGAAGGCTGTTGCTGGCTGAAACGTGTTGTTTGTTCTTAGTAAAGTGTCCTAATGAATTTGATATTGAGAAAAATATCTCATCTGCACACATGCTAATTTGCTGTACTCTTTTCCTGGTGATTATAACTCTTTTCTCTGCAATCATACATGTATCGTATTAAGTAAAGGTATGATTGCACTCAGCATCCCACCGCCTGTAAGGCACTGGCTTCACTTTATAGCCCTAAATCCTGCTGGTTAGTTGCCTTTAAAAAGCAAAAAATACTGCATCATTTCTGCAGTGATTTACGTGTTTATGAGATTTTTGGTGCAGAATTAAACTGCTAGGAGGGCACATAGCTCACATGCCCTGTGCACAAAATAGGTGGACAGTTATACGGCACAAAAAAGTCATACAAGTAATGATGAATTTTCCCCACTGTGTTAAATATACAGAAGCTATGAGCTGCATGCTTTGGCTAATAAAACCCAAGATTCCCTTCAGTCGGACTGACTAGCAACTGTTTATTTTACTTATACTTGGACACTTTCCCTGTTTCTAACATTTCATGTTAAATTATACACAACAAACATAAGGGATTTGAAAAGTCGGGAAAAAACAAACATAATGATAAACAAGCCAAATGCCCAAACAAACAACAATATCATTGCCTATTATACCTGTGATTTGTACAAGTGGCATGCAAGACACATTGTAACAATAAGCTGCATTTTGCAAATGACTGTAATTAATCATTGCTTTTTCTGTGAGGGCTATTTACAAGACATATGCTGTTTCAGATTAAACCTGAAATATATTTTAGCTTCCTTTTAAGATGATTTACATATGTATAAAAACATTTCCCAAAGGCACAACATTTACAAATTGAAAGATACTCTTGCTCTTTGACTATTTGATAAGCAAGCAATAAAAACATATAGGGAAGAGGAGAATAACATTGAGTTGTATTGCAATAAATGTTAAAAACCTGCTAAAAATAACCCTGCTGGTAATGATGTACAGTATATTGAAACACTGCTTACTTGACTTGGTATTCTATATCTGTAATTGAGTGCATCATTGAATGCATTGATATTCCTGTATAAGTGCTTCATTAAGCTTTTATAATGTAGCCATACATCATATACTTTGTGTTCCTTCTACAGCTGTCTACTTTATGGGATGGGAGCAAAGCTTTCCAAATATCTAAATATACCAACCATCTAATGTTTCTATTTGAATAATAAGCACAAGAAAATATTACACCTGTATAGCTAGATTTCATACAAAATTGTCTAGTACAGCAGTTTTAAGGTACCGGTACTTCTATTAGAAGTCAGTCAGGATTTGCTGCTCCCTACAAGGCAGATTGACTTTGTTCTATATCCAATGCATGCATTATATAAAGAAGAACTGGCTATGATGTTGGTGATAATTGAACCAAGTTTAACACTACTCAGACGCAGAGGGAAGCGAAACGAAACAAAATGTAATGTTTTTAACCGTTCTTACGTTCTTAGAGTTTGTCCACTTTTTCTTAAAAATATGGATTTAGTTAGACAACTACAGTTCAAGTTGTATTAGAAGAATGTTAAAAGAAATTGATGTTTGGAAATAAATATTAAGCGTTGAAACTATCGGCTGCCAAATGTACAATTTAGGCACAGTTTAATGGACTCCATTCACCGCCTTCTTATGCTGCAACTGGAGGGAAAGTTTACCAATCTCTAGGCTTGTTTTACAAATGTTCATAGCTTGAAAAATGCCATCGCCTTAAAACAGGGGTCCTCAACTTGTGGCTCAGGGGCCACATATGGCTCTCAAGCCTATGATATGTGGCTTGCAGCAGGTTGCCAGCTTATTGCATCAGCACCTGGATTTGGCGAACAACTATTAAGAGCAAGTCTCCAAATGATATGTGAATAGATGTGTTCAGATGAGCAGATTTGGATGCAGATGGGGGTTAGCGATAAGTATGGCAAGATGGAGATAGAATGATATTACTTGTCAAAGGAGTTGAAGCTGGATGTGATTATATGGAGGGTGCGATTGATACAGGAATACAGAATGAGAATACTGTGGGAAAACCTGGATCTTGGTGTACTGCTTTGGTGAGATATTTGTGGACAGCTTTGGCTGTCATTATACCTGTAATGAGGGCCATAGGTGGCAGTAATTTGTTAGGGCAGGTGATGGATTTGGCTCATTAACTTTTTTCAGAGCTTAATGTGGCTTTAAAAGTCCAAATCATTGGGGACCATTGCTTTAAAGTATTATTCAAAACTTAATAGAGCATGCCAAAAAAAGTGCATTTGCAATTTATATTCAAACTAGTAATGTGCATTTTTCATATGTATTACATTTTTATCTGTAGTAGTGTCCTCGAATATTTTCTATGACTGGTATGTTCATCCTCTTTCAATGGAGGACACACATGCTCAGTATCTTTCCTGTTCATGCTGTGAAGTGACCTGACAAGTAAGAGACCAATAACATGTGATAATGAGAAAAGAACTAAAGTGTGCGTAGAAGATGTAGCAAGTGGGTAGTGGAGAGGGAAAGATTTGTTTTATAATTCATAAGATAAGTCTTTAACTACATGTCTTTCCTTAGGCTTCCAACACATGTACATGTTGCCAGTTTGTCTGGTATTTCTTTTTCACAGATACCCCACGTACCCATTATAACCCATGGGGCTGCTCACATGTCCGTCTTTGCATATGGACCACGTGTCTCGGTAAAACCCAAGGAGAGGCCTTGTTCACACATACCAATCCGTTTTTTAAGTCCTTAGAAAAACAGATCCATTTTTCTAAGGGTGCCAATAGTGTCCCCTGTGGTTCTGAACATTTTTTGGAACTTTTGGGACTAAGGCCCCTTTTACATCAGCGTTTTTTTTAAATCGCGGCAGATGCGGTGAAAAAAAACGCATCTGCCGTGATTAATGCATAACGCGACACTTGCGGCACAGTTGCAGCAAGCCCCATGCAATGTCTATGGGGCTTGCGGTAAGGGTGCGGCAGGTGCGGTATCGGCACTTTAGGCAGGTGCAGCAGCAAAAAACCACAGTCAGCAGCGGGTTTTTTTGCGGCCGCACCTGCCGCAAGTGCCGAAACCGCACTTGCCGCACCTGCAGCACCCTTACCGCAAGCCCCATAGACATTGCATGGGGCTTGCCGCAACTGTGCTGCAAGTGTCGCGGTTATGCGTTAATCGCGGCAGATGCGTTTTTTTCACCGCATCTGCCGTATTTAAAAAACCGCTGATGTGAAAGGGGCCTTAGTCATTTTTTTCACCAAAAACGCATGCGTTAATGCATGGTGCCTATATGTGCCATGCAATAATGCATGCATTTCCATAGGGCCCCATGTTAAAAAAATGCATGCGTTTTTTTACAGCACCAGAAACGCTGCATGCAGTGTTTTTTGAGATGCTGAACAAAAACGCATGTGTTAAAAACGCATAGACACTTAAGTGCACCATGCGATAACGCATATGCGTTTTTGGACTTTGAAAAAAACAGTCCAAAATGTTCCCAAAAACGGATTTAAAGCAAAAACAGATGGTATGTGTGAACAAGGCCAGACTTGACTGTTTTTTACAGCAGCATCCAGAATCATCCATGCGCCCTGTATGTGCTGTATGTGTTTAACATTGAAATTATAGGAGAAGCTTTGTATTTTAATTTTCTATATCCATACCCGAAATACATGGATGAATCACAGATGGCACATGAAAGTCACTCGTTTTTAATAATATATATAAGGATTGCTGATATAAGTAAACATGGATGGCCAAATTGACTATTCCACACATATGTGGTTTTATACTCATGTGAGAAGGGGCCCTTAAATATATAGTACTTATAAAACAGGCATCTATTTGGCAGCTCTAAAAAAGCAATATAACGAGTAATTTTACACCTTTTAAAATATTTGGAGGCTCTTATAATATCTAACAGAGAGTATAACCCAGCTTGTCGATTTATGTCAAATTTGTGCCATTTTCAGGTTTTTAACTTATTTTAATCTGCTTGGAGACCATGCATACAATGATTTTGTCATTATTACAAAAATAGTACTGTTTTTAGAAGTGTATTGATTTTTTTAAAATTTGCAACCATTTTCTTCGCAGCTTACTTCATAAGCTGGCAATACTTGCTTAGTAAACTTGGGCCATAATTAATTCCTATTTACATTAGAACACATAAGTTACTATGTAAAATGCCAACGTGAAAAGTGTAAATGTTTTAGTTATTTCTTTCTGTTTGGTAAACCTAATACTCAGTCATCATAAGATATACTGTACCAGAGCTCATACTAGAAGGTCATATGTGCAGAAACATATTGTCTATCACTATTCTCTACTCTTCCACAAATACTGAAATGTGTGGGTGGAAAAAGAAAACATATGATAAGATAAAAAGGATAGCTGTAGTACACAATGTTAATGCATAAACAGTAGTGCTGTTTTGCAAACCATAATTGCATGTTTTATTGAATATCCTTCACAATTTTTGCTATTATTAGTGATGAGCGAGCACTAAAATCCTCAGGTGCTTGATGCTTGGGCCAAGCATCTCGAGATGCTCGGGTACTCGACCGAGCACCGAGCAGCTCAATGTAAGTCAATTAGTGACAGGCTCCACCCACAGACTTCCGAAACGAGTGTTTCTGGGAAAGGGCAAGAGGGTGGGCTTTTTCAAATCATCGCAGCATACAACACCTTGCTGTGTCCCCCAGAGGGACCCTAACAATCAATCTGCTCTTTGTGAAGTGCCCGCTCACTGTGTGCATTGAAGGAGCTGTGTATTTGTGTCAGATCAATAATTATTAGTGAGGAGTCAGAGATCTCGGCGGTACTCGGTGCTCGCCGAGCATCCCGAGTACCGGGATACTCGTGCGAGTAACAAGTAGCACCGAGCATGCTTGCTCATCACTAGCTATTATCTATCACCGGATATGGGCCCGATGATATTGCATCGGAAGGTGCAGTCTTTGTGCTTACTTGTGCGGTGTCTGTGTGTTCTCTGTGCCCCTCCTGTCTGCTGTTTGGGCCTCCCTGTATGGTCTCTGTGGCCCACCTGTGCACTCTCTATAGCCCCCTCTGTGTGTTCTCTCTGTGGCCCCCCTGGGCATTTTCTGTGGCCCCCCCAGTGGCTCTCTGTGGCCCCCCATTGTGGTCTCTGTGACCACCTTATGGCTCTCTGTGCCTCCCTGTACATTCTCTGTGCTTTTCTTTGTTCTCTTTGTGTACCTTGCTGCCTGTGCTTTGTTCCTGTATAGTCTTAGCTCTTCCCCTTTTTGTCACATGACACAGTCTTCCACAGGTCCTTCACTCTCACTAATATGACTGCTGCTTCCTCTACTGGTCACATGGCAGTGACATCATCACAGGTCATTCAGCTATTATTTACTGAGGCACAGAGCTCCCAGCAGTGATGTGAACAGTGGCAAAGGCAAAGGACATGGCGGTGGAGGATTGAGTTGCACACCCAGACCTAGGGGTGAGCATCTGTATGCGGCCGAAATACTGGCACATCACTGCGGTGTGCCAATATGGCGATCATTTTTTTTTCTGTTGCGTCGGCCAGTCACATGCACCAATCAGATGGCGAAGAAAAGGCAACATCCCAACAAGGCAATTATATAAGAAGAAATCTCAGGGTATAGCATACAAGTTATATAAGGATAGAGTCTCTGGTTACTAGCATGTAACACTGAAGTGTAGAGATGAACAGGTCTGCAAGAATTTAAATTGACCAAATACTGTGTATTTTCCCAAGAAATTTGATTTAGATGAATTTATTCTCTGAAAATTGTATGTCCCTGATTGTATTCCGGGGGTCTCTCCAAAACCCAGGGCATAATAAATATAAACAAGTTGAAAATAAATACTTATACTCATCTTACTGCTCTAATCATGGCTGGAAATTTGGCAGCCCCTGCACTTTTCACCGTTCCCCATCCCCCATATTTTGGCAAATGAAGATTATCAGAATATTTGAGTAGAATTCAATTCCACTTGAATATCTTGCTCATCTCTACTCATGGCCATTACTCCACAGAAATTCAATTCTGCCTTTGGCTCATAAAAATAAATCAAAAATTCCAACTCAAACTACAAAAGAAAAAATATACACACCTATGCTATATAACAGATAACATTTTTGCTTTAAATGTAATTTAAAAAAGAATTGTTGCCAGAAATTATATAGGGAATATGATCACTATCTGGCCATCTGGGCTTCTTTATTCCGCTGTTGAATGCCTGTATCTTCACTATTGCACAGACATGTCAGCTGATCGGCTCAGTGAAGTCACAAGAGGTCAGAGGTCAGAGGAACAGGACAGGATAGAGGACAGGGGGGACAGGATAGAGGAGAGGGGATAGAGGAGATGGAGGATGGAGGATGAAGAAGCAGGGAGAACAGGAAGAGATGGGGGTTATGTACTGAGCACTACTTCTGGGCATGCTCAGTACATAACCACAGAGCTGACATCGGATCCAATTTAAACACGGATCCGATGTCCATAGGCTCCCATGTTGTCTGCACACTGACCATCATGGATCCGACACGGATCTGTGGTCTCCGATTTTAGTCATGGACACCAAAATCGCAGCATGCTATGATTTTAGCTCCGAGACTAAATCGGACAGCAACGGATGGTGCTAACATCGGATGCCATTAGGGACACATCCGAGCACATCCATTGCCCATAGGAAGACATGGGAGGATAAATCGTATCCGTGTGTATCCGTTTTGAAACGGATACACACGGATGCTCAAAAATTGTCATGTGAAGGCAACCTAACCAGGAAATTGGTGATGTGGAGCTTATAGACAGCGTCCCCAGACCTTCTATTGTGGAGACTGACCAGGAAGAGGTTGATGTGGGATTTGTGAGCAGCCTTCCCACACCTGTTGTTTCAGGGGCTAACCTGGAGGAGGTTGAAGTGGGGCTCATGGATGGCCTCCCCACATCTGTTGTTTTGCGTGCTAACCCAGGACAAGGACTATCCAGCCAGTTTGTCACAGCCATAACCCACAGCCAAGAAGCTAAGCAGCACCCTGATGTGGATCTTGCTACCCCACCTTTTGAGGATAAACCAAGTTCCCAGCCGCCATCATTCTCCTCTGAGCCATCAAGAGTGACTGAAGCTAAACAATCTGTGGCCATTGACTGGGGGGAATTGATATCAAGAAGTTTATGGGAGCCCAACTCCTGGATCACATTTTAGTGCTTGTCCACAAAATGTCTGCCCATCCTGTGGGAGGAAATCTGGGGGAGGTGTATAGATGGAAGCCTCAATTGCTGACCATTAAAAAAGACAACGCTGCTAAGAGCAGAAGGATGACCAGAGACTTATCACAGCTGACTGCCCTGTCAGGCTAAATAAGAAGAGGGAGGAATGTGATGAAATGGACTCCATTAAGTTATAACATGGACTCCATTAGTGTATAACAAAGGATGGTTTCTTATGTAAGCCAGACAGTATTGTATTTTGTTTGTTACGTTGGGATAAGACACTCATTGTTTCTCCCAGACTCTCAGGATTTCCTCTATTGTTCAAACGTTTGTGGTTCCTCATTTGATTATCTTACTCCTTGTCAGAGAAGGTCATGACACACAGAAAACTTAATTATACTGACCGTCCATTGTAGTACTATGGGTATTGCTGATACTATGTCAACTATCTGTGGTGCTATGTCAACTATCTGTGGTGCTATGTAATTATCAGTCTGTGACTCTCCCTTGCCAGCAATACAACTCTGCTAGATATATTTTATATGTAGCTTGAAATCCAGCCAAATGAGAACACAGTCTTTTTCCACCAATAGTGACGTACCCAATACCCTGCAATGAGGGCTCAGGTATATAAGGAGACCTGTTCATTAACCAGGGTGATTTTGATTTTGTCTAGTGACCTCGGTCTAGGGACTTCGGCCCCAACT
This sequence comes from Allobates femoralis, assembly GCA_033576535.1. Lineage (NCBI taxonomy): Eukaryota > Metazoa > Chordata > Amphibia > Anura > Aromobatidae > Allobates > Allobates femoralis. The sequence goes on along the minus strand of JARQOC010000002.1, from coordinate 471,499,617 downwards.
AGAGGTGCACGGTACTTGACACAGGCAGCTAATCTAGGATCTATGGGTCCGATTGGCAGGCCATAACCCCAGGCCTAGGCACTTCGGTGCCGACCAAGTGGATCAGAACCTGGATTATAATACTACAAGGACTTCAGCATCAAATATTCAGATTCGGTAGGGAAATCAAAAGACTGCATAAGGAAGCAACACAGGTTGGGACAATCCAGTCATCTGGCTACAGACTTTGCTGTGATGGCTTTGAGGAACGCATATTATAATTCCTGGTGAGCCAGCCGAAGGGTGAGACTCTGTTGCCTGTTACATTGTTATGTTTTGCTGGTAATGTGTTACATGCTGTAAACTGTTGGGGGATCCAATAAAGCCTTAATATTGTGGTTCCCTCACCTTGTGTTGTCTGAGTAGTGTTCTGCCCACGGTTAAAGAGCTTGAGTGTTCAGTATGGGATGGGCCCCGATCCATGCTGTCTTTCGAAAGCCAGAGGATGAGAGCACCACTGACCCCCGTGTCTCCACATGTGGCTGCAGACAGAGAATGCATTGAGAAAAACATGGGCATCGAGCATTGGACGCAGAAGGAGAGCCGGGGTAGGTCAGTGGTGAAGTGAGTACTTTTTATGTTACTTTTATCTCAGAGATTAATAGGGGACATTTAGTTTGCATAAAATACCAAATCAAATCTTAGCAATGTACTCAATAAAGATAATAAATTAGTTTTGTAGCTAATATATTTAGGAAAATGTATGTTTAATTACTGGTTATGAGCAGACGGTAGCTGAAACTATGAGTGCCATCTGCCAAAAAAGGATTTAATATAGATTATAATAAGTTATATGTTTTACACTGATTTTTGACCAATGGATGCTTACAACTTTATAAAAAGATTTCATTACTTCATTATGTTACTCATGGTGGTGATCCATGCACCCTCAGATAGATTGCATATCAGTTGGCACAAGTGATTTGTGAATGACAATTTTGCTTGAAGAAATATAAAGTATACCAAAAAAACGTTTTCCTTTTTTCAAGCATTTTACCTTCCAGCTTCTTTTTAGAACTTTTACAGGAATTTATTGAACGTTTAGAGGGAGATAGTGAATTTCCAGTACATGGAGCAGAAATTTCTGATATTGTTGCATATTTTTAGGGCTCATTGAAATCCTTGTGTTTGCCACCAAAAAAAACATTGAGATGAATGGAATAGATGTTCAGTTATAGAAAATTCTGCAAAAAAACTGCTGCATGTAAATTTAATATAACTATAATTCTACATATGAGCCTGTGAATCAACACAAAACATACGTAGTGATGGGCAAATCTGCCGATGTTAGGGTTCGAACGATTCGGCCGAACTTTTTTTAAAGTCCAGATTTGGGAATAGACTTGAACTAAACTTGACTAAGAACCCTGACCTCAGAATTTATAGTGATGAAATAGCGGCTAGAGGGGCTGTAAAAGACGCAACCCAGTGATCAAACATCAGCGTCATACTTACCAAGGTCTGCGCACCTGTACTTCCGAGGCAACTCATTAACTTCCTGATATATTCACTGCACAGTAGATGCTAGAATGTATGGCTGCTTTCAGATTACTGAACTGGCTTCAACAGCCAATCACAGACATCCACTCTCTATGACAGCGTTTGTGATTGGCTGTTGCTCCACTCACCCATTGAGCTGCAGCACATCGGGACATGACACAAATGATCACTTTGTGTAGATGGCAGTCAGTGCTTGCCAACCATCAAGAAGAAGTGAACCCTGATAGCTCCTGGGGTCACCACACCACCCCAGGCTGTCAGATGACACACGGAGATCTTATCGCAGGATATCTAATCACGGCAGGGAATAGCATGATCCCCGCTGCAGCACTTTGAATCCAACTGTCAGTGAATGACAGTGGGATTAAAAGGATTAACACCGCCGATTGGATCACAGATCCAATTGGTGGTGGTAGCCACACATCTCAGCTGATGATATCAGCTGAGATGTGGGGGGTACGATGTGAGCTAATTGCCAGAGTTAACATCAAGGGCTGGCACCTGATACATAATGTACTGGGTACATCATATGTCAGGAAGAGTTTAAAATGCAATACTGTGCAAAAATCTTGCATGTTTTGATAATTTCATGCCATTTTTGCTCAGCTACAACAAAGTGGATACAATTTGGGGTGAGAAGAGGTAAGAGTAAAATTTCTGGCAAGGCAAACTTCAATTTGCACACCACTTTGAGCCTCTTCTGATTAAGAGGCGTGCACCTCTTATTGAATCAGTTTACTTATACTCCACCCTGTTTCCTCATTTAGTCCAACATGAAAAATTCCTGTCTTGATTAAACAGACCAATGTGTCACAATTTAGGTGTAGAATAGTTGATGTAGCACTTGTATTGAGAAGATAATGTGACATGGAAAATTTTACAAATGCATTTTAGCTAATAAATATGGAGGACAATAGAAGAAAACATGGCAGGAGTTTTTTTTGGTTGGTCCTCTAGTGATAATCTCCTGCTGATAAAACAGTAATATTATCAAAACTACAGCAAATAATCCAGTAAGTGACAAATCACTGCAATCAGGGTCTCTGTATCTACAGTATTTTACTCTCAGTTTAGGTGACAAAAGCTTGGTGACAGATTCCCTTTAGGCGCTATTGGTTTAAGACCATAATATGCCAGGATGTACATGAATGTATCAGTTTTTTTTCTGAGAATTATGTACTACAGGGAATATTTGTAGGATCGCATGTTATCAATATAAAATGGTAGCCACCTTTGTCTTCCTAATTTTTTGGCAATTTGACAGAATGTTGCTGTAGATTTTGGAATTCATGCATTGAGTCATTGCATTGTGCTGACACATTGTGTATGTAAATGTTTGAATATTGGAGAACTAAATAAACAAGCAGATAGAATAAGACAGTGTTCAGACAACTCACCGATTGCAGCCAAATGAAATCTAGCAATGCACTTGGCAGGATGTGGTCAGACCCCATTATACACTGCAGACACAGGTGCACAGAACCACCCTCAACCTGCCACACATGGGGGAGGTGATTTTGCTATGCACGAGACGATCTGAATATTGACTAAACAGCTTATTTTTACACACGTACATTAATTGTGGACCCATTTTGGTTTGCTTGTCACTGTGGACACAAGGTGTTAAGAGCGTCAGCGCAGTCAATATTTCACCCGATAGGGTTGAATGAACACACCAATTGTTTATAGGTCATCTACTGTATATATTTTGTTTATTTATCTGGAATATACTGTATATATGGGGATATGTGAATAGAATGATCAATTATTATTATTATTATTATTATTATTATTTATTTATATAGCGCCATTGGTTCCATGGCGCTTTACATAAGAAATGGGGGTGACAAGAACAGGTACAGTACATATGAGCAGTCAATGCTTGCTGATACACGACGGGAGAGGACCCTGTCCACGAGGGCTCACAGTCTACAGGGGTGGGAAGGACACAATAGGAGGGGAAGCGCTAAGCGTGAGGTGGAGCAGCGATGGAACTCATCATAAGTTGTAGGCTTGCTGGAATAGATGAGTTTTCAGGTTCTTTTAGAAGCTCTTGAGGGTAGGCGAGTGTCTGACATGCTGGGGGAGAGAGTTCCAGAGTCTAGGGGAGGCGCGGGAGAAGTCTTGTATGCAGTTGTGGGAGGATGAGATGAGGGGGGAGGAGAGGAGGAGTTCTTGTGAGGAGCGTAGGTTGCGTGCGGGTTGGTATCGGGAGATCATGTCGGAGATGTAGGGGGGGACAGGTTGTGGATGGCTTTGTAAGTCAGGGTTAGGATTTTGAAGCGGGGTCTTAGGGAGGTGGGGAGCCAGTGGAGTGCCATGCGGAGAGGGGAAATAGGGGAGTAGCGAGGAGGGCAGTTGGATTAGACGGGCAGCTGAGCTTAGGATAGACCGGAGGGGGGCAAGGGAAGAGGCAGGGAGGCCGGTGAGCAGTAGGTTGCAGTAGTCAAGGCGGGAGATGATGAGGGCGTGGACGAGGGTTTTGGCAGTGTCATGACCAAGAAACGGGCGGATAAGTGAAATGTTCTTGAGCTGGAGTCGGCAGGAGGTGGAGAGGGCTTGGATGTGGGGCTTGAAGGAGAGGGAGGCGTCTAGGGTGACCCCGAGGCACTTTGCAAGGGGGACTGGGGAGAGGTAGCAGTCATTGACTAGGATAGACAGGTCTGGTAGAGGGGGAGGGCGGCTGGGGGGGAAGACAATGCAAAATGTTATGAATAAAATCCAAAACCAGAAAAGCAGCACATATAAGCAATAGGTCCATGAGTCAAAATGAGGTAGAAATACTGTACAATAATTGTGTAGGCAAAAATTTAGTAAGCCAATATAATTTCTAAAAATATGGACATATTATATATGGAGGAGAAGCATATTGAAATTACAAATAATACAATCTACAGCTCCCAATAGTAAGATATAAAAAGGCATAATGTCAGTAAGTATACACTGTAAGGCAGTGACAGGTGTCATATATGAAGGAAGCTAAGGATTCCCAGATCCCCAGTGCATTGAAACTTACTGAGGCTCTCTGGCCTTTTTTTGTTGTCACAGTTACTGATGCGTGTGCAACCCAAAATAAGAGTGTGAATTTGGTCAAGCTATTTGCTCAAGGTCTTTAGGAAAACTTGTTTGATACTTTTATTTTTGGAAAAATCTGTCGGATGGCAGCGGGACGGATCTTTATTTCGATTTCGGATCTTGTAACTGTCCACGATTCTTATTTAATTTTGCAGTAATGCAGGAGATCAGTATGTGTCTTAGTTGCAATTCAGGAGGCAGAGCAACAGATTGTATGCGAGTCTAACCAAGGCCAGTACTGGAAACCGAGACATTGGGAGCTTGACCATGCATTCAAGGGTCCTAGAGAGCTGCAAGTGTGACACAGAATTTTGTAGAGGATGTTATATGTGTGAACCAGCTGCATTCCAGGAATTTGCAGGTCTGTGAAAGTGTTTTGGAAAAACTCTTGGTGTGAACTAACTCCTTGGTCACAGTCTCACATTTTAGGCTATCCAAATCGTTACATCAGAATACATATATTGATCCAAAAAAGTGCATCACATGTCCCATTTATATATGCCAATCAGAAGTGTGAGTCAGGTGACTTGCAAAAAGTATAGTAGTATAGCAATTAGTAAGTCCAAAATCAATATTCCTAATATCACTGCTTACCCATTACCCCTTGTATCTTAGTCTAAAACCCCAAAATTACTATGTTTGCATTCCATTTGATGGATGGATTAGATTTGCATTATTATATGCATAATTAATCGCACACTGTGATATGATTTGAGCTTTATGTACTGGGGCATACACTGGTATGACAGGCTGTGTGCACACGATCCGGAGATACTGCATGTGGGACGCAGCGTCTCTGAACCTGCGGGAACCCACGTGTGCATGCTGGGAGACCGCAGCCACCCTTGCCTATGATCTGGGGTGGGTACAAGGCAGCTTCTCCCTGCATTCTTCTGATGTTGACCGCTTCTGACTCTGCAGCATAACAGTAAGATGCTGTGGAGATGTGAAAGCACAGCAACTCACACCGCAGCTGAAAACACGCTACAGTTGGGAAAAGCACAGAGGGCATGGGATTTCTAGAAATCCCATCCACTATGCTGGTACTGTACAATTCAGCGTTTTGGACGCTTCATCAATACGCTGCATCAAAAACATTGCAATTCCTGATTGTGAGCACACATCATGGGAGAAACTCATGGGAGATGAAATGTCACACGCATTCGGTCTACTCAACTTAAGGAGTGCTGTGGTACCTTTTATGGATTTATCTACTGACTATAAAATCACTGTGAAGAAAAAACAGTATGAAATGTTTATGAGCCAGAAATTAATTTCTCATTTTATGCACCATTCCCTCGAAAGAATATAATATCAGTATGTGTGCAAGTAGTAATGGCTCATGTGCAAATTTTGTGGTGGAAATAAATGAATATTTTGAGAAAACATTGCGTTAACAGTAACAATAAGGCTAAATTATTTACCATGTACCATGTGGAAAGCTGAGGCAGAGATAAGAATTGTATCAATTAGTCTTCTAAGTATAACACTGTATATTAGAAGAGGTACAAATAAAGCTTAATTATTTTTTTTCTCTAATCTTGTTGTCCTGCAGTCAAAGGATTAAAAACTGACAGCATGTAGCATTCTAAATATATTTTTTGTCTTATTTTATATTTTGGTCTTTCCCTTTTGATTTTCTGCAGCTCAGACGGGATAGATTAGCATTAATTGGGCTCAATGCTTTGTTGATTAGCTGAGCTGTTATTCTTTATTTGCTGGTTAATAGCATTGTGGAATATGTAATTTACAGAAAGAAGTAATTGAGGTTTATACCTATGGTTAGCTTTCTTACTATGTATTTAGTATTATTATGCTGTGTCATAATTTAACATTTTGAGTGTTTCTGTAAACTAATCATAACTTAATAAGTATTTTTTTTTTTTTTACAAATTACTATATTATCCGCACCAAAAAAAAAATCTATGCAAATTTGGTATCACTGTTATTGCAATGATGTGGCGAATCGGAGTAATTTTTATGACATAATGAACAACACAAAAGCAAAACCCAAAAAGCTTGACAAAACTACATTTTTCCTATTGATTACCCCACCCATACCCTCTGACTAAATATATTTTTCTATCTACTGGCTAACACAGTACACATATTTTTTACCTTCTCAAAATGGAAGATACCTGAATGTACCAAATCTTTATGGATTCCAAGACACTTCTGAAAAAACATGCACAACTGGACAGTGACATATTTTTCCTATCCAAATGCAAGAAGGAGAATCTGATTCCCAAAGGACTCTGGATTACAAATCCACTTCTGCATACCTATAACACTCATTATGCACGAAACCTTTGCCACAGGACCTCGGAGAGACTAAGGAATCCCCTTTTGCATGTCTTCTACAGCATCAAAAGTAACATCCAGAGGGAATTGGAATCACGGAGGAACACACTTACAGAAAGCATGGAACAGAAATTACAACAATTTTACCATAAATTACAAACTTGTCTGATTCGTAACAAGGAAAATAAATTACACAGACTGCGCATCAAGTCAGGACCCAATACAAACAAAACAAGGACAAATCCTGACAACTTGGACAACTACTCTTGTCAAAAAGCATACAATTGTGTCATCAACCTTTCAGATTACAAACCTAGCAAGGTGGAACTTGCTGTGCTTTCTAGGGGACTCTCATTTTGTCCCACTAAAGCTCTGGATAAAATTGAACTGTGCAGCGACATGGAGGATTACTTCAGGAGACTACGCCTAAGGAAATATTTCAGTGACAAAAATGATTCCGAAACCAAATGGGCCGAAGGAAGAAAGATCCTGACAACCAAGAAAAAATCAGACTGGACACCTAAATTTAATCCTAACCCCCATTTGGAGAAATATATAGACACTTTCAGACATTTGATAAAATCCACTATTTTAGATTCACACAAGAGTCAACCATCCAACGTCAATGCCCAGGAGAGAAGGGCCATACAGTCTTTGAAAACCAACAAAGAAATCATCATTAAACCAAAAGACAAGGGTGGTGCAATAGTAATGATGAACAAATCTGACTACCTGAAGGAAGCAAACTGTTGGACAAACGCTACTGCAAGAAATTGCAGTCTGACCCCACACAGGACTATCACAAGGAATTAAAAAGGCTGGTTTCTTGTCTACCTGACATATCCTTAAGAGCTGGTGACCTAATACCAGAAAGTCCAAGAATAGGCACATTCTACATGCTTCCCAAACTTCACAAATTAGGAAATCCAGGAAGACCAATAATTTCATGTTTAGGCACCCTCACCGAACAAATTTCTGGTGGGTAGAGGGTGTTCTCAAACCCCTGGTAAGAGAGACACCCAGCTACATTCAGGACACAACTGACCTATTGAATAAACTGTCAGCAATAGGTCCTCTACCAGAAGGAACCATCCTCGCCACCACGGATGTGGAGTCTCTGTACAGCAACATCCCACACCAGGATGGATTAAATGCCTGCAAAACATTTCTGGAAAACACAGGTACTAATGCTGACACTGTGGTGAAGCTTATAAAATTTTTCCTCCTGCATACTTACTTCACATTTGACGACAACATATATTTACAGGAGACTGGCACGGCAATGGGGAGCAAAATAGCACCACAGTATGCAAATATTTTCATGGCCAAGCTTGAAGGTGACTTTTTATCCTCTTGTCCTATTAGGCCTCTGGCCTACTACCGTTATATTGATGACATTTTAATCATCTAGACAGAGTCTGAGCAACAGCTGAAGACGTTCCATGAACACTTTAATCAGTTTTTATCCCACTATCAACTTAACACTCAACTACTCCTGCACTGAAATCATCTTTCTGGACACCATCATTAAGCTACAGAATAATGAAGTAGAGACATCCCTATACCGGAAAGCAATTGACCGTCCAATATATCTCAGATGCGACAGTTTCCATCCAAAACACATAAAAAACTCTATTGTGTATAGCCAGGCCATCAGGTACAATCGGATATGTTCCAACCCTGCAGATAGAGACAATTACTTTGAGGACCTCAGAAAGAACTTTTTGAACCAGGGCTACCATCCAAGAACAATCGAGAACCAGATTATAAGAGCCACCAGAATGTCAAGGAATCATCTCCTACATTACAAAACTAGAGAAGAGAATAACAGAGTTCCTCTCATTGTCACCTACAATCCAAGTGTGGAGGTGCTAAGAGGAGCTGCACAGAAACTGCAATCACTCCTACAAAAAGATGCCCGACTAAAATCAATATTTCCGGATCCCCCACTCTTGTGTTTTAGACAACCTCCGAATCTAAAAAACATCATTCAAAAAATAGTAATGGCGGTCTGATTAGGAGCGCTCTAAGGAACAAGCAGACATGTAAGATGTTTTCATAAATGTCAAACCTTTTATTAACTTCTTAGCTCCCCTCACAGCTCCACTACGCGTGGACATCACCTGATGAAGACTGTTTGTATGCAGTTGAAACGCGTAGTGGAGCTGTGAGGGGAGCTAAGAAGTTAATAAAAGGTTTGACATTTATGAAAACATCTTACATGTCTGCTTGTTCCTTAGAGCGCTCCTAATCAGACCGCCATTACTATTTTTTGCATGAAAACTACTCCCTTTTTGAGGGACTGGCGGCTGGAGCAGCTCAGGAACAGCACAAACAATCTGCCTTGAACAGGAGAGAGGAGAGCGGAGAGGCATTGCATATACTGCCGGCGGCGGAGGCTGTTAAACCGGGTTGTGTAGGAATTGCACAACCCGATAAGGTGAGTGGCCACCTACCCACGCCACATAGACGTTTTTAATAAGGGGATCCTACACATTTGCGCCCCTTTTCCTTTTTGTTTTACATAAAAAACATCATTGTCTGAAGTGCCCTGTCCTCTCCAACAGTAACAGGAACCTTTCCCTGCAACCAGAGAAAGTGCAAAACCTGTCAATCTATAATGACAATGGTCAAGATAAGGATCCTGGGACAGATCAGGACTACAAGATCCCAGGTAACTTCATCTGCACCACAAGCAATGTGGTGTATTTAATCATATGTACCAAATGCCCAACAGCTGGCATGTATATAGGTGAAACCGGGCAAAAAATTCAGGACAAGAATGAATTCTCATCGCCACTCAATAAAAGAAAAGCGTATGGACCTACCTGTAGCAAAGCATTTTTCCAGCCCTGACCACAGTAAAACTGATAGGAGGCTGTTCATCTAAAAAAGCAAATTCAAATCTCAGAGAGAGAGAAGAATTTGGGAATACAAATTGATAACGACCTTTGACACATTCAAAACTGGATTAAATATATCACATGGATTCATGGCGTTTTATAGAACATGAATGGACATTTGGGGCCATCACAGATTCATGCGTTTTCTATATAAATTGAAAAGACGTTTGGGGATAGCACATCTCCAACAGATTCCAGTTTGAGGACAATGAACTTTTTACACTTCTTATATGAACACCCTTGCCTCCTTTTATTGCTTTCCTCAATCCAATAAGTATTTTCAGTTCCACACAGACCACTACCATTATACAATTTGTTCTGCTTAGCTCATCTTAGATTTTACTTTCAATTCCAATCTCTTCCTCCTCATCCTGACTCTGGTTTACGTCACCTGACGCATTTACTATAACATCTCAAACTGTTTTTTTTTTTTGTTTTTGTTTTTTTTTTGTTTCATTTACTTATGTATATATGTATGTGTCTTCAGAATTAGTGTCATTATCAGCCTGAGGAAGGGACCTCAGTGTCCCGAAAGCTTGCTATGTTTACCTCAGATTCCAATATATTTTTCAAATTTTTTTTCCTAATTATGATATATTACATTATATTGCAAAATAAGCGATGTCATTGAAGACAACAAATTGTTCTTCAAATAAAAGCCCTCATCACTATATTGATGGAAAAACATTATAAAAAGTTATGGATCTTGCTCAAGGAAGGTGGGGATGAAACCATAGAAAATAAAAAATAGGTTGATGGTATAACACTATTACAGATTAATGCTTTAATTCTAGTGTCTTTAAAGCTATCTACTCTATAATTGCCGTAGGCAAAATCGTGTCGGCCCCCGAAATCGCCGTGGCTATGTCACACTGTGACGTCACCACGCGCGAGCAATGGCCGCGAAGGGGCCATTGCGAGTCGCTGGCCGAAAATAGAACCAGAGGCTCGGCCACAAACGTAGCGATTTACCGCTGAGGTAGCGCGAGCAATGGCCGCGAGGCCATTGCGAGTCGCTACCTCAGCAACCGCACGTGTCTCTATACTTTCAATGGGGATCCATTGAGAGTCGCTGTGTAGCGCGAGCAATGGCCGCGAGGCCATTGCGAGTCGCTACCACAGCATGTCTCCCTATACCTTCTACGGGGAGTACGGTGGTATCATCATCATCATCATCATCATCATCATCATCCTCATCCTCATCCTCATCCTCATCCCATCATCATCATCATCATCCTCATCCTCCTCCTCCTCCTACTACCCGCACAGAACCCCCCCAATGGCCGCACAGACCCCCCCCCTCAATGGCCGCACAGACCCCCCCCCCCTCAATGGCCGCACAGACCCCCCCAAATGGCCGCACAGACCCCCCCCTCAATGGCCGCACAGACCCCCCCCTCCCCCCTCAATGGCCGCACAGCCCCCCCCCCTCAATGTCCCAAAGTCAGCTGTGACCGCCTGGCCCTTGGACACTGGCTGCCATGCACACATCAGCTGGTAGGCTCCCATCACTTACCCACTGAGGACGGATCACTTCCAGCACCTCTTCACATGGCAGTGCTCTGAACTTCTGAATCGTCCTCTCCTCACTCAGACACCTGGCAGGTTCCTATCCAGCCTACTCACTCCCAGCTGCAACCCAGTGAGTCAATCAGCACATCTTCACTCACACACAGACCTGACATGTGATTAACCCCCTGTGCACCATTCAGGTTTAGCCCAGCAAAGCACTCCAAAAAGTATAGAACACACCCCAATAAGTATTGAACGCGCCCCAAAAAGTATTGAACGCACCCCAATAAGTATTGAACGCGCCCCAAAAAGTATTGAACGCGCCCCAAAAAGTATTGAACACACCCCAATAAGTATTGAACGCGTCACAATAAGTATTGAACGCGCCCCAAAAAGTATTGAACGCGTCCCAATAAGTATTGAACACACCCCAAAAAGTATTGAACACACCCCAATAAGTATTGAACGTGCCCCAAAAAGTATTGAACGCACCCCAATAAGTATTGAACGCGCCCCAAAAAGTATTGAACGCGCCCCAAAAAGTATTGAACACACCCCAATAAGTATTGATCACACCCCAATAAGTATTGAACACGCCCCAAAAAGTATTGAACGCACCCCAATAAGTATTGAACGCGCCCCAAAAAGTATTGAACGCGCCACAAAAAGTATTGAACGCGTCCCAATAAGTATTGAACACACCCCAATAAGTATTGAACGCGCCCCAAAAAGTATTGAACGCACCCCAATAAGTATTGAACGCGCCCCAAAAAGTATTGAACGCGCCACAAAAAGTATTGAACGCGTCCCAATAAGTATTGAACACACCCCAATAAGTATTGAACGCGCCCAAAAAAGTATTGAACGCACCCCAATAAGTATTGAACGCGCCCCAAAAAGTATTGAACGCGCCCCAAAAAGTATTGAACACACCCCAATAAGTATTGAACGCCCCCCAAAAAGTATTGAACACGCCCCAAAAAGCATTGAACGCGCCCCAAAAAGCATTGAACGCGCCCCAATAAGTATTGAACGCACCCCAAAAAGCATTGAACGTGCCCCAATAAGTATTGGACCCCCCCAAAAAGTATTGGACCCCCCAAAAAAGTATTGGACTCCCCCAAAAAGTAGCTATAACTACTATAATCAAATTAATGCACGTTCTAGAATCCCGATGCATTTGCATCGGGCTCACAGCTAGTTAAATTATATTTATGCTAAATGTTAAATGTCATTTAAGCAATATTTAAAAGTATAACAGCTAACTGCGGTCATGTGACCTGATTTGTGACATCACCACAGGTCCTATAAGAATCAGGATTTTGCCGGAGGCAGCGGTGGATCGCCGGACAGGTGAGCATACAGTTTTTTTTATTTTTAACCCCACACATCTCATTATTTAGGCGGAAAATGTGGCAGATGCATTTTTTTGTCCAGATCTGCTGCATTTTTGAACCAAAATCGAACATAACCTAGAACTGCCGAATTTGAAGCAAATTGTTCAAATTTGGTGAATGACTCGAACACCGCCAAAAACAGTTCGAATTTGAGATTAGCGAACAATTTGAGTCGAACACTGCTCATCTCTAGTGATGGGTTCAATTCAAGGAGAATTAAGCTTATGTAAAATTACCTGAAAATTGCAGTTTCATGCAAATTTAAATAATTTGAGATACAAATCACACTTTGCAAAAAAAATGCTTGCCTGGGACCATTTCTCAGACTGGTAAAACATCAGAGAGCAATCAAATGTTATTTTGCATTGCCACGTGGGCTTCACCATCAACGTCTACAACTAAGAAATCTTATTAACCATACTTTGTACAGTGCCAGTCGGTACCTGGGTCATCACAGATCAGCAGTTCCATCATCATCACCAGAATTTTCAGGCACTGTTGATCCTCCTACATCAACAACAGTGACATCATCTACTCCAGAGCTATCTGTAGGACAAGCAGATTTTAACCACATCACCTTAACTGTGTATTGCTGAGACCAACTATCTCCTCCTTTAATGATGTCACCTCCTTAGTACTGCTTTTTAGTTGGCTGGTTTTGTCCACAACAGAATCCTCATCATCATCTTCATCCCTAATTTGGCTGATTTGCAAAGATGAAGGAAATTACTAAAGCTCCTTGCCTCCATGCCTGAGTCTCACTTTGAGACTTCTCATGGCCTATATATTTGTGTAAGAATACCCCTAGTGACACACAAGCTTTGAATTTATAATTTGGTTTCAGTTGCAAAATTAGATGTGAAAGGTTTTATATTGACAAAAAAGGGGTTGTCTGGTCCAAATCCACAGGATTGCTTTCATTTTATATGATCACAGATCTGTGAATCCTGACATGCTCGCTGTGAGGATTTGCCAGTGTCAGAGTCAGGAACGGTGGTCATGTGGCTGCAAGTATATAATAAGCGGCCTCACTCAATACACTTGCATTGAGCAAGGCCACATCTATCTAGTAGAAATTTGGCCATGAGTATGCATTCCTTATACTCTGGGCCATGTGACCGCCGTTCCTGGCTCTGACACCAGAGAATCCTCACAGCGAGCATGTGAGAATTCACAGATCTGCAGTCACATAGAGTAGCTACAGATGTGTGTATTTAGACTTGACAACCCCTTTAAAGCGAACCTGTCACCCCCCGTGGACATCAAAAGCTATAATAGCCACCTTCTGCAGCACTAAGGCTGCATTCAGGGAAGGTGGCTATATGCTTTTGATGCCCTATATTCAGTCAAATATGAAGTTATATAAAGGCTTACACTTAAGAAGACCTAAGACCGGGAGGCGGGGTTTCGTGCTCCTCCGACCCGCCTCCTCTTGTCAATCATTCAGGTCGCCTGCTGCTGCCTCCCCTCAGTGTCGTTCATGAACGCGCGCCTCCGCTCTCCTCTATGGCGCCGTGCATGCGCTGTGCGCCTGGTGTCCAGGAAGTCGTCGGGCTGCGCGCGCAGTCCGACGACTTCCTGGACACCCGCGCACAGCGCATGCGCGGCGCCATAGAGGAGAGCGGAGGCGCGCGTTCATGAACGACACTGAGGGGAGGCAGCAGCAGGCGACCTGAATGATTGACAAGAGGAGGCGGGTCGGAGGAGCGCGAAACCCCGCCTCCCGGTCTTAGGTCTTCTTAAGTGTAAGCCTTTATATAACTTCATATTTGACTGAATATAGGGCATCAAAAGCATATAGCCACCTTCCCTGAATGCAGCCTTAGTGCTGCAGAAGGTGGCTATTATAGCTTTTGATGTCCACGGGGGGTGACAGGTTCGCTTTAAGGTGCTGGTACTTCTGTAGATCACAGATCAACCAATTCTCAGTCACACTGAGTGGTTATATAACTATAGCAAACTTTATATATCAATTGAATTATCGGTTTAGTATTCACAGACTATCATTCACATTTTCAATCTGCTCCATAAGCATTGAAGTAGTATACCACAATCGTATTAGGGCTGTTTATTTCCCTATGCTGTTTGTTCTGACCCCATATTCCAACACATAACAAGCTTAATGTGGCATTCTTTAGCTTTATTTGGTTGGGCTATGTGATTGCTTCAGAGAATTATGTGGATGTCTGTGCAACCTCAGCCATCATTAAAAACACACTCACTGACTCTTTAGCACAGTGTGAAAGGGCAATTTTCTTAAGAGTGCAAATGTCTTTCATTGAAAAAAACAACAACACTGCACTGGTTGTTAATGTTGGGTCACATAGTAGCTAAGATAATGCTTTTTTGTGCCATATGACTTATTTTCTCACATTTTTCTGTGCTCTTCTAATCACTGCATTTTCTGGCTGTGTGGGTGTGTCCAGTGTCTTCCAACACTGTGTGCGCATTTCCTCGGCTTCTGAGAGCAGGCTGATAGTGAGCTGTGTGGGGGAGCGACCAGACAAGGGGTTAATAGAGATTGTGACTGAGCTGTGTGGAGCCAAATAATAGATCAGAGAAGCTTGTGCCATGGAAAGAAGAGTTTGCAGTGATTCTGACATTCTGACATTGCTTAGCAACTGTACTGTAGCCTGAGCTAATCTGATACATTGTTTTTTCATGAACTGCAGGCGGCAGTGTAGGCAATGTCCCCTTTTCCTTATATGGTTACATGCCCGTATTCATTGAAGACGGATCTGACTGAGAATCAACATATGTCTGCTTCAAACACAGTGTAGTGGGGACAACTTGAGGAAGGTTTATGAATGGTTTTCAACCATAATTTTCTCATGAATTATATTTAAAAGCTTATTAAAATCATTTGCTTTATATTATTATTAAATAAAAATTAAAAAAGCGGTTATGCTTTAAATTCATGCAAACTGAATTGCGGAGTACTTTAATTGATGTGGAACTGCGAATATCAGAAAATTTGACTTGAGCTTGATCCATCATGGATCCATCTGCTTAGCAGTAATTATTATAAAAATGTCTCAATGGCAGAGATCATGCCATAATTTACCCACATTTCTAAATTTTATATTTAATGTCTCCAGGATTTATGTGTTGGGAATCAGATCATGAAACAATAGAATGTTCTAACCTTACTTTATCTTGTGTTTCAGAAGGATTTTCTTTTCTCATGAGCCTGACATGCACTCTTGGCATGCTATTGTGTAAGATTATGATAAACAGGCACTTTTTTCATCTGATGCTCTTACTAATTGACTGTTCACTAGACTGGAGAGGTGACATGATTTAAAAGCAAATTATTTTCAGTCAACTAATTTATCTTGAGATAATGAATGTGCTGAAAATCCTCTAAAAGAAAGTAGGGCATTGTTGTGAACCAATTTCTTATAGCAAACCAACTCCAGCAAATGATAAAGTCTTTGTTCAAGAAGTATGTGATTTGAAGAATTTAACATGAACAATGAAAGTAAATTGTCGACAATCTTCAAGACTCAAATGCGGAACATACATATTTTATCCAAGCAATTAAATCAGCTATGTTGACAAATTTGCATCACGCTTCATTTGTTAATATCAGTGTGAAGAAAAACACATTGTCAATTATGGGCTTTATCTGCACCTGATGTAGCAATTTATTTTGTATCTTCAATGCTTTTTCTAGAATATATCACAGGTGTTATAACTTTTGGGAGTACTACATATTCATAAATTAGAAGAAAGCATTAAATGCTTTGTAAGTGAAACCAATTTGCAAGGATTAATACGTTTGGACAATGACTTTTTTTTTTTAAGGGCATCAAAGCAGAATAAAAAAAAAAAATTAGACACACCTCAACTAATCAGAAAAGGATGAATTGCAGCACCTTTTCAGAATGAAATCAGGTAAACATACCCAGAGGGGCACATGCTATTTTTCCAAGGGTTCCACCATGAGCATATACATGTAGAAGAAAACATCCAAACAGCACCTAAATGCAGTGAAGAAGGTCACCAAAGCCATAGTTTAGTGTGCCATAAACAGCAACTTTTTGACCCTGAATGGGTCTTTATCTGATAAAGATCCATTCAGGGTCGAAAAATCACTGTATATGGCACACTAAACTAACTTTCTTTGTTGTATTTAGGCTTTGTCGGGATGTTCTTTCTTCTACACCTCCACTAAGTTCCAGCACTTTCTATCTCTTGTAAGTAACTAGCCTGTGTTCCTCTTTCGACACTCAAGAAATGCCCACTCATCCTGTGATTGCATGAACAGGCACTTCATAAAATGTCCTTTGTGTGAAGACAGAAGCAAGCATAAGGGACCGGCAGGGACCTAGAGAGCTTTCAAACAAAGTAGTGAGGGATGAACAAGGATGAGTGATTTAAAAAAAAAAAAAAAGAAATTTATATCACTGAGGAGGATTAAAAAATGACAACCTTTCTGAAGACCATTTGCCTTTGGTAAATCACCTACAGCCATATAATATTGTTGCCTTATCTTTAGTCTTAAAGAGAAACTCTCAGAGTGACATTACTAATTAAATTAATGACATAGCTGCATAAATAATTAAATGGCAATTAAAAAAATACTTTCTTTTGCTAGTAGTATGAGCCAGCGCTAATAAATAGAGTTTAAAAATTATATACAAAATAGCCTGGAGGTGAATTGGAGATTGTAGATGAACTCCTGGTGTATAGTTGCACCCTCAATGCACTTTCAGGCTACAGTACTACAAAGCTCGATTTTTGATTAATCATCGTTTGGAATAATATGAAAATTTCTGTTCTTTGACCTATGCAGTCAAACCACGGACTTCAGTAGTAAAATTATTTTGGAACATACCATTTAAAGAAAATTGAAGATACAATAACACATTCTAGAAGTAGCCCCCAAAAAAATGTATTTTGCCAAACCTGTGTGAAAGTGTCCAATTTAGAATATGTGGCATAATGGACTCACCGTTCCAAGTCCTCCACAGTTTATAGCATCTTCCCTGGTTTCCAACATCACTCTGGTCCTCTTTTAACTCATGTGACTTCTATTATGACTTGTTGGCTCACACTGGAGTTTAGGTGTGAGCTGCACGTCTCTTTGACAATGAAAGCCTCTTTCTTTCAATCCATAGAGTTACATAGTCAAAGTGACTTCCAACTCACTCATAAAGTCCAGTGTGAGCCAACAAGTCCAAATAGAAGTCATATGAGTGATAAGAGAAGCAAAGTGGTGCTGAAAACTGTGGAAGATGCTATTCAGTAAGGCTGGGGTCACACTGGGTTTAGGACCCACGTTTCCAGCCAGTGCTGAAACCGGACAGCGTTAACGGCATGCTCTGCCTAGAAACAGAGGCCCATATCAACCCATTGCTTACCTTAGTAGAAGCCACACATAAAGCGGCAGGAGGTGCGCTTTTCCTTAGTGCACAGGTAACGCTGCCTGCAGCGTTTTCCTGTGCGCTGAAGAAAAGTGTCTGTCATGCAGCTCTGTGTGCGTCTGCTACTATGGCAAGCAATGGGTTGCTATGGGCCTCCATTTCCAGACAGCGCATGCCGTTAATGCTGGCTGGAATCGTGGGTCCATAACCCAGTGTGACCATAGCCTAAGTAAATTAACACACACTACATTAGACACACATTTACACTGGCTTATCCTAATATAAAATATATACAGTTGTGGCCAAAAGTATTGACACCCTTGTAATTCTGTCAGATAATACTCAGCTATTTCCTGAAAATTATTACAATCACAAATTCTTTGGTATTATTACCTTCATTTAATTTGTCTTCAATGAAAAAACACAAAAGAAAATAAAGCAAAAAGCAAAACATTGATCATTTCACACAAAACTCCAAAAATGGGCCAGACAAAAGTATTGGCACCCTCAGCCTAATACTTGGTTGCACAACCTTTAGCCAAAATAACTGCGATCAATTGCTTCCGGTAACCATCAATGAGTTTCTTACAATGCTCTGCTGGAATTTTAGACCATTCTTCTTTGGCAAACTGCTCCAGGTCCCTGATATTTGAAGGGTGCCTTCTGCAAGCTGCCATTTTTAGATCTCTCCACAGGTGGTCTATGGGATTCAGGTCTGGACTCATTGCTGGCCACCTTAGAAGTCTCTGGTGCTCTCTCTCAAACCATTTTCTAATGCTTTTTGAAGTGTGTTTTAAATCATTGTCCTGCTGGAAGACCCATGATCTCTGAGGGAGACCCAGCTTTCTCACACTGGGCCCTACATTATGCTGCAAAATTTGTTGGTAGTCTTCAGACTTCATAATGCCATGCACACGGTCAAGCAGTCCAGTGCCAGAGGCAGCAAAGCAACCCCAAAACATCAAGGAACCTCCGCCATGTTTGACTGTAGGGACTGTGTTCTTTTCTTTGAATGCCTCTTTTTTTCTCCTGTAAACTCTATGCTGATGTCTTTGCCCAAAAAGCTCTACTTTTGTCTCAAATGACCAGAGAACATTCTTCCAAAACGTTTTAGGCTTTCTCAGGTAAGTTTTGGCAAACTCCAGCCTGGCATTTTTATGTCTCGGGGTAAGAAGTGGGGTCTTCCTGGGTATCCTACCATACAGTCCCTTTTCATTCAGATGCCGACAGATAGTATGGGTTGACACTGTTGTACCCTCGAACTGCAGGGCAGCTTAAACTTGTTTGGATGTTAGTTGAGGTTCTTTATCCACTATCTGCACAATCTTGCATTGAAATCTCTCGGCAATTTTTATTTTCTGTCCACATCTAGGGAGGTTAGCCACAGTGCCATGGGTTTTAAACTTCTTGATGACACTGCGCACGGTAGACACAGGAACATTCAGGTCTTTGGAGATGGACTTGTAAACTATAGATTGCTCATGCTTCCTCACAATTTGGTTTCTCAAGTCCTCAGACAGTTCTCTGGTCTTCTTTCTTTTCTCCATGCTCAATGTGGTACACACAAGGACACAGGACAGAGGTTGAGTCAACTTTAATCCATGTCAACTGGCTGCAAGTGTGATTTAGTTATTGCCAACACCTGTTAGGTGCCACAGGTAAGTTACAGGTGCTGTTAATTACACAAATTACACAAATTAGAGAAGCATCACATGATTTTTCTAACAGTGCCAATACTTTTGTCTACCCTCTTTTTGGGTCTGGTGTGGAATTGTATCCAATTTTGCTTTAGGACAATACTTTTTGTGTTTTTTTCATTGAAGACAAATTAAATGAATATAATAATACCAAAGAATTTGTGATTGCAATCATTTTCAGGAAGAAACTGAGTCTGACAGAATTGCAGGGGTGTCAATACTTTTGGCCACAACTGTATATTTTTAAAGAGGTTGCCTACATTGTCATAAATGTTGCTATTTTTGTTCTGGTATTAATTCATTTACATGTAGATAAGCTACCATGTCAGTTAAGTCTATGTACGTACAAGAGTTGCACTCTTTGTTAAAGTCAGTTAATATTTTCCCAATGACAAAGTCAACTCTTCTCTCTTCTACAGTTATATATTTTCTCATCAAAGAGTTAAAAAACAATCTTATTTGGCATTTTTTTCTTTACCATTTGAAAAGCATCAGTCGATATTTAGCCATGCAATCTTATAAATATATTAATAAGTTACATCTATGTATTTAATAATGGATGTGCTAATGGAAAGACATAAAAAATTTAAAATAATTTCAACCACCTTCGAGTTGACCAAGCTATTCTCACTTTGCCCTGAACTGACTGGTCATTTTCTATCCATATTAAAAGAGAATTTAGGAAATTTATGGTGTTAATTCTGAGTATAAAAACCAGTTTAACTGACAAAAAAAATCACTGACAAACAGAAAAAAGAAGGCTCTTTAATCTACAAGTGGAAAGAACATAAGCTCCTGATGAGGACAAATACAAGACTATATTCGGCGGCAGACACGCTTCTGAAGTGTCAATCAACAGTTACTTGTATAGAACTTGTAAAGGAGAATTCATGATTGATAAAGTGCATGGACTTTCTAGGCAGAACTTAACATTCAGCTTGGTAAGAAATGTCATGCTGTTATCAAAGAGCATACGATAAGATTCCTTCTGTCAAGACAAAACAACTAAATGTAACTGTGCTGAGAAGCATTCTTTGTTTGTAACACCGACTTAATGTGTAGAGCAAGTTCTCTTTCCAGGTGTGGAAAATTGATCACGCCATGCAAGTTTTATGCTTTGAGAGAAAAAAAGTGTATATAGGTTTGTGACACCGCTGTGGAGAATCCAGAAATCAATTAGAAATGCCAAGTGCACAGATTGTTTTAAAAATATACTAAGAAGGATTCAAGTTCCCTCGCCTATTTGTTCAGCTTTTGCTTTATTACTATGCCAAGAATAAAAGACAACAGATCCCTTCGCCAATTTGTAAGTGATACATCAAAGTTAGTTAATACGTTTTTACTGATTATTTCATCAAAAGTCTATTTTTGCTGTGTAATCTATTTCTGTCATATGACAGATTCTTAAAATTTTTGTTGACACTCCAAAGATCAAACAATTATTATAAATAAAGTTAACGTGTTGAATTTGTAAAATGAAAGCAATTCCTGTTTTCACACTGGCCAAAGACATCATGTGTTATATGGGTCACTTTTCAGCTTTGTTTGTACACTATGGGTAGAAATAGAATTCATTTCGTTAATATTAATGATCAGGCTTAAGGAGAATCATTTTATCGCTATTAAGGCTATGGAAACAGATACACACAAGAACACACCAAACCATCTCCAAATCAGTCAGTCTTACTGTACAGTAGGTTCCCAGTGTGCAGTGGTTAGTAACTACATACGGTATGTGGAAGGACAACTGGTGAACCAGTGACAGGTCTAGGGCTTTTCAAGTCAAGTAAGAAGCAAAGGATATTCCATCTAGTTCTGTCCAAGAGTGCTGAGAACAAATTACATAAAAAGGTAATGATGGCTATACTTAAACGGTGTCCATATACAACATATTCCTGTATGCTTGGTATGAAACATCATAGTGCAAAACCAACAGAGTGCCTATGTTGACCCTAGTCAACCACACAAACTGTCTAAAGCCCCCACACAAATTAGGCTAATGTCAGCCACATTTAATGATATCAGATAGGTCCGCTGACAGTCTAATATGTATAAGAGTCTCCATCTCTCCCCCGCTGTAATGGGACAAAATGCCCGTGCTGCCACCAGGAATCACCAGGAAACGAAGAGTTAACATTCCCTGAGGAAGGAGCTCGGATAGAGGCTCCGAAACGCGTAGATTAAATAATTTATTTTAATTTATAATTAAATAAAGAAAAAATCTGCCCAGTTAACTCTCATTTCCTGGTGATTCCTGGTGGCAGCGCGGGCATTCTGGCATTTTGCCCCACTACAGCGATCCTGTTTTCACGGTTATCGTGAAGGTGCAGCCCTGCAGCAGCATCCCATAAGCCATCTTACAGGCGATTATACCGGTTGTGGTGACATAACCGAACCAGGTGAGCAGTTCCTAATATACACCGCTATAACCCTTTGTAAAATGGATAAGACCCTATGCGCATCTATCTCACGTTTACAGGTTGATTCCACTCTCCCCCGACAGACGATGTGGGTGGAGATCCAGCAAGTCCAGTTTCAAATTGCCAATCCTTTTACTCTGAACTAAATAAGTAGCATTTGATAAGTTCACAGTGTGCACAGCGAGAACCAATGTTCTGTACACTATGAACCTTCTATGGCAATAGCACCTGGTAAGGATTGATAGTCATAACGCTACTAATCTGTAATTGTTTACCTATTCTAAAGATAGGTCAATATCTTAATCTTGTTCAAGCCCTTTAAATAAAAGTTTAACAATAGTATAGGGATATTGTATAGGGAACAAAATATTATTTTTTACTTTCAAGATGTGAAATATAACATCACATTTTAAGTCTAAAAAGGTGATAAAAATTGTGATGAATTAGTCATGTCAAAGCTGTATAAAATCACTCTAATAGTGATTGATGTGTTTGTTCAGTTCTTCTGTACCATGACACTAAACAATTCAGTCAAGAAAGTACAGAAATATTTCTCCAATTATTTTTTGGTCCAAAGTAAAAAAAATCTGTCTATGTTTATATAACATCTGTGACCTACATCAGGTGTTTTTTTACCATTAAAAAATGTGTTATACTTAAATAGATATGCAACTTGCTATTTTAATCATCTGTAAATTTTTGGTGTGTAGATAGATAGATAGATAGATAGATAGATAGATAGATAGATAGATATGAATATCAAAAATTGGAACAGCACTATCACTTAAAAAGCGGGTGCAAGCTTGTCCCTAACCGTCACAAGGTATTAGATAAAATCAAAAAAATGGACAGCACACATCCTTTTCAAATCACAATGTGATTTATTCCCGGATGCGACGTTTCGGCTACATCAGCCTTCCTCAAGCAGTGCTTGAGAAAGGCTGATGTAGCCGAAACGTCGCAGTCCGGAATAAATCCACATTGTGATTTGAAAAGGATGTGCTGCTGTCCATTTTTTTGATTTTAGATAGATAGATAGATAGATAATAGATAGATAGACAGATTATAGATACACCAAAAATTTACAGATGGTATAAAGAATAATATATTTTGAATGTTATGTGTTCATAATTGAGTAAGATGGACTTGTTTTTACATACATATCAGCACCCTTGACTTGAGTGTCCTGATCAAACACAGCCTGTGGAAAACTGTAGTGAATGTTTTAGAAGAAATCAGTGAAGTTTATTTAAGTTAAGGTTTTTTTTTGCATTTCTGTCTTTACATTGATCTAAATTTTCACTGTGTGATCACATCCTATGTATACATGTGACCAAAAATGATCTTGCTGTGTTCATCTGTCAATTCGTAAACATGGGAAGCTTATTTAAATAGAATGTCCTCTACTCGGACAACCCTTCTCAAATAAGTACTTTCCCTTGTTAAAATACAAACCTTATATTCAACATTAAAGCTGAGTCTGTTCAAGCAATGTCAGTACTTGCCTTCCCGGTGCTCATGTAAAATTGTTGCAGCCCTCCACAGCTGGCCACTCACTCCCTAATTATGTTTGCTACTTTGGCAGATATAAACTAGTTAAGATTAGTTGCAGGGCTTGTGTTATGTAACAACATCATATGAGCCTCGGAGTGCAAGTGCCGACACCAATGGAACAGTATCAGAACAGAGTTGAGTATAAGCATTGTTATTTTAACAGGGGCAAACACACAGATTGAGAAAAGGTTGTCTGACAAACCCTTTAAAGAAGGCGTTGTTATTTCCTTGTCATATCTCTAAACTTGTAAAAGAGCTGGATATTGACTAAAATGGCCACTTAATATGGTGGTTATGATGTTCTCCGCAAGGAGTCATCCCTTGGCTAGGTCCCTCCCTGGAGGGATATCTGGCTAGTCCTGTGTTTGAGACTCCTAAATGATGTTCCACAGACTCTATTTGCATATTCAAACCCTTTAAAGAAGATTGATTTCATAATGTGAAAATTCATAGGTCCCAAAATAAATGAGCTAATCTTTAAAAATTTGCTCAATACTTAAATATACATAGGGGGAAAAAGAGAGAAAGAAAGAGAGAGAATTAACCATCTGACCATAAGAGCTTACACTATACAGTTGACAGAGAGGACTCTGCTGACCAAACAAGTTTTTACTCTACTAGAGAAAAAAATGGAGAGGCATAGGATGATGTAAACCTAAGAAGATTGTACTCTATAGGAAAAATAAAGATATGACCTTGGTAACCATACAAGCTTACACTCCACAAGAGAGAGAGCCATTCACAGTGACTCTAAAATTAAAAAATGACTCTGCCATAGAAACTGTGCTCCCCAAAGATCTCAGATGGCCCAGGTACGACCCCCTTCATACAAGATGTAAAAATCTGTAAGATGTCATAGCTGCAGACCATAATGAAAAATTCTGTGTGGCAGCACAAAATGACATTAGCTTACTCTCTGATGCTTACGCAGTGTGAGAAATGGTGCTAGGCAAGGTTTTTTCGTTTTTGGGAACTGCGAATCAAACTTCAAAATATTACAATTTGCATGAAACTGCAAATTTCAGGAAATTTAACTCAAATTTAATATTCCAAGAATCGATCTACTCTTCTCTAGTCTAAATCAGTCTTTTGCAATTTAACTGCAAAATATAAAGGGAGGGGACAAGAGGCGCAATAGTGCCCTATCACTGGTGACACTAGTATGTAAACGGTGGTGCTGTGTGGCCGCTCACCTGATCCAGTTGTGGTCCCCACAACTGGTTTAACTGCGTTTAGGAATCAATGTTCCAAGCTGCTGCAGGACCTCCACCTACCACTGGATCGTGGTATGTTCCAGGAGAAGTGATGGGAGTGATGGTGTGCTACGGTCCGCGCTGCTTCTGGATTAAAAACTCACCAAGGAGCCAAACAACCTTTCATCCTCTTTATTCCATAATAAATAAAGAGGATGAAAGGTTGTTTGGCTCCTTGGTGAGTTTTTAATCCAGAAGCAGCGCGGACCGTAGCACACCATCACTCCCATCACTTCTTTTGCAATTTAAGGAACTATTGCTAGTGTCTTCTTTTGGACATGATCTCACAGTCTCCTGATGTCAATGCCTCTTTTACTGCCTTAAAGAAGCCCTTCCTTGAGTCTTTTCTAATTCTCAACATTGTATTTGTTGCAATATAACTAAAAACAAAATCAGACATATGACAATTCTTCTATCATTATTTTAATAATTAATATTATTTTAATATATTAGAAAATAATTCCTTCATGTCCAAGACAATGAAAAGAAACAAAGAAAAAATGTAATACCAGTATCTTTGCGTCAATTTAATTTGTGATGCTAAGCTGGAAAAGAAGCCAAAAGCCCAATTATTAACCTAAAACCCCTGAGCGTATTGTTACGAACAGTTTGCATACTGTTCTAAGAAAGACTTGGCTGACACGTCCTGTTCTCCAACAATAATTCAATGTTCAGTTCTGCGACTTTAAACCTCCATTTTACACTGTTTGTTAAGCCATCATCAAAATAAATGACTATGGTGTAAATAATGCAAATACTAGCACTGACCAAAACTCTTTGAACTATTAATTTGAAATACCGGTCTCCAACTTTCTGTCCTTATTTATCAGACCTCTCCAAAAACACATCTTGATATGCTGCCTGAGTGTGTTATGAGCTAACCATGACATATCTTTGAGCCTTGCTCAAGGACTGATTCATTTATTCAAATAACGTAACCCCCGTAAGACAGTAAAGTTGTATAGAAAAGAAAACATTGTAGTATTTTAGCCACCAAGACAATTTGAATTATTTTATAGGGCTCTCTTTTATTTTAAAAAAACAAATTTCCTTAAAGAGTACCTGCTGTTTTCATTTTTCTTACAAATCAAATAATACAGATAAAAAACTTTGTAATTTATCTGTTATAGGGGCATTTTTAGTGGTAGCCTAACAGCTCTTAATAGACCTTCAACAGGCCATTGCAGGCTACTCTTATCTACCAAATCCCAGGGTTATAATGACCTTAAACCTTTAATCCATATACCCTTATACAGTGGCCCTTTAAGCTGTGGCCTCAGAGTAGGTTGCTGGCTGTTGAAGCTTTATGGCAGAGCATAGAAAGGAAGACAGAAGATCACAAACAGGAACAGATTTGCAAAGATTATGGATGGTGAGACTACAGAAGTACAAGAACAAATCGTACAATGGCTGAAAGCAGAAGACTGAACCAGAGCATGATTAACTATACTTGGCAGTATGTAGCAGAATTTTAGGAGCCGAAATAGCTTGCAGCTTTGCCAACGCTAAACAGCAGGGAGCAAGCACTAACAGATCTTAGCTTCCATCAGGGTCGATAGTAAAAGTCTTAGAGAACACAGCACTAGCACTGAAGCTCTGCAACACCAGCAATGGAAACCCAGTGTTGCTTGGTGACAAAAACAGGAAATACAGTTACTGACACAAATGTCACAAAACCTTAAAAGAAAGATTATCTCTTTTCTTCAACTGAACTGAACTTTCATTCTCATAATGCTCAACTGACAGGTAAAATCTGTCTTCAGGCAATACAGGTTTTCTCATTACTGAGATAGGAGATGACAGTTGGTGCTCATACAGTTCTACGGATGGAAGTTCTATGTATTGTAGGTGTAATTTCAGGTGAACTTTTAGCCTCTTGCTCCTCAATTCTCTTTCGCCCTTCCATCCCCCCGGAATTTTCTAAAATATGATCTACCATCTCCTATCACAGTAATGGAAAACTCTGTCTTCACTTTTAAATTTTTAATCCATGAAGTAAGAGTATCACATGAATCCAGGATCAAAAGGAAGCACATTTGTTATTAATTCAAAATCAAAACAATAGTAACTTCTTAGTGAAAGTAACATTTTAATTCACTGAAGAACAACATATGAAAATTTAAAGAATTCCAGGGACTGTGCAGTAACAGCTATATTCAGTTATGCATAATATCCCCAATATTGTATACGTTTATTATATTTTTTAGCACATTAGGCATAATTTTTATGCTGAGTTTTTAATAGAGAACCATGTACAATTTGTCATAGGGGTTTCCTACGAACAAAGTTAATTATCATCAATAAGATCTTGGAATAATAATTTCCACAATTGGATGTGTTTAAAAAAATGTTCCTGTGCTGAGAAAATCTTATATATGGTTATCTACGATGGACTCATATTTTTCAGTTGTGTAATGAGTCAAGATTAAAAAACTCTTTCTGAAACAGCGTGAGAGGATATAATTAAAACAACCTTTACTTGTAACTTAAAATATTGGCTCCAACAATGAGCCCCAAATAAAAAACACCACAAAACATAAAAAAATGACAAAGTGTAATAAAGTACCAGTGACTAAATATAGAAAAGAGAAAAGGGGGGGAGTGCACATGAGAGGAACCTGGCGAGGACTGCGCCACAGGCTTCTTCCTGGTCCTGGTCACGTGGGTATTGCAATCATGTGACTCCGCGTCACCGCAGACGTCACGGCAAGTCCTTAACTCACAGGGATGGTGTCCACTAACTCCAGCAGCTCCAGCCACAAACCAAGAGGGATTTATAACAGTGAGAGAAGGGTTGTGGTCAGTTTGCAGGAGCGCTCAGAGTGGGAAGAAAAGATTATAGAGATTAATGGAGCACAAACCTTTTTTATTCAATAACCAATACGCGTTTCTACAGCGACCCACTGTCTTCCTCCAGGAAACGCGTATTGGTGTTATGAATAAAGGAGGTTTGTGCTCCATTAATCTCTATAATATTATCTTCCACTCTGAGCGCTCCTGCAAACTGACCACAATCTTCTCTCACTCTGACTAAATATAAACGTACATCACAAAGCACCCACTGACCTTGTGGAGACCAGCAGAGGATAACACTGCGGGCACCAGTTAAAGCACTCAAACACAGTGCTTTAACCTTGGGTTTCCCTGTATTGAGTGCTTAACTGGTGCCCGCAGTGTTATCCTCCGCTGGTCTCCACAAGGTCAGTGGGTGCTTTGTGATATCTGCCTATCAAGCATTGCTCCCACCCAGCCAGAATCCTGCGCCACACGGATGAGGGGCAACAACCCCGAAACAGCTGTCTGTGGTTGGATACCTAGTCCATGGTAAACCCCTGGCCATATCTTCAAGCTCGCAAGGGCTGGATAGTGACTTAAGGGCTACTAATACCCTGGGCTAGGTCCTTCCCTGGTGGGATAACTGGCTGGTGTCCATGTTGTAGACTCTTAACCGAGGCTCCATGGACTTCATCTACATATAAACGTAGACAATTAAACAATTCAATAGGAGCTTAGAAGATAATACGTAGTTGGCAACACTCACACTTTTAAAGGGAATTAAATACATATAGAGAATTCTGTGAATATTGATAACACCATCATGACACAGTAATAAGGATGATCTCTCCCATATGCCGCAGTTCTGGGTTAAAAGATCTATACAGGAAACCAGATTGAGGGGCAAGAGAAAACCACATAATACCCCAATGTTTCAACTGCATTCTGTGTCCCCATCTGTTCCTGAGTTCATCATGTGTTCCATCTGTTAGCTCATCAGGGATGCTAAGAATTGACAAAGAGAGCACAAGTACACCTCTTCACTGGTGTGCTTGTGCTCTCTGCTTTCCTGTATGGAAGTGTGACATATCGTTGAAATTAATCCTATTATTTGTGTCATGATGGTGTGATCAAATATTGACAGAATACTGTATATGTATTTGATTCCCTTTAAAAGCGAGAACATTGCCACAGACTTATTATCTCATAAGATGATATTTAATTGACTAACTTTACATTTAGTTACATGCACCTTGTGACTAGTGATGAGCGAATATACTCTTTACTTTTTGTTACTCTCATGAATAGTACAGTATTTGCAATACACGTTACTCGGTGAGTAACGTTGGTGCTCATGAAAGATGTGTTGATTGTGCGCAATCTGGCACATATTTCCAGCTCCCTTCATTAAACAATGGAAACCGGCACCTCAGTGAGAGCAGATTGAATGGAAAGCTCTCACTGGGGGGTAAAGCAGGGTGCTGTATGCAGTGAAAACTCAAAAATGGCCAATGGAAATGCTCATTTGCTCAATGCTATGACTCTCCCGAAGCCAAGTATTTCACTGCTCACTCATCACTATTTATGACACATTGTCATTTTTTGGTTTATGTGTTGTTTGTGACTTGGGTCTCTTCGTTGGAGCCAATATTTAAACGTTCTAGTAAAAGTTAAGTTGTAGTTGCATACAATTACACTGTGTTTCATATTTGCTGATTTTGGAAAGTGTCCTTTTGTCCTGTAGTGCTGCTTATATAAAAACCCCTTTAGCTACAAAGAACTCCCTTGTACAGCCATGACCGAAAGTGTTGGCACCCTTGAAATTGTTCCAAAAAATACATTTCTCCCAGAAAGAGTTTACAATTACACATATTTTGTTACACACATTTATTTCCTTTATGTGTATTGGAACAACAGATAAAAACAGAAAAAAAATGCAAAAGGGTGCTAACACTTTCAGCCATGGCTGTAGTTCAACATTAGTTATTATTTAATAAAATAGAATGTTTATTTCTTGCCTTAATTACTAAAATAGTTTTTGCAACTTGATGCATTTCTATCATGTTTGCAGTCTATGAATTAAATGTCTTAATAGATGGGGTTCCAACTTTGAGACCTTAGTTTTTTAGTAAAATAGACTTCATCTGTAGAATTTCCAGATACCAGTCAATTTAGCTTGTAAAAGAAGAACATGACTATTATTTGTCTATAGATTGGTCCATCTTGGGATTTTAATGGTATTTGTATTATAGGAATATAAGATGTAACTAACTTGTCACATATTTTCACTCTAGGTCTCTTGCTATGAAAAATATATTAGGCAATATATAAAAATTAAAGAAAATATTTATTTAAAGAACCTGAATACTCATCTATTCCAACAAGCCTACAACCTATGATGAGTTCCAGACCACTCCACCACACGCTTAGCGCTTCCCCTCCTATCGTGTCCAATCCCAGCCCTGTAGACTGTGAGCCCTCGTGGACAGGGTCCTCTCCCATCGTGTATCAGCAAGCCTTCATTGTTCATATGTCCTTGTTCCCCCCACTTCTAATGGAAAGCGCCATGGAACCAATGGCGCTATAAAAATAATAATAATAATAATATTTTTTCTTTCAGTTATCTGATTTAAAAATTACCTTAATTGTGTGTGAACCGTTTTGAGTCCAAGTTTGGCAATGACATAGCTCTCGCTATATCATATTGTAATAATCTGATTAATGCCTAGCAGTAAGATTTTTCAGTATGGTTACAATCCATAGCAACAGGTTAGATTTAATCAGTAAGTACATTCTTGTATGCAAATAGGATGTCAAAGCAGCAGGAATTATTAGACAAATGAGGTCTGATATTGCCATTGGCCATTTATGTTTTATTTAGTATGGGATAAACATCTGCTGTACGTATTTTTTCTTCTTTCAATCATGTACTGAATCATCCAATTTTATGGTATAGACACAAAGTGTATCATATAGAAATCCCAAAAGATTATATTAAGGTAAATTTTAACCACGTGCAACATTCTTAATTTATAGATTCACAGCGTGATTTGTAAATTGTATAAATGCTTATGCAGCATGTTAATTTTGCTAGACATGAAACAAGGTGACATTAAAGAATACCTCTAAATTACCCATTTAAGAAATTACTACTGGAACTAAAGACTCTCATGTGCATTGCATTAAATGGAATCTGTCAGCAGGTTTTTGGTATGTAATTTAAAGACAGCATGCTGTAGGGGTTAATACACAGATTTTAGCAATGCATCTCTTACACACTGTGTGCCCTTATTTACCTTCAATATGTGTATTAGTTTAACAATACTAGGATTGCAAACCAAGGCCAGATAGAGGTCAGCTAGTTACCGTGCTCTTTGTTTATTGACTTTTTATAGGCGTACATGTGGTGGGCAGAGGATTCTGAAGATTCTCTGCTCTGCTGCATTGCTAAATCTAAAAGCTTTGTGTCAGAACTTCTGCACCCAGTAATATAAAGGTACCGTCACACGGTAGGATATCGTTAGCTATGTCACGTGACCGCGATCCTTCCGACATCATTAGTGCATTGTCACACGCAAGGATATCGTTAACAATCTTAAATTTGGCAACGCTCCAGCTATTTGGAGAAGAATGTTTGAACGATTTTACAAAGCGGCAGGAATAGGAGAAATATGAACGACATCGTTCAAAAAGGTTTAACACTGAACGATGTTGCTTCTTCTCATGATGTTAACTGGACGACGAACGATAGATTTGAGGTCCGGATCTAAAATTTTTGTTGACCGTTCTAACGATCTTTCCTTCCTACATCGTTCGTTGAAACGCAACAACGCACTAACAATATCGTTTGAACGATCACAAATCCGTGACGTTTCAACAATATCGTTAACAATATCCTAGCATGTGAAGCGGCCTTAAGTAATACATCCTTGGATTTAG
Organism: Allobates femoralis; assembly: GCA_033576535.1. Lineage (NCBI taxonomy): Eukaryota > Metazoa > Chordata > Amphibia > Anura > Aromobatidae > Allobates > Allobates femoralis. Next base: position 471,467,883 of record JARQOC010000002.1, on the reverse strand, counting down.
GGTCTCTTTGCCTACATCATGTTGCTATCAGATGAGGTGGCAAAAAACTGCTGACAAAGTCCCATTAAAATGTATCCAGTTTCCATTACCCCTTAATATTACTGAGACTTGCCAACCATTTGATTTGTGTGGGAGCCTATGTCTTTCCCTTACCGGTTGTTGCAGTGGAGAGAAGCATGGGGCAATTTCTGAAGGGAATATGCCATTGCTTGAAAATGCATGAGTTACGCCGCCTTCAGACTTGCGTTCCCTTCTGCAGCGTCTTGTGGAGGGGGAACGCAAGCTGAGCGCATACACCACAAGTCGCTATGTTTAACATGGAGACGCGGGTGGATGCGCTCGGGTGCAGATTGCCATGCGCACCCCGTCCACAGCCATTGCCCGCCATGTATGATTTGTGCGCATGCTTGAGCATGCGCACAAATCATACATTCTCGTCCGCACCAGGAACGTGACATGTTACATGACGGGCAATAGCCGAGGACGGGGTGCGCATGGCAATCTGCACCCGAGCGCAAACACCAGCTTACCCATGTTAAACATAGGGACTTGCGGTGTATGTGCTCAGCTTGCATTCCCCCTTTGCAAGACGCTGCGGAGGGGAATACAAGTCTGAAGCCGGCCTTAAACATTTATGTACATGGGGGATTCTGGAGAGTTTGCTGTTGACAGGACAAGCCTTAAGCAAACAGATATATCATCAGGTATGATTAAAGTTGTCTTTTGTGCAGCTCCGTGCTATGCAGTCTCCTTATTGCATTTTTAATTCCTGGTTTCTGTCAGGAATGGTACTCTTCCTTGAGTGACAATTCTAATGAGAAGCAAAGCTATAGTATTAAAAGAATTATAATGCTCAGCACAATATCTGCTATAACACATTTAGCTATATGTGGTTTATTCTGGAGTGTACACTGAAATCCCTGCATTTACACACAGAGTAGGATATTTGAGCAAAAGCATGGCTAAGTGAGAGCCATGATTTAGATACCTGCTGTGAAAGTTGTAGATGGGGGAAGTTCATAATTTTGCAAGATTTATAAAAGCAGCTTGTGAAAGATAGGAATGATAGGTGAGAGGTAAGAAGATAACTGCTGTATAGAAAGCAATGGGCTGCGGTGGTTTTTATAGAGAAATTATTGTAAAAGGGGGCAATCATACTTAGTCCAGTAGACTCTGAGGATTTGTACTGTGTATGGAGGGCTGGGCGAGTCATCATATTGTGTAACTTGGGCATCATACTGTGTTTAGTGGGTTATTGAGGATCATATTGTGTGTGGGGAGCTATGGTAGATACTGGGAATAAGGTGGCAGTGGGGATAGTATAATAAATGGGGCTATGAGGCTTCAAACTTTATACAGGGGCATCATACTGTGTATAAAGGCAATGAAGCATAATAGAACCTGTTTGGAATCGTAATGTGTAAATGTCATTTTTAGCTATCCTACTGTGTATAGGGGTGCTATGGAGCATCATATTCTGCATAAGGATACAATTTGGTATCATAGTGTGTATAGGGAGCTTTTGGGTATCATACAATCATTCAGCGTATGTTGGGATTTAGTGACCAGTGTCACCAGTTTAGTGTAGGAGACTGTTGGGGCATGATTATGTACTGTAGAAGCCATCATATTGTATGTGGGAAGCTGTGGTCACTATAATACTATGTGTGAGGGGCTGTGGGGGAATTATAATATGTGTGGGTGAGTTTACTCTGGGAGCTATCACAATGTATATGTGTGGCTGTAGGAGCCATCTTACTTTGGGGAGCTTTGGGGATCAATATTGTAATGGTATCAATAATGTATATGCTAGCAATATCTGGTTATGGACTGGTGATATAATTTGCCTAGTATATTGCAATATTAATGCTAATATTGGTTCATTCTTGTTAGTTAAAAAGGCTATAGACCCCTGAGTAAATTATGAGCATGTACTGCAACTTGCTGAGTCCAAATGATGTGCAGTTTACACGCTGTTAAGATTCCAGGCTCTTGCTGGTTTCAGCGGTTGTTATGTGATCACATAAATGTGATTTTCACATTCTTAGAAACAAGCCAACTTGTATAGAACATACTGAATGCAGACTAACAATCATATGACAATTTTTATCCACATTATTAGGATTTGGCAGCTGCACTATAACTTTACATAGTTTTACTCATTAGTGTACAACCCCTTTAACGATTAGTGTCAGGTCATTATTCTGTCACTATGTAGAGGTATGATGCATGGTGATGAATTGGTATATAACCTGCTCTGCTGCTTCACCAGGAACAATATCAGATCAATCCATATAGATCAAAGATGATTTATTTAGTCCATGAGCTTCGAAGCCACCATGGGCTTCTTCCTTACTACACTATCAGTTTCAGGAGATATCTCATCTCAAATGGAAAACCTACACAGTCAATACCAAGCAATAATGGTAGGCCTGTTCCACATCTATGAGGTCCCTGCGCTAGGCTGCTCTGCCTGCTGCGCCAGCGCAAATGCAAGCACAGGGGTGTTTAGGGGCTTGGGTAGCCTAGTGCAGGGAAGCATAGATGCCCTGCATTTGCGCTCAGCTGCGCTCGATGCCCCCATTATATCCTATGGCCGAGCACAGCCGAATGTGCGCTCTGCATAATGTGAATCGCAAGTGAAAGTGGCAGACGCCATGGCAAATGCGCCTGGTCAGACACACCGGAAAACGTCCGATTAGGCGTTTCCAGGTGCTATGTGACAGGCGCATGCGCCGTGGCATCTGCCACTTTCTCTTGCGATTCACACTCAGCAGTTTCATAAGAATATGAGGATTTTGAAATTGTGACAGGAGATCCTTGGTCGGTCTGGACATTGCAGCATTTACTCTGAATGTTGGACTTGAAAAACTGAAGCTTAAAAGGTTTCTCAACCTTATAAAAATCATGAAAAAAATATTCAGAAAGAGGCTTTTAGATTAGCTAGTAAACGTGACTAATATTCACAATGATATGGAAAATCTTTCATGTGGTGCAAATACTTTGTGGAAACAAAAAACATGACATAATTTATCTTTAGAATGGGGGCCCTTAGACTTTTTGGACTTGATGACCTTACTTCTTAAAGATTGTATGAGATTATCAAACAATTTGTATATCTACTTTGCACCTTTAACAATTTTTTGCGTATTGACGAGGTGTAGGAGTATGTGAACCAGTTGTGTACTTGCTCTGTGATCAGTACTGCTAATGCACCAAATGATCATTTTCAACAGTTAGTGTTATGGTTTCCTTCCTTGTTTTGAAAGCCAATAATAATAATATTACATTTAAGCCAGTGACCCCAGCAAGTATTTATAGGTAGAAAATTACTTGTGTCAAAGTAAAAAACTGTTGAGTAGTTCAGTTCGTGGAGTTCAATGAAGCAGTAACATGAGGACATTATGTTTTATTCCACAATGTCTGAAACTAGTATTTCACTTCTTCAGAAAGTATGAAAGGTGCATGTAAAACAGGTTGACGTGATGCATTAAATATGTAGGTTGCTTTATCATTCCTTTGAACTCTGGACTAGCAGAAATCAAAATACATTTTTGCTTCATCCATAAGATATAACAAAGCTTCTATTCACTGATTTCAACCATGCTTTCTGGTGTCTTTGACAGGATATATTCTTACCAATGTTAGAAAACAACTCTGTGAAACTTGATAATCAAAGGGTTAATCTACAGCTCATTTTGTAATGTATGGTTTTGCTATACAGATGGTGAAAGATGATGGCCATACCAATGTCAGCAGACTTCAACACTGTAGGGAAAATAACCATTGTGATTACTTATCGGTGCACCACCATTATGCGATATTAGGATAAATAAAAGGATGGGGTGCTACTTGTCAATAAAACATAATTGTCATTGAAGAGAAAGAATTGACAGAAAACCTGCACACCACATCCAAATAATGTAAGATGAAAAATATCTTTATTTGAGGCAAAACGACACACAGATTAAAACCATTTAAAACCAATAACAAACATTACAAAAAGCCACAACAATAAATGGGTATAATACCACATAGGGAAAGAGGGCCCCTTCAAACCCTGTATTCATGCCTGATTCATTAACACCAATGATACAACAGTAATAATACACTGAAGTCAAACAATACAAGTCTACACCAAATAGTTAATCTTATTTGCCCCTGAAACCAGTGAGCTATGTAAATGACAAATTGTACAAAGATCAAATAGTGCACAGAAATGATGACCAACAGAACCTAGTATTTGGTGAAACTAAAATGACAAGTTGCATAACAGAAATCTTCATAGAAATCCTATTTTTTTTTTAATAAGGACAGAATATTTTAGACTTGATCCATTAAGACTGCCATTGTAAAGGGTTTGATGGAGTTATAGGAATCATATTCATTAAGAGGTTCAAGTCACTTAAGGAATGGCCAGGGTCACACATACCATCGTTTTTGGCTTAAATACATTTTTGTGATCATTTTGGACTTTTTTTTTTCAAGGTCCAAAAACACAGATGTGTTAACGCATGAGTGTGTGCATTTTTCAAAAAATGCATGCGTTCTTGTGCCGCATCACAAAAAACGCTACTAGCAGCATTTTTGGGTGCATTAAAAAAATGCATGCATTTTTTTAACATGGGGCCCTATGGGAGACGCATGCATTAACACATGGTACATATAGGCACCATGCATTAACGCATACGTTTTTGCATGTGTTTTTTGGGAAAAAAAATGTCATTGGCACCCTTAAAAAAACTGATCCGTTTCTCTAAGGGCTTAAAAAAGTGGATGGGCATGTGTGACCCTGGTCAATCAGGTACATCTTACAAGTGTATGCCTTAGTGCACCTCACCAGACATCTTACTCCTGTCAAGGACTGTAGAATGAGGTCCAGTATAAAGGATACCCCATCTGGAATATATTATATGGGCAGATGTTGCCATGAATGCATGTCATACCAGTTACTCCCAGTCAGACAGTCAGAGTTAGTAGGGATTGGAGTAAAAGCACCAAAAGGTGCAAATTATTTCCATAAAATCATGTTGTCCCACCAAAAATGTGACTTTTCAAAGTTTTTTACATATATAATTTAGCATAAACAGTTTGATGTATCGCTCTCTTATTGTTTTGTTTTATTTTTTACTAAAAACTTCATGAATTCTTATTTTTTCCACCATCATTCATCTATTTTTACTCATTTTGTTTTGAGTTGATATATTACATTTTTTAGTGTAGACTTTGCGGGTTAATGAGAAATTTTGAAAAAAAAATGTATTTATCCCAATTGTCAGATTCTTTATAAAATAATCAAATGTGGGCATAACAATAAGGTTGCCAACATGCTCAACAGGCTTAAATTGTGTACAGGTACAGGGTGCAGGTACATCCCAATGAATTAGAATATCATCAAAAAGTTAATGTTTGCCAGTAATTCAATACAAAAAATGAAATGCATAAATTATATGGAGTCATTATAAACAGAGTGATTTATTTCAAGTGTTTATATCTGTAAATGTTGATGAGTATGGGCTTACAGCCAATGAAAATTCAAAGGTCATTATCTCAGAAAATTAAAGTACGGAGGATCAAGGGTTAAAAACCGCAGTGCCGCATTCCACGAGACATCAAAGGGTAAATATGATATTGATTTATTAGTCAACGCATTTCAGGGCTCCCTGAACTGCCCGGAAACAAGGCAACATAATATTGATTTGTCCCGAAAAAGGAGCCAGGGACCCCCTGAAACACTAATTGACTAATAAATCAATATTATATTCATGTTTTGATGTTTCATGGAATACAGCAAAGCAGTTTTTAAGCCTTCATCCTCCCTATTCTATATGCTCCATGCTAGGGACTGCAGCACCCGTGATATACTTTTATAGCGGTTGTGACTCTCACAACCACACAAGGTGAGCGTCTGATACCTATGTAAGTAATATTATATCTCAGCCTCCCTACTTTAAGTTTCTGAAATAATGACCTTTGGGTTTTCATTGGCTGTAAGGCATAATCATCAACATTTACAGTAATAATCACTCGAAATAGATCACCCTGTTTGTAATAACTCTATATAATATATGTGTTTCACTCTATGTATAGAATTACTGAAAAAATTAACTTTTTGATGATATTCTAATTCATTGAAATGCACCTGTAAGTGCAAGATTTTATAAGTTTCAATTGACTCAAACATTTGAGATGTTTCTGATCAAAGCACGCATCAATGGCATATTTTATGCATGATTTGTTTTAGAGAGTTGGTTATCTTTAAAACAAGGAGAGATTAAAGTAAAAAAAATAAATCTTCTTCTACATCCCAATAACGACTGCTATTGGCTATCTTCCAACCACATCTTACAAAACAATGCTTTCAACGTCAAATAATAGATGTTTCCTGTTAGCTGTACTATAGCATTGTATATGGATTTTTAATGCCAAAATGCTAAAAATCAAAGTAAACTCTCAGCACAACCTTGATAACAAAAAAAAAGCAAACACAATGCATTACACATCAAATTCAATTATCCGGAGGCAGAATCTGCTGCAAGCAGTGCATTAAAATAAGGTGACATTATACCAGTTAAAGGCTGTGTACACCTAAACACAGATTTTGTAAACGGTCCATTGCTTCTGAAATGGGAAGTTTGGGAACTTTCTAATTAGTGTTAATTAACCCCTTAATGACCAGGCCTGAAAGAACCTTAAACACGGTCAACTCTTGTTTTCCTTTGCCTCTCTGTGTCACATATTTTTCATTTTATCATGGATATGGCTATTTGAGGCTTTGTTTTATGCAGAACAAATTGTGTTGTATTGTATTTGGTTATACTTTTTAAGCAATTCTTTGGATTAAATATGAATTACTACATCATTTATATATTTTTTAACGAACGTGTAGAAAAAGAGCTATTTTAGATGTATCCTCTTTTCTCCTAACTTAAGGGCCACTTTACACACACCAACTTATCTGTCCAACTTCTGACCAACTTACTGGTTGCAGTGAAATCATGGACACATTGTTCCATTTGTACACAGCCACAAAATGGAACAATGTGTCCATGATTTCACTGCAACCAGCAAGTTGGTCAGAAGTTGGACAGATAAATTCGTGTGTGGAAAGTGGCCCTAAGTCTGGTTGCCGTCTGGAGACACCTGATCGTGCAATGTTTTCCTTGTTCTTATTGAAACGTTCTCATTATGGATTCAAACAGAAGGCAGCAAAACCTTGCGGAAACACAAATGGTATCAAGAAATAAAGGAATGTGTGGGAAACAACCTAGAATATGTGTCAAACCTCAGTTTGTTAAAGTACTCCCCATTTATTTTGATAGCAGCTTTACACCCCCTTTGTAATCTTATACCCCTTTATTATCTTTTAACATCTCTCCTTGTCTATTTTGTATTTTAGGTAATATTAATAATTGTTTTGCATTTATTAATTTATTGCTATAACTTTTTATTACTATACTTCATTTGCTACACTTTTTACCTTGAATCTTCCTTTATCATGGTGTTTTTGTAGATCTTGTAATTAGTTATTTTTGCTGTTATATTCCTTTGAAATCTTTTAAAAGGATTTTGTCCCCCTTTTGAGCTTTTTTGGTTATTAATATTGGCATATGGGCAGCATAGGCAGCATAGAGCTAAAATTAGTTATTCTTGTATGCCTCATGGATTATGGTTTGTTTCTGAAAAATCATCTTTCATGTCAAAGATTTTCTGCAGTATGTGGTGTGTGCTGCCCAGAAGATAAGATTGCCTGCAGTCTTCATTATACAAGATGTATCCTCTCCTTCTGCATGTGACATCGAGTGCATAGCCAGAAAATCCCACGGCTAGGCATTCTGCCTGCCCTCTCCCCTGCACTGTTCCACCCTTCTGTGGTCACAGTCTTCAATTTTTATGTGCCAAGGCAAAGGGGAGTCATTTCTACTTCACAGTGCAGGGAAGAAATTGCAGGCAGAATGTTCAGGTTTGGGATTTCTGGCCATGCATGTTCTGCCCATTTAGGCTAGGTAAGAGAGAGTAATTCTAGCTTGACACGTGTTATAAACTGTGAGATGTGATATGTTATCTTGATATGATGTTTCATATGTTTAGCACATTTAGGCAGTATTCCTGCACATCTAGGTTTCTTTTCCTTTAAGAACACAGTGCACTGTGGGACAACCCTTTGCATCTTTGGAAATGAAGCGGCCATCTTAGATCAGTACCACACATGGTTCCAGGGAGGACACGTGTTTCTTGCTCCCCTCTTGTGAACTCCTATCATTCATTACAAGCTAATCTGGTGAAAGTTATACTCCTCTCTGTATGTTTGTTAGATAAGAGTCTGCTGTTGGGATTATACAGCAATCATTTTTACATAGGGATTAGGTCTGCAGGTATGTACATGTTTATCTTCAGTCTCCATTTTACTTTGTTTGTTTGATATGTGTACCCATTGGAGATTTATGCTCACTGCACTGAATATTGTCATAGTTGTTTTATGATTTATGTACAAGTGCTCATTTCATCTCTGTTTTGTATTAATGCTGCTGTTGTTTTGTGTGATATGCTCCGTGCTGATTTGTATTATTTGTATTTTTATAGTTTTATCACACACATTGAATCATCATCTTTTACTCACTATTAAACAGCAAACAATAGATTACAGAACCAACAGTCTTTTTACTTGGGATACAGAGAAGGTCAAGCTTTATGCTGAAATTTACAAAGCATAGAAAGTGAAAGAAGGCAAAACAGCGCACCTGACGTCACAGGCATACAAAAGAAAATGGGTGAAGAAATTAGGTATAATGAAAATCTGAGGTAGTCTTATCTTCTGAGCAGCACACATTCCTTAACCCCAGAAGATAGATGATAAAAAAGATGATTTATTTTCAAAACAACCCATCATTCATGCAGCATACAGGTATGGCTACTTTCAGCTCTATGCTACCTGTGTAAACATATTAATTACTAAAAAAACGTAAAATGGGCACATATTCCTTTTCATTAATTTTTTTTGCCACATGGATTTGTTCTTAATAAACCTGTATTATGTAATTAACTTTTTATTTTTCATGTGTTTCTACAGTAATTTATTTGCTATAATGAGTTTGTTGCATCTACCAGTATATTTCCATTTTAGATGGGTGGTGCTTTATCCTAATGTTTTGCTAAAATTTTTTATCAGATAATGTTTTAAAATAGACGCTGGGCAAATATACTTTATGGATGAGAATAGTGTCAGAATATGCAGCTGTTCTTGTTGTAAAGGTTGAAGTTGTCTATCAGGCATCACTTGGTTTGGGATAAATTGTGCAGTTACCAAGGTATTGTCAGAGATTTACAGACATTAATATTTTGTTAATCCATGAGATGTCCTGAGAACTTAACAAGTGTCCTGTAAAACCTGTAATTTTCCAAGATTCATAGTAGACCCAAGATCACTCATTTTAAATTCCTGCATAAGTACAGAATCATGCTCAAACTGAAGCATAATTACTTTGCCGTACTTACGGATCTCGTAAACAAGCATAAATTGCATACAAGAATAAATGTTACTTAGCTGTACCTGTAGGTTGTAAATTCCAATAATTATGATTTCCATAATAGTTCATACCATTGAAATACTACTTTTTTGCAGTATATTAATGGAGGGGTTTACTGCCTCTGTATTTAGCTGAGCACCTATCCTTTCAGCCTAAGGCTTTTCCCTTGCTGATCTTTCTTATTGTTTAAATTTGTAGGCTTTTAGCTTGACAAAGGCATCTTGAATAAATATTATGTTTAGAAAAAAGAAGTCACCTTGTTATGGCTGGTAGGCTAACATGAATTAGCAAATTTGTATGCTAATTACCTTAATTTTATAAGTTTATTCTATGTGGAGCAATGTAGTTTAAAGTGTATCCATCATTTATATTGTTATTTAATAATTATGTGCAGCAACTGATTATAATAAACTGTCAAATATACTTCAAAAGAGAAATCTGGTAGTAAACCATTCATAAACCTTCCACAAGATGACCCCACTAGGCTATGTCTGAAGCAGACATATGTTCATATTCAGTAAGATCCATATTCAAGCTACACATACTGAATATGGCCATGTAGCCATATAAGGGTGGAGGGGAGGGGCCTACACAGAATCCACAACTGATTACTGTATCAGATTACCTGAGGGATAGGGAGCTCCAGGCTGACAACACAAACATGAATCTTATCTCCTGCTTTCACATGCTCTAATCCAGTGTTTGTCAACTCCAGCCCTCAGGACCCACCAACAGATCTTGTTTTCAGGATTTCCTTAGTATTGCACAGGTGATAGTTTAATCACCTGCACTGGGGATGATTAAAACCCCTGTACAATACTAAGGAAATCCTGAAAACACGATGTGTTGGTGGGTCCTGAGGACTGGAGTTGATAAACACTGCTCTAAACCCTGTTATTATTGAGGACAAAGCTGTGTGGAGGCCATAAGCTGTTAGCAGGGAGCAGCTGATGTGAGTGGAGAGTGATCACAGCAGCTTTGTGCTGACAACCTGGAGTCCTTTGCCTGAGGTAAACTGACTATACACTGATCTGTACCCAGTCACTCTGAATAGGCCCCTCCCCCCACTTTTGTATGTGAGGTTTATGAATGCTGTAGTGGGGGCATCTAATAGAAGGTTTATGAATAGTTTTCATCCAGATTTATTTTAAGAAGTATTTTGAAGGTTTATTAAAATAATTTGCTCTATATTATTATTAAATACAAATTTAAACATTTGTTTCACTTTAAATTTCGTATATGTAATGTTTGCATACATTTTAGAGTGCTTTCTATCAATGTCTGTCTATCTATCCAATATCAGTCTCATATACAGTATGCTGAATAGGAAAGAGAGCACAATGGGGTCTTATCTCACAAATAACACAGCATTTAGAATGAGCACTGCTCACCTAGACAAGTTGTGTAGCACACAACTGGCATAAATGCAAAATGGCTGCTGCAGGGTCCACACACCGATGGTAACTGTAGTAGAGTGGAGGCAATAGGACTGTGTATACCGGACCTGAGCTGCTGATACAGAAGACAACCAAAAGGATGGTTTGTAGCAAGTGACTTCTTTATTGTACTGACGCGTTTTGAAGCTAGACCTGACTCCTTCCTCAGGGTACACACAGGGAGCTCCCTGAGGAAGGAGTCAGGTCTGGCTTCAAAACGCGTCGGATACAATAAAGAAGTCACTTGCTACAAACCATCCTTTTAGACGTCTTCTGCATCAGCAGTGCGGATACGGTATACACAGGCCTACTATGTGTATGTGTATACTATCTGTATCATATTTATCAAGCTACATTGTAAAGTCAAAGGTACGGTATGTGGATGACTGATCATCACACTTACATTAGTAATTCTAAAATCATATGAGCAATGGAAGTTGGGGCCTAATTCAGCTATACCAGTCTCAAACTCTTCTCTAATGCTTTCTTTGGGTCATTCCATGTCAAGTGAACCAATGATTATTACCTCTATATTTTTAATTCTTTTGAGATTTTGTTATTTGATAATAGCATGTCAGACAATGCAAAATGTGAAGAGAAAAATTTTTTAAAAAATTTATTTTTTTTTTAAATGATTTTCAAAGTTCGGAAAAAGTGTGAATTTCGCTGTTGCCTGCCTTTACGTTTCTCCTCATAACTAAGGCTAGGAATAAGATAGAGAGACAAAATAAACACCATTCTACTCAGAACTATACAGGCTTTCACCAAATATGTCACAAGAGGATCTTTGTTAATATTTTACCCATGTGATCGCAAGCGCAAAACTTTAAAACGTATTTCCGAAAAATCGGCGCGCTTTAAATATTTCAAAAACTGCCCATGTGTCTGCTTTGCTCTTAGCCACATCTGTACCAAATTTCAAGTTGGGATCGCAATGGGATCATATTTTAACATATTTTACTATTAATAGCGTCAATGGGTCATTCCATATCAAGTGATCTAAATATGAATATTTTTTTTTACCTGACGTCTTTAGATTTTTTTTTTTTTTTTTCCTTTATGAAGTACTACTTTAGTTAATTACAAATTAAAAGTTTGGAATTTTTTTCTTCATCAGTTAATTTTTTACAGATTTTTAAAGTTTAAAAAAAGGGTGAATTTTGGCCTGGTACGACTTTAAATTTTTTTATCTCGGGCTAGAAATAAGATAGAGAAACAAAATAAACACCATTCTACTCAGAACTGTCCAGGCTTTCACCAGATATGTCACAAGAGTATATTTGTTAATTTTAATTTTTTACCTATGCGAATGCAAACGCAACATTTTGAAACGCATTTCCGAAAAAAACATTTTAATAAAAATTTTCCAAAACTGCCCATGTGTCTTTTATGCTCTTAGCCACATCTGTACCAAATTTCAAGTTGGGATCGTGATGGGATCATATTTTAAAATATTTAACTATGGTTAATCTCATTTTTATTAAATTTTGAAAAAACATATGAAAGACATACATTCAATCTTTTAACAAAATCTTGAGACATATAAAATATACAAAAAGAGAATTCACAAAGTTATTAGTAACTTTAAGATAAGCTGCAAATTTACTTTTGCGCTTATCTCTAGTGCAATATATACTACAATCTAAATATAATTCCAAACACTCAAGTATACAACCTTTCTCAGGGTTTTGAGATGTTCTGATGTCAAGGGGACAAGCAGCCCCAGCAGAATGATTTTTATTACTTGGCCCCTTCTAACAGGTTGACCACGTAAGTGGGTCATTACCCGTTGAGGCCTAGTTGGAATAGTCTATCGACTGGTGTACCGGAAAGGAAGGCCGAAATATTAATGATCTACTCACAGCTCAGAGTTTTCGATACCTGTCTAATGTTCACTAGAATTCTGAAGGTATAGGCGTAGAAAGGAAATACCTAGACTGAATGTATCAGATGGGAAGAAAAGAGAGATAGAAAAGAAGAGAGAGAGAGAAGAGAAACAAAAACCATTAGAAAAAGTTATACTGGGAAAGAAAAGCCACGTAAGAAAAAAAGAAAAAAAGGAGGGGGGGGGACGGGTGAGGTATGGGAAGGAGAAAGGGTACTCATCCCACTGGCTCCCCATCAGCCAGAGGTCGAGCCATATTATCTGTGCTGGAAAAGATACTCCTAAATTCTGCAGAGTCGTGAAAAAGAATCCATTCAACCCAAATCCCTAAGAATTTGTTCCGAGATCCCGACGCATCAGCTGCGAGCTCCTCCATTCGATATGTGTCCATCAATTCTTTGAACCAATCAAGTAGAGATGGAGCCCGGCTTGATTTCCAGAACCTTGGGATCACAGCACGAGCAGCCGAGATGCAAAAGCGGAGAATATCCCTCTTCTGTAGCCCAATAGGACCTGGAAAAATGGATAACATTGCCGATTCTGGGCAGCATTCGGCTTATTTACCTGTTATCCGGGCGTATGCATTGAAAACCTCAGACCAGAACCGCCGGATTTCCCCACAACTCCACCAAATGTGTATCATTGTACCCTTCTCTTCCCCACAGCGCCAGCAGGTATCAGGGGTTCCAGGGAACATGTTCCGGAGTGTCGTCGGGCACAAGTACCATCTAGTGAGCAGCTTATAGCTTCTTTCTTGTGCAGAACAAGCGCTAGCTAGTGAGTGAGTAAATATAAAGCATTTCTGCCAATTAGCTTCTGAAATGCTACACCCCAATTCCCTCTCCCAAGCACGTTGGAAGTAAAGGGTGCCCTGCTCTCTCATGGACCCTAAGGCCTGGTATAGAAATGATATTTTGCGCCTCGGTGGAGCCTCCAGTTGGAATAACCTCTCCAATACGTTGGGCGTCAATCTTACCCTGCAAGAGTGGTCAGCTGAATATAATTATGCTCTGTATTGGAGAAATTCGAATCACTTAAGAGGTCTCGTAGGTTCTTTGAGTTGTAGCTCTGCCATCGGGGGCAAACCACCACTGGACAGAGTCTGTCCTACTCGGGTGTCATCCACAATCCGCCAACATAAAAATCTCTGCCTGTCAAATCTGGGTGGGAAAGATGGGTTGGAAAAAAGGGGAGTCAAAGGGCTAAGTCTGTTGTTTAAGCGGAGGGTTTTCGTCACTAGGTGCCATACCTTCAAGGTGTTTCTGGTCATGTCTGTCAAAGGTACTAGGTCTGTGGAGTCTTTAGGGGAAATCCAAAGCAGGTGTTTCAGCGGAATCCCCAAACCCTCTTGCTCCACCCCTACCCATTTCTTGGAGGACGCATGATAATGCAAATCTAGAGCTCTAACAAGAGAGGAAGCCTCAAAGTACGCTCGTATGTTGGGTAGTCCAACCCCTCCTCTGGTCTCGGGCAAGGATAGGATATTCATTCGCAATCTGGACCTCTTGCCCCCCCAGACAAATCTAAGGATCATAGATTGCATTTTGGAGAGGAAACCTCTATCCAATAGAACAGGAACTGTCTGAAAAGTATATAAGAGTCGGGGCAAGACATCCATCTTGACTACGTTTATTCTCCCGAACCAGGATAGCTTTAATTGTCTATAGGAGGTAAATGCCGATTCCGCGTTAGTCAAAAGGGGTTGATAATTTAAATTGAATATTTGTTTAAGATCTTTTGGTATAAGGACTCCCAAGTACTTAATGGCTTCTACTTTCCATTTAAATGGGAACTGTTTAGATAGATGAGAAACCAATTCTCCAGGCAAAGAAATATTGAGTGCCTCGGTTTTGGAGCAATTCACTTTAAAGTTGCTCAATTGTCCGAACCGTTCAAACTCCATTAAGACCAAAGGGATGGAGACCAGGGGCTGGGAGATGTAAAGTAGCAGGTCATCTGCAAATAAGGCTAATTTGTGATGACTCTGTCCCAGCTTGACCCCATGGACGCATTCATTGGACCTAAGTGCAAAATATTTAACTATTATAGTGTCAATTCAAAAGTCACCAAGAACACAATCAGTCATTTTTTCACAATTGCCCGTCAATAGTTTGAATTTGACATAAAGAAACATAGTCTTGTAACATCTCAAATGAAAGCTGTTACCATTCTGAGTAAAATGATGCCTCTCCCACTTCATTATCTTATTTCTAGCCTGAGATAAAAAAATTTAAAGTCGTACCAGGCCAAAATTCACCCTTTTTTTAAACTTTAAAAATCTGTAAAAAATTAACTGATGAAGAAAAAAATTCCAAACTTTTAATTTGTAATTAACTAAAGTAGTACTTCATAAAGGAAAAAAAAAAAAAAAAATCTAAAGACGTCAGGTAAAAAAAAATATTCATATTTAGATCACTTGATATGGAATGACCCATTGACGCTCTTACTAGTAAAATATGTTAAAATATGATCCCATTGCGATCCCAACTTGAAATTTGGTACAGATGTGGCTAAGAGCACAGCAGACACATGGGCAGTTTTTGAAATATTTAAAGCGCGCCGATTTTTTGGAAATGCGTTTTAAAGTTTTGCGCTTGCGATCACATGGGTAAAATATTAACAAATATCCTCTTGTGACATATCTGATGAAAGCCTGGACAGTTCTGAGTAGATTGGTGTTTATTTTGTTTCTCTATCTTATTTCTAGCCCGAGATATGATAGAAAATGTAAAGCCATACCAGGCCAAAATTCGCACTTTAAAAAATTAACAGATAAAGAAAAAAATTCAAAACTTTTTTTTTGTAATTAGATAAAGTTGTTCTTCAGATAGAAAATTTTTTTTAAAAATCTGAGGACGTCAGGGAAAAAAAATATTCATTTTTGGATCACTTGACATGGAATGACCCCTTTAGGAATCTAAGCTCATGTAGTAAAAATATCATTTTTTTAACTCAGACTACAAAAATGAGCAAACCTTTTAAAATTCAAATTTGCCAGCTTCACGAAATAAAAAAAAAAGTGGCAATTCACAAGTGTTCCAAAGTCACTAAAAAAGTGTATAATATTCTGAGATCTTAAAGGACTATATCCTACCCTTCTCAAGCCCTTCAACTCAAACACAGCCTTAATAATGTCAAAGTGAACTCAAGAAAAAGGCTTGGTGTAAATGTATGGAAATCATTCTTCACTGCTATCCTGTCACCTAATACAGTGGATACGAAAAGTATTCAGACCACTTTAAAATTTACACTTGTTTCATTGCAGCAATTTGGTAAATTCAAAAAAGTTTAATTAAAGTTCACTTTTTTCTTATTAATGTACATTCTGCATCCCATCTTGACTGAACTAAACAGAAATGTAGACATATTTGCAAATTTATTAAAAAAGAAAAACTGTCATATCATAAGGTAATAAGTATGCAGACCCCTGCTTAGACAATCATATTAAAGTCACATGCTGACCATTTGCTTGTAACACTCCTTGAGATGGTTTTACTCCTTCATTGGAGTCAACTGTGTTTAATTAAACTAATAGGACTTTATTTGGAAAGGCACACAGCTGTCTATATAAGACCTCACAGCTCACAGTGCATGTCAGTCCAAATGAGAATCATGAGGTCAAAGGAACTGACCAAAGAGCTCAGAGACAGAATTGAGGCAAGGCACAGATCTGGCCGAGGTTCCAAAATAATTTCTGCACTACTCAAGGTTCCTAAGAGCACAGTGGCCTCCATAATCCATAAATGAAAGAAGTTTTGGACCACCAGAATTCTCCCTAGACCTTGCCGTCCAGCCAAACTGAGCAATTGTAGGAGAAGAAACCTGGTGAGAGAGGTAAAGAAGAATTCCAAGATCAATGTGGCTGAGCTCCAGAGATGCAGTAGAGAGATGGCAGAAAGTTCCACAAAGTCAATTATCACTGCAGCCCTCCACCAATTGGGACTTTATGGCAGAGTAGCCCAACAGAAGCCTCTCCTCAGTGCAAGACAAATGAAAACCCGCTTAGAGTTTGTAAAAAACAACACATGAAGGACTCCCAGACTATGAGAGATAAGATTATCTGGTCTTTTCAGACTAAGGTAGAATGTTTTGGTGATATTCTAAGTTGTATGTGTGGAGAAAACAAGGCATTGTTCATCACCTGCCCAATACGATCCCAATAGTGAAACACAGTGGTGGAAGCATCATGCTATGGGGTGTTTTTCAGCTGCAGAAACAGAATGACTGGTTGCAATTGAAGGAAAAATGAATGCGGTCAAGTACAGAGATATCCTGGATGACAACCTCTTCCAGAGTGCTCTGGACCTCAGACTTGGCCAAAGGTTCACCTTCTGGCAAGAAAATGACCCTAAGCACACAGCTATAATATTAAAGGAGTGACTTAACATCAACTCTGTGACCATTCCTGACTGGCCCAACCAAAGCCCTAACCTAAACCCATATGAGCATTTCTGGAGAGACCTGAAAATGGCTGTCCACCAATGTTCATCATCCAAACTGATGGCACTGGAGAGGGTCTGCAAGGAAGAATGGCAGAGAATCCCCAAATCCAGGTGTGAAAAACTTCTTGCATCATTCCCAAGAAGACTCATGGCTGTACTACCTCAAAAGGGTGCTTCTACTCAATACTGAGCAAAGGGTCTGAATAATTATGACCATGTGATATTTTAGTTTTTCATTTTTAATAAATTTGCAAAAATTTCTACATTTCAGTTTTTTTTAAGTCAAGATGGGGTGCAGAGTGAACATTAATGAGAAAAAAATGAACTTTTTTGAATTTACCAAATGGGTGCAAATAGGGATGAGCGAGTAGTGAAATATTCATACTCTCTATACTCGTATCTAGTAGGTCCTAATATTTGGGTATTCGTTATGAGCAGCGAGTCCAATGTAAGTCAATGGGAACTGTGAGTAATACGAGTAATTTTCTGCTGGACCCTACAAAGCCTCGCTGCTTGTTGTTACCTTCACTGGCAATGAAAAATCCAGGGAAGCATGAACTCCGATGAACTCTGCAATGACACTGCCGGCTATTTCAAAGGAGCAGTTGATGCATCAGCTGTTCATTTGAAATAGTCGTCAGGAAAGCTGGTGATGGAAAGACTTCACCGCCAGCTTTCCCACCACCTATGTCAAACGAACAGCTGAAACATCAGCAGTTCATTTGAAATAGCTGGCGGGAAAGGCGGAGGTGAAAAGACTTCACTGCCAGCTTTCTCGACGCCTATTTTTAACAAACAGCTGATGTATCAGCTGTTCAATTGAAATAGCCGACAGTGAAAAACCTCACTGCCGGCTTTCCCGCCATCTATTTCAAACGAACAGCTGATACATCAGCTGTTCATTTGAAATAGCCAGCGGGAAAGCCTGCGAGGAAAAGCCTTCACTGCCGGCTTTTTGCCAGGTGCGTCCCTCCCTGTTGCCTTGCTCCCCCGACTGCTGCTTCCCTCCCCACTGCCTGGTGCTTTGCTCCCTTGCTAACTCCCCACCTGATCCTAAGTTATGACCAGGCGGTGGGGAGCACAGAATCAGGGAGGGGGGAGCGAAGGACCCGGGCGGTGGGGAGCAAAGCACCTGGCAGGGGAGCATGCATCAGCTGATTGTTTAAAAAAGCCAGCAGCTTTTTACCGCTTTTAAACAATCATGCACCCATTTCAGCCTTTTCCTCAGCCCCCAGACCACTGTATAGGGTCCAGCACAGAAATTACTGGCATTGCTTGCATTTCCCATTGACTTTCATTGGACTCGCTACTCCTAATGTTTAATAACAAGGTAACTCACTGAGTAACGAGTAGCCGGAATTCTGTACTATTCAGCGAATACCAAATAGTAATGAGTATACTCACTCATCCCTAGCTGCAATAAAACAAATAGTGAAAAATTTTAAAGGGTCTGAATACTTTCTGTACCCACTGTATGTGTGCAGAACTTCTCTGGATGGTGCAAAGTTCTGAAATGTGTAAAATGACGGCTTACATTTCTGGTGACTTGCATGAATTGAATCATAAATTTTAAATTAAATTAATTTGCATAGAATCAATTTGTTAATATATAATTATGAGAGATTATGATTACTCAGCTAATTACCGTATATACTCGTGTATAAGCCGACCCGTGTATAAGCCGACCCCCCTACTTTTGCCCCCAAAACCTGGGAAAACCTATTGACTCGTGTATAAGCCGAGGGTGGACCTCAGCACAGGTATACAGCCCCCAGCAGTGTGGTATACAGGCCCCCCCAGTGGTATATACAGGCCCCAGCAGTGTTACAGCAGCAGCCCCAGTGGTATACACAGCAGCAGCCCCAGGGGTATACACAGCAGCAGCCCCAGGGGTATACACAGCAGCAGCCCCAGGAGTATACATAGCAGCAGCCCCAGGGTATACACAGCAGCAGCCCCAGGAGTATACACGGCAGCAGCCCCAGGAGTATACACGGCAGCAGCCCCAGGAGTATACACGGCAGCAGCCCCAGGGGTATACACGGCAGCAGCCCCAGGGGTATACACGGCAGCAGCCCCAGGGGTATACATGGCAGCAGCCCCAGGGGTATACATGGCAGCAGCCCCAGGGGTATACATGGCAGCAGCCCCAGGGGTATACATGGCAGCAGCCCCAGGGGTATACATGGCAGCAGCCCCAGGGGTATACACGGCAGCAGCCCCAGGGGTATACACAGCAGCAGCCCCAGGGGTATACACAGCAGCAGCCCCAGGGGTATACACAGCAGCAGCCCCAGGAGTATACATAGCAGCAGCCCCAGGAGTATACATAGCAGCAGCCCCAGGGGTATACACAGCAGCAGCCCCAGGAGTATACACAGCAGCAGCCCCAGGAGTATACACGGCAGCAGCCCCAGGGGTATACACGGCAGCAGCCCCAGGGGTATACATAGCAGCAGCCCCAGGGGTATACACAGCAGCAGCCCCAGGAGTATACACAGCAGCAGCCCCAGGAGTATACACAGCAGCAGCCCCAGGAGTATACATAGCAGCAGCCCCAGGGGTATACACGGCAGCAGCCCCAGGGGTATACATGGCAGCAGCCCCAGGGGTATACATGGCAGCAGCCCCAGGGGTATACATGGCAGCAGCCCCAGGGGTATACACAGCAGCAGCCCCAGGGGTATACACAGCAGCAGCCCCAGGGGTATACACAGCAGCAGCCCCAGGGGTATACACAGCAGCAGCCCCAGGGGTATACACAGCAGCAGCCCAGGGGTATACACAGCAGCAGCCCCAGGAGTATACATAGCAGCAGCCCCAGGAGTATACACAGCAGCAGCACCAGGGTATACACGGCAGCAGCCCCAGGAGTATACACGGCAGCAGCCCCAGAGTATACACGGCAGCAGCCCCAGGGGTATACACGGCAGCAGCCCCAGGGGTATACATAGCTGCAGCCCCAGGGGTATACATGGCAGCAGCCCCAGGGGTATACATGGCAGCAGCCCCAGGGGTATACATGGCAGCAGCCCCAGGGTATACTTGGCAGCAGCCCCAGGGTATACATGGCAGCAGCCCCAGGGTATACATGGCAGCAGCCCCAGGGGTATACATGGCAGCAGCCCCAGGGGTATACATGGCAGCAGCCCCAGGGGTATACTTGGCAGCAGCCCCAGGGGTATACATGGCAGCAGCCGCAGCGATATACCGGCCGCCCGCCCGCCACCATGAGTATACATGCGCCCCCTCCCTATCAGTATCCAGGGCCCCCCCTTGCAGCCCACACCTGTAAAGGAAGATCCTTATACTTACACCTGCGCCCGCCGCCGTCCCCGCTCTGCACCGCGCTCCTCCATCTTCTTCCGTCTTCCTCCTCGGTCGCACAGGCAATGACTCGCACAGGCTGACGTCATTGCCTGTGCGACCGAGGAGGAAGACGGAAGAAGATGGAGGAGCGCGGTGCAGAGCGGGGCCGGCGGCGGGCGCAGGGTAAGTATAAGGATCTTCCTTTACAGGTGTGGCCTGCAAGGGGGGCCCTGGATATTGATGGGGTTGGGGCGCATGTATACTCATGATGGCGGGCGGGCGGTTTGGCGGCACTTGCGTTGGTGTACTCGCGTATAAGCCGAGGGGGTACTTTTCAGCCCAATTTTTGGCTGAAAAACTCGGCTTATACGCGAGTATATACGGTAATTATAATGTCCATTTCAGACATTCTTCTTGATGCTAGCATCTGTCTTACGGTGACATTCTAGTTCATCCCAAAAGTATATGAAGGATTTAGGCAAAGCCACTTCTTTCACACCAAGACATGGCTAGCGAACTGTCTTTGTACACAGGGCTAAGTCATGCTGCCACAGAATAGTAGAGGACATGTCAACTATCAAGACATTTTTATTTCAGTAAATATAAACCCTATCGTGTAACAATTTTCTTATTTTGTATTATAGGAAATATATATTTAATAGATCCGACATTTCAGGATAGTGACAGGTTTGCTTCAAAATCACTCTTTTCTTAGGACAAAACCAGAGGTATATTTAGCTGAAACCCTAGAAATAAATGTTTAAGGGGTCGAATATCTATCTATCTATCTATCTATCTATCTATCTATCTATCTATCTATCTATCTATCTATCTATCTGTTGTCTGTCTGTCTGTCTGTCTTTCTATCTATCTATCTATCTATCTATCTATCTATCTATCTCTATCTATCTCTATCTATCTTATCTATCTATCTCTCTATCGATCGATCTATCGATCGATCTGTCAGTCTGTCTATATCTGTATCTATCTAAAGATTTGAAATTAATTTTGACCAGAATAATATAATGTAATGTTCTCGTATAATGAACAGGAACAGTAATAACGGTGAAGCCATTTAATTTTCGATTGAAGGAGAAGTCAAAGTGGAAATTTTTCTAAAATATTTTGAATATATGAATAATTTAGTCTTTTCCAATTGCGTTAGAATCCTAATTGTGATTTTATAGTGAGGATGCAGCAACCAAGAAAACTGTCATTATGGAAAGGCTCAAAACAAAGGCTGCTATTACTGGCTAATCTGGATTCTCAACAGAATGAATTATTCATGTGAGCTATAGATTTTTAGTAAAATATGGCAAACACAGTTGGTATGCCTGTTATGTAGAACACCTGCTATGTGGAATGCCTGTTATTATAGTGATCCTTCAAATGCATCCTCAGTGCCCTCTCAAACACTGAATTTGCCAAAAATAGAACTTGCTGATTGCAGGTGTCTCATGCATTTGAATAGTAATCGTGACTATAGAGTACATCAATGATCTTCAAGGCAGCTGTCACTTCATGGACAGTAACTATCTAGTAAATCACTATTAAGTATGGCATAAGTGATATATATATTAGAAATCCTGCAAATATATATATATATATATATATATATATATATATATATATATATATTATATATGTAGTGTTGGCCAAAAGTATTGACACCCCTGCAATTCTGTCAGGTAATACTCAGTTTCTTCCTGAAAATGATTGCAATCACAAATTCTTTGGTATTATTATCTTCATTTAATTTGTCTTCAATGAAAAAAACACAAAAATAATTCTCCTAAAGCCAAATTGGATATAGTTCCACACCAACATAAAAAAGGGGGTGGACAAAAGTATTGGCACTGTTAGAAAAATCATGTGATGCTTCTCTAATTTGTGTAATTAACAGCACCTGTAACTTACCTGTGGCAACTAACAGGTGTTGGCAATAACTAAATCACACTTGCAGCCAGTTAACATGAATTAAAGTTGACTCAACATCTGTCCTGTGTCCTTGTGTATACCACATTGAGCATGGAGAAAAGAAAGAAGACCAAAGAACTGTCTGAGGACTTGAGAAACAAAATTGTGAGGAAGCATGAGCAATCTCAAGGCTACAAGTCCATCTCCAAAGACCTGAATGTTCCTGTATCTACCGTGTGCAGTGTCATCAAGAAGTTTAAAGCCCATGGCACTGTGGCTAACCTCCCTAGATGTGGATGGAAAAGAAAAACTGACTAGAGATTTCAACGCAGCATTGTGCGGATGGTGGATAAAGAACCTCGACTAACATCCAAACAAGTTCAAGCTGCCCTGCAGTCCGAGGGTATAACAGTGTCAACCCGTACTATCCGTCGGCGTCTGAATGAAAAGAGACTGTATGGTAGGAGACCCAGGAAGGGCCCCACTTCTTACCCTGAGACATAAAAAAGCCAGGCTGGAGTTTGCCATAGCTTACCTGAGAAAGCCTAAAACGTTTCGGAAGAATGTTCTCTCTTTTTGGGCAAAGGCAAAGAGTTTACAGGAGAAAAAAAAGAGGCATTCAAAGAAAAGAACACGGTCCCTACGGTCAAACATGGCGGAGGTTCCCTGATGTTTTGGGTTGCTTTGCTGCCTCTGGCACTGGACTGCTTGACCGTGTGCATGGCATTATGAAGTCTGAAGACTACCAACAAATTTTGCAGCATAATGTAGGGCCCAGTGTGAGAAAGCTGGGTCTCCCTCACAGGTCATGGGTCTTCCAGCAGGACAATGACCAAAAACACACTTCAAAAAGCATTAGAAAATGGTTTGAGAGAAAGCACTGGAGACTTCTAAGGTGGCCAGTAATGAGTCCAGACCTGAATCCCATAGAACACCTTGGAGAGATCTAAAAATGGCATTTTGGAGAAGGCACCCTTCAAATATCAGGGACCTGGAGCAGTTTGCCAAAGAAGAATGGTCTAAAATTCCAGCAGAGCATTGTAAGAAACTCATTGATGGTTACCGGAAGCAGTTGATCGCAGTTATTTTGGCTAAAGGTTGTGCAACCAAGTATTAGGCTGAGGGTGCCAATACTTTTGTCTGGCCCATTTTTGGAGTTTTGTGTGAAATGATCAATGTTTTGCTTTTTGCTTCATTCTCTTTTGTGTTTTTTCATTGAAGACAAATTAAATGAAGATAATAATACCAAAGAATTTGTGATTGCAATCATTTTCAGGAAGAAACTGAGTATTATCTGACAGAATTGCAGGGTTGTCAATACTTTTGGCCAACACTGTATATATGTATACTTATATACATTTATATATACATGATCTCCATAACAACATAGGTACATTCAGAGTTCAGTGCCTGATTATAATTAGACTATGGATTTAATCCTATAGTCAGTATATAGTGTATACATTTCTGTCATGCCTCTGGTTGAAAAGTTGCAAAAAACTACAGCAAATTGTTTAACTTTTCGGGTTTTTACCTCAAGTATTCTGCTATTCAAGTACTAGTGAAGAGACATAGAAATTAGACTGAAAGAATAGTAATAAGACATGAAGTAGGAGGAAAAGGGAAAGTCATAAGCTGCATGTGCTTCCTAAAGATAATCGAAAAATGTACAAATTCAGGATGTAACCAATGCAACTTTATTGAAAAAAGAATTGGCTCTGAGCGCACTTAAAGTAGTTTACCTTTAACATGACTACATGTGCATATAATATATATATATATATATATATATATAACCTATAATCAAGCGCACATACCAAGTTGTTAGATACAAGAAGTGCTTAAGTTGCCTGGTAACTAATAACACATTAATATAGAAATTTAAAGGGAATCTGTCAGCTCCTTCTATTCCCCTAACCTATCACTACCTTGCTAGCTGATCCCCAACCATCCCTGTCTGATCCAAAGGTGCCCTATAAAGCTTAAGAAAAAATGATTTATAATTTACAAGCAGTCACCAACCAGAGACTGGAAAGGCGGGCTCCAGGGCTCCATTCTTCCCTCCTCGCTGGCTTTCAGCACACCCCGTGCGGGCGTCATCAGGCGTTCTGTTGTTCCACCTCTGTTTGAAATTCCCGCCTCCTCTGCTGCGATTATGAGCCGGCTGGAATGTCATATCCGGCCCGGTGCATTGTGAGGGCTTATGACATGTACGTCTCGGCCTCTACATGCACACTGCGCATGCGCCGGAGCCGGGCCGAACACATGATCAGCCCCACAATGCTTGAGGCTGGATATGACGTTCCAGCCGGCTCATGATCGCAGCAGATGAGGCAGTAATTTCAAACAGAGGTGGAACAACAGAAAGACTGATGATGACGCCCAGTGTGCTGATAGCCAGCTAGAGGGAGGGGCAATGGAGCCCTGGAGCCCGCCTTTCCAGACTGCATGTAAGTTATAAATCATTTTTCTTAAGCTTTATAGGGCACTTTTAGATCAGTCAGGGATAGTTAGGGATCTGCTAGCAAGGTGCAGGGTCAGGTAGTGATGGGTTAGGGGGATAGAACGAGCTGGCAGGTTCCCTTTAAGAGCATAATATATATTTAATGGACAATTTATTCTTACTATTATAATTAGTCTATTTCAGAGAAAAGGAAGACTCATATACATAAGTATATTCTGCCAAGAAATATTTTACCTAAAACTATATTGTGGGTACATAGCACTATTTGTGATATCCCACTTTTCTGGCATACAGTGAAACGTTGAGATAAGCAGGAACAAAAAGCTAGTTGTCCCAAGACAGTAAGAATGAAAATTGCATGTGAGTAAAGAGGCCATGTAATGACTGCTGGAAACAGCAAACAGAGCTGAATCCTGACAGTGAGTATATTACACACTGTTAGAATTTGGCATGCTACAGTAATTAATTTTATAATAAAGAGGTTCAGATTTACAATGAAAGTCTGCAGTAAGGCTAGGGTCACACTTGCAGATTTTACATGCATTCTTGAGACTTGCGTTTTGCGAAAACGCATGCAAAAACGCACCCATAGGCCCCCATGCAAAAAAACGCATGCCCCAATAGCAAAAACACATGTCTGAATGGTCCATGCGTTTTTGGGATGCGTTTTTGGTTCAGCACCAAAAAATACTGCAAGCAGCATTTTTTTGGTGCTTTTTTCAAAAACGCATGCATTTTTCACAAAACACATGCGTTTTTTTAATACGGGGCCCTATGGGAAACGCATGCGTTTTTATATGGCACTAAATGGTACATGCGTTTTTGCATGCATTTTTGCATGCATTTTTTAAGGGTGCCCCACACCTAAGTGCAAAAACGCATGCAAAAACGCATGCTGGGAAAAAGCACCTTAAAAAACGCATGCCAAGTGTGACCCTAGCCTTACTCTAGAAGTGGCGGGCTTCTAAATTCTTTCAGCATGCACTGCACAGTTTTAGGATTCTCCTGTGGCAGTGGCGAGAGTAGACAATCATGTTAGTGCAAGCATGTGATCTGCATATTTCCAGCCATATTACAAGTAGACGTGTCCAGAGTCACTCGATTTCCCTATATTGAGTGAAGCCACACATGTCTAGTCAGCATGTGACTGTATACATGCATATTGTGACCTACCACTTTCACTGCCAACACCATGGAATCATTACATCGTGCAGTGAGAAAACTGTGATGGTGGGGTTACACGTAGCGATATCGTCCCGATATCGCATACAACGCCGCGGGAGCGCGCATTTTGGGAGCACTTTTCCCGATATCGCATCGCCGGTTTACACGCTGCGATATCGGGAAACAACGTCCCTCCGATGTGTACGCCCACCAACCCAGTAACGACCATTTAACATGGGAGTTAATGGGTGAGGTGCGAGTACGCATCGGAGTTGGGCTGTCACACACAGCGATGCTGGTACAACGGCCATACGATATCGGGGAGTTGAATAGCTTTGCTATTCAACTCCGATATCGTTTTGGCATCGTTCCAGCATCGCGTTGTATGCTAAAACAGTACAACGCGCACACGATATCGGGCCCAACTCGCGACCCACGTGACTTTTTGTCGGAGTTGGGTCGGAGTTGGACGCCGATATCGCGGCGTGTAAACCCACCATGAGAATTCACAAGTCTGCAGTTACACTGATTGCAGACTTTAATCACAAATTTGGACAACCTCTTTAATGCTGCTAACATAAATATGACTGTTCCCCTAGGGAAAGAAACCAAAAAACTATTTTTGAGTCCACAATTATAATAGTGCATATTTATTCATGAAAAAGTGCGAAACAAGGAATCTGAGACAGGTGATATTCCCGTTACATTGTATATTAGCAGTTTATATGAGGGTATGGTATCTTTCAAGATATATCATTTATATATATTAAGCTAATAATTTAAGGCGAGTGTGCTATTAGACTACAAATATTGCAATTTGCCCACATATGATACCAATTAGTTCACAGTATTGCAATATGTCCCATGCTTTTGTAGAAAATCAAGTAAATATAAAGACTTAAATTATTACACTAGCCCTTTAATACATTACTACATCAAAGTCTTGGACAAAATTTGCACATAAAATAAGGGATTTTAATATTTGATATAATCATTCATTGTTGTCACCTATTTCCTGCAATTATACATGCTGCTTCCACTTATATGGGTGCTGCTTCCACTTATATGGATGTGTAGAGGAGCACTTCCCCTTCACACACACCACGTGCTTCTCTATGTAGTAACCACCTGTACTTATTTTCCAATCAATTCAGCATAAAGGTCAAACACTATATCTACATTGGTGGCATATTACAATGCAGTATTAGCCTCTTATATATAGTGGCCCCGATTGTCACACTTCACCCATTAATTAGAGGTATGTTATTAGATAAAGCTTAATAGATAATACCTGCTTCCTCAGTCCTGCGTTATCAGTGCGTACACCCAATTCGCATTTCGGAATAATCATTCATCAAGGGCGTGTCGGTGATGGGGAAGGGGAGGGTTAAAATAGTCACGTGAACCAATCAGGTAAAGGCTGTCTGTTGGTATAGTAGCAACCCTTAACTTGTCATATAGCACAAATCTTTAATAACATAGCTATGTATAATGCAAGCTTACAAGTTATGGATTATTACATGTGGATAGGATCATAACCAAAACTACTCAAGAATACATCATCAGAACCACCATCAGTGCAGAAACACATCAGTAGAACCTCCCTCGGTACACAAAACCAGCATGACAACCCTCATTAGTATAGAGAAAACTCCCCAGAACCACCACAAGTATAGAAATGTATCTTCAGAACTCTCATTAGTACAGGAATTCATCACATGAACCACAATCAATGCAGGAATATATCAACAGAACCTCCATCTGTACATGAAAATATCAGCAGAAACACCATCAATAAATAGATATATCTCAAGGACCACCATAAGTATATTAATACATAACTAGAATCACCACCAATACATGAATTTGAACCTCCAAACTAGACAGCCTGATAGCACACCCTTCTGCCGCCTGCTCTTAGGGGAAATGCCATTCCTTCCTTACCCTAGATACACCCCTGTATAAAAGACCTATACAATATTGTTGTTTTAAGCAAAATGTTAAAGGGATTGTCTATCTTAGACAACTCATAATAAAATGCTTTATTATAGAAATTCTTAATTGTTAAGTGATTCACCCAAGGGCCTATGGGGACTCGATACCCGGGCGTGGAGTTGCAGGGATGTCACCGGTATCCGCCCGGACCCATGACCCTAGTGGTCAGCCTAAAAATTGGGGGAGTTGTGAGAAGGGGAATGAAGTTAAAAGTTTATCGTGATGCCACCTGCAGATTCTGGTAATGTTCACCAGCGCCACTGTCAGTCCACCGGGGACGGTGGTATTGCAGCTTGATGGATTAGCTTCCTACAGGCGGAGCAGGTCCCCAGGGCATTGATGAGATGAAGGCAGAATCAAGACACCAGAAGCTTATGGACTCTGTATCGGTTTTTATTTGTAAAAGTGCATGGATCAGTTTCACAATTACACAGTTCTTTAGCGGGTAGCTGGCCGGTTAGTCACTGAGAAGAACAACGTCTCTTTGAGGCTCCCAGAGAGTACCTTCTGCTTTCTTTCACTGTCCCGTCCCAGTAAAAATGCCGTACCTTCCTTACCCTAGATACACCCTGTATAAAATACCTATACAATATTGTTGTTTTAAAGGGAACCTGACCTCGTAAAATATGCCCCCAGCCTTTATATACCTGTCCCTGCACCATGTTAATAGATTTTTAGCCATCCCTTTGTGCTTGAAAATTGATATAGTCAACTTTAGAAAAGGTATTATGGTACCTTATAATCTGCGGCTTCTCATTATTTGAGAAGCCGCAAAAGGTGTTCCTTTCTGGCCTCCCCGCCGCCTGCCTGTTATTTATTCACACCCCTATGGGCGTGGTACAGAGCAGGGACAGTGCTCATCATGTAAGGGGCGGTAAAGCCGATATGACGCTAATCGCGTCATATCCGGCTTTACAACATCAGTACACCCATTAGGGTGTACTGCCGACCTCACGATGCCGAGTGCGCATGCGCGATGGGTGTACTGACGTGGTAGTGCCGGATATGACGCGATTAGCGTCATATCGGCTTTACCGGCCCTTACATGACGAGCACTGTCCCTGCTCTGTAGCACGCCCATAGGGGCGTGAATGAATAATAAGCAGGCAGCGGGAGGCCCAGAAAGGAACGCCTTTTGCGGCTTCTCAAATAATGGGAAGCCGCAGATTATAAGGTATCATAGCAACTTTTCTAAACTTTACTATATCGATTTTCAAGCACAAAGGGATGGCTAGAAATCTTTTAAAACATGGTGCAGGGACAGGTATATAGAGGCTGGGGCATATTTTGTGAGGTCAGGTTCCCTTTAAGCAAAATGTTAAAGGGATTGTCTATATTAGACATCTCTTAAAAAAATACTTTATTCTAGAAATTCTTAATTTTAAAGCAGGGTCACTCAGGTACATAATCTATCAAGGCAAGGTAGAAAGAACCTACACTAAGCACCTTCCAACAATAAGGATCCATCATATATTTGTATTATATAGACATACCATTGGTTTCAGTGGCCATTATATAAGGCAACTTCTATTTTCTGGCAATATTATCTAGACTACATATTCCTTATGTCTACAGTATGTCCCAATCAGAAAGAACTACAAGAACATGTCTAGCAGTTTAAACAAGTTTTGCCGGAATATATTAATATAAATCAATTAAAATAACATTACAAATATTCTCTCTTTCTCATATACATAATATTGATTACTGATATTTGAGCTGTCTAATTATATGGAGATAGATATGTAAATTAGTAAATAAAGATATATATTCAAAAAGACCCAATAGCCTTTTTTAAAAACTAAACGTTAAACACAACAGTTGGTTTGACATGAATTGAAAGATAGTATTTTTATTTTCCTGAAGAACCCCTTCAATTAAGTTTAATCTTTCGACATTACCGAAGTACAGTAAATAAAATATTGTTAGAAAGTAATATAAAATGACAAAATATGTTGACATATTTAAAATTGTTAAAATGTTTCATTAAAAGTGCAAACAATTTAGGATAAATGATCAAATGTAGAAGAAACCATCACAAGGTGCAATGTTGTATCAGTTAAAGCTCAACATCAGATGTAAATGAAAGTGCGTCTGACAATCTGCCATAGCACAACTGAAAATCAATATCGTCTAGAAAGGATAAATCTAGATAAAAGTCTATAGTTTTCATTACGGAAGCTGCCAAGTGTGCAAATATAATTTTTTAAAATGAGACAGGTATGTTATCACTGCTGTTGGGAAAAATTCATCTTTAACAGACCTGTACAGGTTTCTAGCTATATAGGCATATCTTTTCTTCATGTATTCTCATACTTGACAAGACAAGTTATATCTATTTGTATTATGGATTACAAGCGTAATTGAAGACAACATAATGCTGGGCTAAGGTTAACACTAAGCAATGGAAAAATGATTGACACATGCTATATGCGTGTATTTGCTGAGAAATATTGATAAAGCCTAAATTATCAACCAATAGCATAATAGCGAAAACAGCATTCAACGTAGATTAGGTCTATTGAAGTTTTATATTCACTCTGTGCAGTAAAGTACCGGGCTTTTTTGGACAAAAGCTGTTTAACAAACTCTCACTCAGTTACCGAAATGTAACATTACTTTAGCATTTTGTATTCACAGGAGTAAGTGAATTTCACATCTAAGGCCCTGATCCTTCAACAGGGAAGGGATCAGGCCTCTTGAGCACTTTACAACTCGTAGACTGTATAAAAACTGCTGCAGAAATAATGTGAACCAGGCTACATGAACAGGTAGAGCAATTGGAATCTCATCATTTGTCAGTTCTGGTTAATACACAAAATGTAGATCCCTGGCATCTCAACATATTTTCCATTTGTTTGTATTTCCTGACTATGCATATCTGCTGAAGCTGCTGGAAGAGACATCGGCAATTTGTGTGTGCTTGTTACGTTCCAGAATTTGGTTTATCTATTTATTTATGTTGTAGAAAGGATTTTTTTTCGCTTTTCCATTGTTTGTGAGAGGGGGAGGTCATAATAAAAGTGTCAAAGATAAATAGATGTTAATCACAAATAAAAAGTTTCATGCGATTGCATGTCTATTTAAGGTACAAGTATGGTAATAAAGTTAGTTTATGTTTTTAATAAGCTAAAACTGCAACTAATTGTGTGTCTCATACAGTTATATTTAATTTGTGGCTATTCAGATAAACTAACACAGGATCCCTCAATTACGTTACATCATGTGTGAATAGTTGTCTACTGCAGTCATGGTATCATGTGCCCTTCTAGGAAATACAGTCTAACCCTCTGTACCTTATAAAACCAAGGCTTTTCTTGTTTTTTTTCATGTATTATTTGCTTATAGAGTTTACAAGTTTATTTTATTACCTTGATAACATTTTTTTACATATTCTCTAGGTTTGGAGTCGTTAGAGGGGAACTCCAGAAAGATAAAACTTTTTATACAGTTCCTTCCTTGTTACATGATGAAGCAGAGTTGTACACTACAGTTCTAGGATCTATAGATCATTTATAATTCAATAAAATCATATCTACTCTTTTTATCTCCCCTTTCCCTCAGGAGAGAGAGAATATGGCTTCATGCAGGAGCAGAGAGCAGGAGGTGTGTCAGTTGCATGAACCCTAGGAGCTGCAGGATCATCTTTCATTCTAGTGAGGAGTGATGATGATGATCCATTGAATGTTGGAGGGATAGGAAGCTACCATGTTCCTATGGGGGATGGGAGACCATGCAGAGCTAAAACAATCAATGTAATGATTTGGCTCTGCTCCTATCATCACAATAACTGTACACATTATGCACCATCATACAACAGAGGATCACAGCATGTATTTGTATCTGCTTGGTGACTTGGTTACTATTTCAAGCCTGGACCCGCCTTTTACATAAGGTGTTTTATTAGTGGCAGGATTATAGTGTGAGCATGGGGCTGGTGGCCATGCCCCCTGCCACGCCACCTACCTACACAGAAATGGGAGGAGGCTGTACTGCAGGATGATCCTTCAGCTCCCAGTATCCATATCTCCTGCCACACCCCCGACACACCTACTTTCTGCTCCTACATGAAACTGTCAGGCTGAAAATTTTCTGTCCCATAAGGGGGGTCAGAGCTGAGGAGCAGGTATGATATTATTGATTTATAAGAGAGCTATAGATCCTAGCACTGCTGGCTACAGCTCTGCTTCATCATGTAGGAGAGCAGAGACAGTACTAAAAAAATTTTTTCTCACTGGAGTTCCCCTTTAAAGATATTTGATGCTTATGAATTAATGACAGCAAAGAGAATAGCACTAAAACCCTTCAATTGCCTATGTGACATTTACTGCTGTTTTTGGACCAGTTTTTATGGTATTTTCATAAGTTCTTCACAAATATGTGAAAGGATATTCTAATCATTATGGATATGTTATATCTAAATTCACTTTTAGTGAGCTGCAAACAACAAATGTAAACAATAATAAAAATAAGCAATAATAAAAGTAAGCCACCACGGCCATTAGTGATTTCCTCTTTACTACTTACTATCCTCCTCATCGGTCCTTTTCCAGATGGTCTTTAGCAAGCATTGCACCAATGTCCATCCTTCTGAAGTAGCAGCATGCTCTAATAATCTTCTCAAAGAAATTCTTAAAGAACCATTCATCCTTTAAGTCATTGTTAGACCAATAATTTTCTAACCTTCCTGTTGCATGCAAAGGTATATCTCCTAAATGTTTTCTATTGTTTTACAAACTAGTTTTCTTACCATGGTTCCATTTGCCCTGACCTTCTGTCTGTCACCCATGTTGGAAGTAGTTCACTAGACCTCCTGTTTCTTAAATTTGTTTTTAGAGCACCACCTGCCATAAAATTTTGCCTGTTAAGCTGTCAACTCTGTATGGAATCTTAGTACTGCTTATTAGTGTCATATCTTTGTTTCATGGCTTTGGATGTCAAACAAGCCTATAGCAATACACTGAACTAACTACAAGTGATGAGCTAGTAGCGAAAAACTAACACTCGCTATATACATAACAAGTAGTTTTTAATACTCGCATATTCATCCGAATAACGAGTATAATGTTTTTCAATTAGTGGTAGGCTCTGCCCACACACAACCAGCTATAAAATGAGGCTTTTTGGGACAGGGCAGGAGGTTGGACTTATTTACGATTTCAATTCCTAAAACACCTTGCTGTGCCCCCCAGAGAGAGCCTAAAATTCAAGAGGCTCTCACTGCGGTGCCAGCTCCCATTGTTTACTGAAGGGAGCTTGCAATTTGTGCCAGATCAATAGTGATCGACACATCACTCAAAAGCACTAGCAATACTCACCGAGTAACAAGTATCGTGAAAACTGTACTATCCGTTCGAGTAGCGAATAGTAACGATTACACTCACTAATCACTAATCACTACTCTTGGTAGTTCTTATATTTTGGTGCTTCATCATGTGTTATTCACTAACATGCTTGTACCAAGCTACTTTTAGGAAAAGAAAGTGGTATATAAGTAGTGAAGGATAAAAAAGATGAGCTGATGATAAGGTTAAGATGTTACTCACCATTTTATAGTTCAGATAACAGAGTACAATGATTTGGTATTTCTCTAATCATTGTACTCTGTTATCTGAACTATAAAATGGTGAGTAACATCTTAACCTTATCATCAGCTCATCTTTTTTATCCTTCACTACTTATATACCACTTTCTTTTCCTAAAAGTAGCTTGGTACAAGCATGTTAGTGAATAACACATGATGAAGCACCAAAATATAAGAAGTACCAAGAGTAGTGATTAGTGATTAGTGAGTGTAATCATTACTATTTGCTACTCGAACGATAGTACAGTTTTCACGATACTTGTTACTCGGTGAGTATTGCTAGTGCTTTTGAGTGATGTGTCGATCACTATTGATCTGGCACAAATTGCAAGCTCCCTTCAGTAAACAATGGGAGCTGGCACCTCAGTGAGAGCCTCTTGAATTTTAGGCTCTCTCTGGGGGCACAGCAAGGTGTTTTAGGAATTGAAATCCACAGATGGTGCATTTGAGAAATACTATATTTTGTGCATGGTTTGTATGCTTACAACATAGTTCTGTATGTAATTTACTTTCATAGAGTCTTATGAATAATAAAGCTAAAAGTGAGTCTCAAAAATGAAAAGTACAAATATAAATATAACTAATAGAGTTTGATAATGATTGTAAAGTTTTTCAAATTGACCTTTTCCTCCTTTGCGACTAGAGAAAATCCTTTTAAAGAGATTGTTCACTACCCTGCCGATCAGCTGGCAGGAGCAGGTGGTCAGAAATGCTTGAATAGGAGGCAAATGTACACTACTTGACCATGGCCACTATCAGAAGGCAAAGCAGCTCTGGAACTAAGCATTTCAGGCCACCTGTTGCCACCACCAGCCCCATGAACAATTTATCAGTGGGGGTGTTGGGTGTTGCACCCCAGCCAATCAGATATTGATGACCTAGGGTAGGTCACCAATGTTTAAGTAGTGGACAACCTCTTTAAACAAACATTACAAAAAAAAGTTTACCATTACAGTAGAAATTTCTGTAAGTGCAGAACCACATCATGAAGCTGCATGGGTATGAAAAGATTAGAGGAAAAACATATGTTTCTTCAGCTCCAGAGTCTGTCTTTATAATGATAAATGCATCATTCACAGAAGATAGAATAGTTACGCATTTCAAATGCAACCAGCGTTCTTTTTTTAAAGATTTCAAAAAGAACGTTGTTTGCATTTGAAACACACCACCATTCTCCTACCCTCACATCTTTTTTGGTATAAATGTTTTTATATCTATATTTTTTCTGCCAAAAAAGCATTTATCAATGTTTCAAATATCTGGAACATA
The DNA here is from genome assembly GCA_033576535.1 of Allobates femoralis. NCBI lineage: Eukaryota > Metazoa > Chordata > Amphibia > Anura > Aromobatidae > Allobates > Allobates femoralis. Next base: position 471,432,891 of record JARQOC010000002.1, on the reverse strand, counting down.
TCTTTTTTTATCTCTAACAACTTTAAGCACCTGACTGATATGACAATCGGTTGGTCAATGCTAGGCTACACTTTGTATTTCAGACACAATAGTCTGTTTTCTGCATAGAAAGATTAACTGATTTCTCCAAGGTCACACAAAATTGAGATCTTGACACGATTTAAGGAATCACATTGACGTTAAGTGTCACTGTATTAAAGTTTACCCAACCTTCATTTTATTTGTATCTGAACAGATCTCCTTGAGTTTACAATAATACAAGCATCATTCAACAAGACAATCCATTAATTATCTCCATTGCATAGAATCTTAAAATACTGCTAAAGCATCAACAGTCATTCTAGTGCTATGCTAATGTGTTTTTCAAGGTCGCTTTGAATATATATCTTACAGAATTCTGCATTAGAGACTCTATACATATGCAGCAATCTATTATTATGAAAGTAATTCTGCTGCTTGGGCATGCACTACACTTGTACCACATATTCATTTGCAAAGTTATTATGAGAATAAGAAATGTGTCCACTCTTATTTTCAATGTATTTTGCTGCTCTCTTGAGGGTATTTGAAGTTTATGATTCATTCATTGTGAAGTAAATGTGCACACAAGGTGCTTTCTGTAACTGATATTCCGTTCCATAGAAAAAGATTTAAGGCTAGCCCATTTCAGGATACCGTCACATTAACATGCCATTAACAGGTGAAACATAAGACTTAAGTCGTTAAGGTATTTATGCCAGAATTCAAGTATAAAACATTGTTATAAATCTCAGTATTTTAACTCATCTTTGATGGTGCATGGAAATATTGAGGCATTTGGCATTAAAAAACAAGTCTTGGCTAGCTATTCTAATATGAAAATGGATGTGATGAGGCATGGCTACAATCACCTGTCAAAGTCAGTGAAACTTACCCCAGAATTGTACTCAGTCACAAAAGCAATTTGCTAACTGGAGAACAGTTCTGACAAGGGTACATGCCATTTAAAGGGTTTATCCAAGACATTTTTCTTTACTATGTGGCTAAAAACTAACAGTCAGATAGTTGTTAAAGTATAATGTACCGTATTTTTCCTTTTATAAGACGCACTTTTTTTCCTCCAAATTTTGGAGGAAAGTGGGGGTGCGTCTTATAATCGGAATATAACATTCTGGCATCCTGGGTTACTTGGGGGGGGGGCAGCGGTGAAGTGGGGTCAGAAGTGGCAGGGAATGGTTCCTGCTGAAGAATCAAGTGGCAGGAGAACCACGTGTCCCCGCTCATTACCGACATGAATATTCACTTCACTTCTCCATGCGCACTGAAGACAGCGCACAGAGCTGGGCATGGGAGCAGGGAGCGCTCCTTTACTCTAATAGCCGGCACATTTGGCTGCTCCCCAGCTTCCTTCAGCTGCTGGGGAGATCGTGCCGTGCTATTAAAGTAATGAAGGAGCGGGTTGTAGCAGCAGAGGCAAGTGAATCAGCACTAAGCTTGTGCTGAATCACTGCCATGATGACAGGGGCAGAGCAGGTCAGATCCGTACCTTGTGTCAGCATTCCAAGGTCCCTCTGCTCTGTTTGCTAAGCCCCTGTGTCGCAGAGCTGAGAACCAGGAAGTGGCCGATCTTCATTCACACTGCACTAGATCTGAAGCTGGCAGGGCTGGAGGCCGAGCATCATCACTACAGCACAGCTCCTCCGGTTCAGCTCTGCCTCTATATTACAGGACATTGCACTACAGCACAGTGCAAACTGCACAGCTCCCCCAGCTCTGCCTCTATATTACAGGACATCACAGTGCAGAGTGCACAGCTCCCCCAGCTCTGCCTCTGTATTACAGGACATCACAGTGCAGAGTGCACAGCTCCCCCAGCTCTGCCTCTGTATTACAGGACATCACAGTGCAGAGTGCACAGCTCCCCCAGCTCTGCCTCTGTATTACAGGACATCACAGTGCAGAGTGCACAGCTCCCCCAGCTCTGCCTCTGTATTACAGGACATCACAGTGCAGAGTGCACAGCTCCCCCAGCTCTGCCTCTGTATTACAGGACATCACAGTGCAGAGTGCACAGCTCCCCCAGCTCTGCCTCTGTATTACAGGACATCACAGTGCAGAGTGCACAGCTCCCCCAGCTCTGCCTCTATATTACAGGACATCACAGTGCAGAGTGCACAGCTCCCCCAGCTCTGCCTCTGTATTACAGGACATCACAGTGCAGAGTGCACAGCTCCCCCAGCTCTGCCTCTATATTACAGGACATCACAGTGCAGAGTGCACTGCTCCCCCAGCTCTGCCTCTATATTACAGGACATTGCACTACAGCACAGTGCAAAGTGCACTGCTCCCCCAGCTCTGCCTCTATATTACAAGACATCACACTACAGCACAGTGCAAAGTGCACTGCTCCCCAGCACTGCCTCTATATTACAGGGCACACTACAGCACAGTGCAGAGTGCACTGCTCCCCCAGCTCTGCCTCTATATTACAAGACATCACACTACAGCACAGTGCAAAGTACACTGCTCCCCCAGCTCTGCCTCTATATTACAGGGCATCACACTACAGCACAGTGCAGAGTGCACTGCTCTCCCAGCTCTGCCTATTCACTAGTCAGTGTGAAATACGACTAAGTTGGACGTGTCATAGATGATTAAACTGGAATGGCCTCCCCCTCTCTGGATGTCTGGATGCGAGCGTCAGCTGCTTGTGTTTTTAAGTAGCTCCACACTCCTGTCCTGACAGGGGGGAGGCCATTCAAAGTTAATCATGTGTGACACGTCCAACCTAGTTGTATATCACACGGACAGTGTGATACCAGCCTTAGACGGACACTGGCATTATAAGACGGACCCCATTTAACATTAAAAAATATTTTTTTTCTCTTTTCCTTCACCAAACTTGGGGGTGCGTCTTATAATCAGGTGCGTCTTATAAAGCGAAAAATACGGTATATCATTCAACCTAAAGCCTATTGACAAGTGATGAAAACCACACTGATTACACTGTTTTATAGCCAATTTGGTTCAGAGACAAAAACAGTTAAACTTAACTGCCGTATTTACTCAAGTATATGCCGAGTTTTTCAGCACAAAAATTGTGCTGAAAAGTGCTCCCTTCGGCTTATACTCTAGTCATACAGTTTCTGTGTGGTGGGGGGTGGTGACCGGGGGCTGAGGAGGGGGGGGAGGCTGCAGAGTGAGCGGAGAGGTCACGTAGGGCCGCTCATTATTGTAATGAATATGCACTGCATCCCCCTGTCCATCAGTGGCAGGGGGAGCAGCGCATATTACATTACTGTTCCCCCCATTACAGTATATGCCCCCCATGCTGCTGATCACTATAAAATAATAAAACGATCTCACCTATCCGAGGATTCTCTCCCGGCTCCGTGCGTCCTACCTCCAACTTCCTACTTCTAAAGTCATATGACCAGTGCCGCAGTGACATCATTGCTGTGAGCTCCAGTCACATGACTTTAGAAGCAGGAAGACCTGAGAGACGCACGGAGCCAGGAGAGAATCGTCGGAAAGGTGAGATCGGTTTATTATTTTATAGTGAGCGGCAGCATGGGGGTCATATACTGTGATGGGGGGTGTACAATGATGGGAGCACTGTATACCAGGGATGGAGGGCTATATACAAGTGATGGTGAATGTGCAATGATGGGGGAGTATTTGCAAAGATGAGGGCACTGTATACAAGTGATGGGGGATGCAATGATGGGGGATAGGTGCAATGATGATGGCGCTGTATACCAAGGATGGGGGGCTATATACAAGTGATGGGGGTGCAATGATGGGGGTTATATGCAATGATGGGGAGCTATGCACCAGGGATGGGGGGTGCAATAATAGGGGGTATGTACAATGATGGGGGCTATACACCAGGGATGTGGGTGTGTGTGCAATGATAGGGGGGTATGTACAATGATGGGGGTCTATGCACCAGAAATGTGTGTGTGTGCAATGTTTGGGGTCTATATTCCAGGGATGGGGGTCTATATACCAGTGATGGGGGTCTATATAAGTGATGGGCGGCTATATTCAGTAATGGGGCTATATACCAGTGATAGGGCTAAATACCAATGATGGGGTGCTCTATACAGAAATGGGGCTATATGCCAGTGATGGGGGATATATACCAGTGATGGGGATGGTATATACGGTTATGGGGTTATATACCAGTGATGGGGCTATATACCAGTGATTGGGGCTATATACCAGTGATAGGGGCTATATACCAGTGATGTGGGCTATATACCTGTGATGCAGGCTATATACCAGTGATGGGGCTATATAACAGTGATGGGGGCTATATATTAGTGATGGGGGCTATATACCAATGATGGGGGCTTTGTACCAGTGATGGGGACATATACCAGTGATGAGGGGTTATATAAACCAGGATGGCGGTCTGCTGCATTTCCCACCCTAGGCTCATATTCGAGTAAATAAATTTCCCCAGTTTTTGGGGTAAGATTAGGAGCCTCGGCTTACACTGGGGTTGGCTTATACTCAAGTATATATGGAATATTTGTGATACTTAAATTTGCTGATTAGCTCTAAGTTCCAAGAAGGTTGTAATTACTTATAACACCTTTTATGCAGGCTTATTGAAAATTGTCCTTTATTATTTCATCATCATTATCACATTGTTAGTAGATAGTCTATTACATAATATATTTAGTCTGTTGAGCCTTCAGTATCCTATCATCTTAAGGGGACCAATCAAAAATGCCAACACAGCACCAATCATGTATTCCTATATAGCTGCATCATCTTCTTTTATGAATGCTCTCTGTGTAAGGTATACAGTTTTAGGATTTCTTAGCTTAGTTTCTTAACATTGACATGTTTCTATGTTTTTTCAGATATGCCCTGTTGTTGCATTAACAAATCAGATAGTTTATGAGAAGTCACTTTTGATTCACAAATGAAAGAATTGACTACCATGATAAGGTAAACCTTTAACCTGTATTTTGGCTACAGAACATGAGATTAGGGCAAGAGTTGGGCTACACATATATGTTGCAATAGATGTGCATCACATCTTACCGAGTGATTGCATGGGATGAGCAATCTATGTCTATTGCAGTCCCAATGATCTGGAGTGAGCCAACCAATCACACTACCAATTTCAAATTCTGCATGGTGCCCACCAGTAGTAAAGGAGTTTTGGGGAAGAAGTGGACTTTACAGTATCCAAGCATTCCAACTGCAGTAAGTCCAGTACCACATGCATAAGGACTGCCAGTACCAAAAGCACCAAAAACATTTTCAGTGAAGTCAAGTAAGGAAGATGAGGGTGCTTGGTGTCAAGAAGCATCTCTAACTCATGACCCAGGCTTTCATTTAGCAAAGTAAACTGAGTCACACCTTAAAACATAAAATTAATTAAATGATCTTGTTAGAGATTTGGATCAGTCAAAGAGTAAGGCTAGGGTCAGACTTGTGTCTGCCCCTGAGCCTGCAGGATCCAGCAGAAACTTAGTTTCTGGCCGGAGTAGCACATAGCGTTACACGCAGGTAACGCTATGTGCCGCCTGTCTATTGATCTCTATGGTAACCGGACACTTACCACAGCCATCGGCTCCACATGATATGCACTTTTGCAGAGCGCCCAGGAAATGCTGTTTGCAGCGTTCTCCTGGGCACTCTGCAAAAGCGCATATCCTGGAGATCTCTGTGGAGCCAGCGGCTGCGGTAAGCATCCGGTTACCATAGAGATCAATAGAAAGGCGGCACATAGCATTACCTGCTGGTAACGCTATGCGTTAGTCTGGCCAGAAACTAAGTTTCTTCCGGATCCTGCAAGCTCAGGGGCAGACGTAAGTCTGACTCTAGCCTAAGGCTGAGCTCTTAGGTTTCAGGATACAGTAGTGAAGTCTCTTAGCTGGCGATATTCAGATTTATTTGTTCTGCAATTGTAATAAACAACTTGTACAATACTTCTTCTGATCTTGGGACATGCAACATCCACAGTTTGGAAGCTCTGAAGATAAGTCATAATCCACAGGAATGTTAACTCTTCATTGCTCATCCAAAACAAGCCTAAAAGCTGTCTTGCTGCAAAATGCCAATGTGCTAACTTCAATTCCAGTTACTTGTGTGGTCCACATGAAAGAAACATATGACAACATGAAACAGCTGTTGACGTGCATTAAATATTATTAACATTTTTGGCCAGTATGTGGTGACTTAAAACGTGTTTATCCTCTTACTGGGTCTGCAGGGTGGATGCACAAAATAATGCTGCTTTCTGTGTGAGTGGTATTGTCATGCATGAGAATATCACTGCAATAAAAGAGATTGGCCTATCTGACATTTATATCAGCCAGGGACTAATAATGTCCTGCATCCACCATTTGTTTACCCACATAAAATTTTGATATCACCATTGCATATTAGGTTGGGCTTAATAAAAGAACCTTCTAATGGTAATTAATAAAAATGAAAAAGCATTCAAGTATCTCATCAATAAATTCCCATAGATTAGTGATTCAAGGAGTCTGTAAAGGAAGGAAGCTTTTACATAAGGTTCGTAAGCCTCTTCAAGATGAAGAGTTTCTCTATTTGTGCATGTCCTTAAAGATAATTTTCTTACATTCTCATCTAGACTATTTTCCATTAAACTTCGGACCATTGAGCAATAAGCAAAGTGAGAGATTTCCCCAAGATTTTGCGACTATAAAGAAATTATATCAAGGAAAATGGAATTCATCAATTCTTGCAGACAATTGTAAGAGGAGATCAGATGCAGGTATACAGGAGTTAGGAAAAAAGTTATCACCGAAAAAGGACCAAATTTTGTAGTGCAATATCTGTAACTGTTTATAACTCACTACAGTGTTTAGACATTTTAGTTATTTGAATTCTTGCTTAGTTTCCTTTCAATAAGTTTCAGAAAGTTGGCATTACAATATTCTGCATCTTTGTATTTGTAAAGATAATAATGTTTCAAAGTAATGAAACTTTTATGGAATAGTAAAAGTAAAACTATGATATCACAGAAACTAGAGCCAGTTAAAAAATTGTCATTGACAGATTTAAATTCAGGAGGTCAAAATCATTTTGTAATGGTTTGTCTTATAACTGAACCTGACAATTTCTGAAAATACGTAGAACAGTGTTATCTTATAAGTATGACACCTGTAAATGTATGGGATTTACTGAGAAGTCAGCCTTTTTGTAGATGTTCTGGAAGAAGTCAAGCTTGACAAGGATATAAGGATCTATGAAACTCAGTCATCACAGTTTGATCATTGTCAAAGTATCTTAAAATAGCTGGTCTTATGTGGTGTTGTGAAATGCTGCCATTGCTACATTACTACCTACAAAAAGTGGCTAAAGGAAGAGAAACCAGTATATTGGCAACAGATCACTAGGGCCTAAAGCTGACTGAGGAAAGCACATGAGCAATTCATGCGATTAGTTTTTACTCATAGGAGGTGTCTTGAAGCTGTCACCACCAACAAAGCTTTTGTACAAAGTATTGAAGAAATTTCAGTAAGCATGCTTACTTTATCCCTGTGTCATTTCTTATTAATAAACATCACAACATTTATGGACATCTATAGGTTTTATGTCTCTGTGCCGATTGGATGGGTTCCTAACATCTGTGGAGAAATTCCTGTCGATAGCACCTTTAAAAACAGTCATGGCCAGTAGTGTTGACACCCTTCATATCGTTTCAGAATATGTAGTTTTTCTCCAAGAAAATAATTGTAATTACACATGTTTTGTTATACACAGGTTTATTTCCTTTGTGTGTAATGGATCAACACAAACATTTTTGGAATAAAAGGTAAAGTAAATATCACACAAACCCCAAAAATGTTCTCAACAAAATTGTTCGTACCTTTCAAAAATATGGGGTACACAACTTTAATTCAAGCGTGTGAAGTGTGTTCAACCTAGCCTGTGTCAAGTTACAGGTGTGGGCAATATGACAATCACACTGGAAACCAGACAAAAAGAGAAGTAGGCTCAATCTTTGCATTGTGAATCTGCTGATGCCACACTGAGCATGGAGAATACAAAGATTAGAAGGGAAGTGTCTGAGGATTTGAGAATCTAAATTTTTGAAAAATCTCAAGGTTACAAGTCCATCTGCAGAGATCCTGATGTTCTTTGTCCACAGTGCTCAGCATAATCAAGAAGTTTACAACCCATGACACTGTAACTAATGTGCCTGGATGTAAACAGCAAAGAAAAGTTGATCAAAGATTGCAACGTAGAATACTTTGGATGGGGGATGAGCAACTCCAATCAAATTCCAATGAAATTCAATTCTACCTGCAGGTTCAGGGTGCATTAGTATCAGCGCGAACCATCTGTCAATATTTGAATTAAAGGAAATGCTATGGTAGGAGACCCAGGAGGATCCCACTGATCACATAGAGATATAAAAACCGAGACTGCAGTTTGCTAAAATGTACATGGGCTAGACAAAATATTTCTGGGAAAGCATCTTGTGGACAGATGAGCCCAAGATAGAGCTTCTTGGTAAAGCACATAATCATGAAACAAGTCCTAGAAAGAAAAGAACACAGTACCTACAGTCAAATATGGTGGAGGTTAAAAGATGCTTCGAAGTTGTTTTGCTGCCTCTGGCATGGGGTGCCTTAACTATGTGTAAGGTATTATGAAATATGAAGATTATCAAAGGATTTTTTATCGCAATGTGGTGCACAGTGTCAGAAAGCTGGGTTTGCATCTTAGCTCGTGATTCTTCCAGCAGAGCAATAACCCCAAATAACTTCAAGAAGCACCCAAAAATGAATGGAAAAAAAGTGGTGGAGAGTTTGGAAGGCATCAGCAATGAGTCTTAATCTAAATTCCATTGAACACATGCGGAGAGATCTTTAAATTGCTGTTGCAAGAAGACACCCTTCAAATATAAGAGACTTGGAGATGTTTGAAGAGTTGTTCAGTATTACAGATGAGAGTTGTAAGAAGCTTATTAATAGTTATAGGAAGCGATTGATTGCAGTTATTTATGCCAGAGAGTGTGCAGCCAAATATTAAGCTGAGGATGTCAACAATTTTGTCTGGTCCATTTTTGAAATTTAGTGTGAAACTGTGTCCAATTTGCCTTTTTTCTTTCTTCTTTTTGTGTTGCTCCAATACACACAAAGGAAAAAAAATGCATATAACAAACCACATGGAATTGAAATAATTATCTGTGGGGAATAATTCATTATTTGGAACAATTTCAAGAGTGCCAACACTTTCAGCCATAATAAATGGAGTTGCACTATAAAATGCTAAATCATGAAACCAAGAATAGTAAAATATGGAGATACATCAGGTGGCTACTGGGCAGATATAGAAATGACCATTTTATTTGCTAAGTATCTAATTTATTCATGTATTTCTATAAAGGGGTTGTCTGGTCTAAAACTGATAAATCTGCAGTCACTCTATGTGACTGTAGACTTATCAATCCTCCAAGCAACCACACTGAGTGCTGTGAGTATTTGCTGTTTTGTAAGCCAAGAACGAACTGCAATTATGTGGTATGCATGTTCCCGGAAACAACACCACCTCGCTCAATTCAAGTGTATGGAGTGGGAATGTCCTTACAAGTAGGAGTAGTCATCTAGTGGGCATGGCCTTGCTCCATAAATTTGTATAGAGTGAGGATGTACCCACTAGTTGGTGTCTCTGGCCGGGAACAAGCATACTGCATAACTGTGTTCTGTTCCCGGTTACAAATTGCAAATCCTCTCAGCACATAGTGTGTGTGCTGGGAGGATTGATAAGTCTACAGTTACATAGAGTGACTGCAAAATTATCGTTTTAGACCGCACAACTCTTAAAGCAGTGATGTATCTCCATATAACTATATTCTTTCTTTGCATGCTATAGGATTTCAGAGTGCAACTGTCCATTTATTATAGCATATTTCATGTTCAATATGAACCTGTTCAGACTGCATGTTAGAGAGTGCTATCTGGTTTCTTATACATATTATGTGGTCATGCCTTCTCACTGTGCATCCCTCTCCCATTAGTTATGGGTGATTTTATTTTCTATTAGCAGGTTCCTATCTAAACATATAAATGCAGGTTTTTAAACCCAGAGAGAGGTTTTGTCTTAGTGTAGGAACCCAGTAAAGTTGTCCCTGGTGCTTACGCCAAATGCGTACTGTACCTGCCGCTATTCATGGTGCTGAAGCCTGTAACATCAGTTCTATGGGCAGCGCACAGGCTTCAGCGCCATGGATAGCGGCAGGTACACTGCGCAATTGGTGTAAGCACCAGGGAGAGCTCCTTATTGAGGATGTTGCCCTGCAATGTGCTTACACACATTGCGTACTGTAACTCTTGCTTACAGCAAGGACCCGCCGCTTCCATTCACAATATTTAACAGCCGACAAATAGCGGCGATATAGTAATAAAAGGTATTAAGCCTTCACATGCCACTCTATTTGGACAACATGTCTCTAGGGAAGGTGGACACTCCCTGGAGACATGTTTGCCCACATATAATATTAAATAGTAACCCTTTGTTCATCCCCACAGCCGCAGGGATGAATACAGCATATGGCTACCGCAGGCATTCACATGTGCCTTGCGGTAGCCGATGGGCTCCCATAGCGCCCATTATTGCTATTCTGCTGCGGCTTTGAAACGCTCCAAAAAATGTGGCCTGCATGATTTTTTCTACGAAGGCAACGAAACCGGAATGCAGTTATGGATTGCAGGTAGTGCAATCGGTTTTTAATGGCCGTCTATGGGCTGCGGATCCTGATCCGTTTTGAGCATTTTCAAAACCGGATCAGGATCTGCATTTGCTACTGCAAATGTGACCCTAGCCTATGTATATCCAGTGCTGATGAAAAGAAGTGACTTGATTTGAAATAGTTCCTATTGGCTAGAGTTCACATTAGCAGAAAGGCTTCATTTTTAGGAGGAGCTAATAGTGGATTTTATACATTAGATGAGTGTTCTAAGAAGAAATAAAAAGAACACCATAATGTGTTACCTCATAAAGTAATAGCAATATCTTTAACATAAAAAAGATGTTGTACCTGACATATCAGACAAACTTAACATTATTTATAAGACAATTCACTTAATAAGTAAATACAATTATCTCTGCCCTTTTTGATCAATGTCATTCATCACCATCTAACTACTCCACTAAATGTCATGATGCTCTGCCACCAGACTGTGTTTGCCACTTATTAGCCAGTCATGCCCTGTAGTGCGGAAGGCTGGTCTCAAATCATGCATGTAAATATGCTACATATACAATATATGCACTTTAAGCATTACATTTCTTCAGCCTAGTAAATCCTGAAGTCCTCTTTTAGTAAGTGCTTAAGTGCAGGTGTTAATTATCTTATTTCATTGGTGTCTTCATATTCACATTAACTAATGTATGCAACCTTGATTTGATTAGTTTTACATAGATTTTGTTTTGCATTGCATTATAAAGGGACAGAGGCATAATTGTTGCACATGATTATTCATGTAGTTTAGCAATTACCATGAAGATTGGTATAACACATTGAACATTGCAGGAAACATTTGCATTGTGATTCTAAATACAATCCAGTAAAATAAACAGTTGGTAGCTCAGATTGGTTTGATTTCTGTGGACAGTTGGCAGATTTATCCAGCAAGATGGCACAACATAGTTATTAATTTAAAGTTTTGCACAGTAAAGAGCATTTACAGAAGCAAATTACCTAAAGGTTCTATGGCCTGTATATGAGTCACCTTACTCTGGGATCTACTTATGTCTTAAAATTTTAATATATGCGACCTCTATTACCAATACTATTTTAAAATGTGTGCTAAATAATAAAATAAGCAACTTGTTAATAAATAGATATGAGTGAACCTCTTGAAGTTTGGGTTCAGGTGGTGCAGCCAAAAATTTTGATGCACTGTTTGTGACCCCAAACTTGACATGTACCTCAATAGAAGTCATTGAATGGCAGTTCAGCTCTCCGCCCAAATCCAGCCAGCTATAAGTAACCTACTTCTGGGAGTGGGAGGGCGGGGTATTTTTTTTAATTAATTTTGAACACTTACTAGCCCAAAAACTGTGCTTTGAAGCCCAGTACAAACCGATCAAACATGCATGGGCCAAGCACCAATTGTACCCGACCACAGTGATGCTCACTCCAGTACTTTGCAAGCTTAATGCACCCAAACTCCAAACCTCAACAGGTTTGCTCAACCCGGAAGTTTGGTTATCCGAACCAAAGTGAACCATGAAAGGTTTGCTCATCTCTACTAATAAATACTTTGAGAAAATTCTGCTTTGTTTTGCCATTTGAAAAAAATAATGTTGTGTGGTTTGTTATTTTTCTATACATTTCAGAATGCTGCTCTGCCTATATAATGGTTGCAGTTTTAAGGACATGTGTTATGAAACATCTGTCCACAACCTCAGATTAAATATTGTCCTTTACACAGAGCAAAACCTGAGTACCCAGGAAATTAGTGCATGTGCAGTGAGTGTCATCAGAGGCTGAGGAAAGATATTTCTTTTGTTATTAGATTTGGGTGAATTAATTCAAGTGGAGTTAAATTTTACCCAAATAAAAAAAACAAACAATTCTTTAGAATGTAGAATTTCAGTAATCCACTCAAAATGGAGGCCAGCAAGAAGAATAAAGGTGAGCCAGCAAATGGTTTTCAAAAATCAAACAAATACATACCTCAATGCTCACCTCTCTGGACACCTCTACTTTCCACTCCTCTCTGTATTGTACTGGGTGCCTCTCCTTCTGCCAGCATGTGCTAAAACCCAAGGCCTCTTCAGATTAGATTTCTAGTTGCAACTAGGCTTGATATGTTTCTGTGCAAGTGCGTCACAGTGTGCACTATAAGCCAGGATGTCTACTCAAAACTAGGCCCTTACAGTTTCTGTGCGTGCTCAAGGATGTCCTAGGTGTAGTTGCAGTTAGAATTCATGACCTAGTGTAAATATTTAAGAGGCAGAAATGCGGGGCACCGAACATTCAAGAACCTAAGTAGCGGCACCAGCAGTGTCAACTGCAGCAGGGCCGAGGGTGCACAGTCTTATAACAGCCTGAGAGGTATAATCACATTGAAGAAAGAGGCACTCACCCGGTGAAAGTTGTTCCTAATGGATGACTTTAATAAGCATTGAGGTACAGGGTGCTGGGGAGGGGGTGTTGGAGGTGCAGACGACGGCACCATTTCGGATCAACTGATCCTTCGGCTGGTCTTGGCTCAAGTTGATCCGAAACGGTGCCGTCATCTGCTCCTCCAACACCCCCTCCCCAGCACCCTGTACCTCAATGCTTATTAAGTCATCCATTAGGAACAACATTTCACCGGGTGAGTGCCTCTTTCTTCAATGTGATGACCTAGTGTAAAGATGCCCATGGTTTCAGGACCAAAAATGAGAAATTGAACAGTAGGACTGAGTGGTGAGGAATTATGTTTTTTCCTACATCCTACACTTATTATGCTTTGGGTCTCTCCAGACCCCAGAGCATAATAAGGGATATTCTATTTGTGAAGTATAAATTTACTGAAGATTGAATTGCTCAATAATGTATGCAGAATTTGGCAAATTTGAAGCTCATCTGTAATCATCATGTGTTGTGCCATCTTATGCCATGTTAAGTAAGTAGTGTAGTTCTGCTGATGATAAAGAAGATATATAAAATAAACCAAGGAACACGTCTTCACAAAGAGTGAAATCCCAGGAAAACCATTAAAATGTTTATTAGCAGGGCACTTATATTAATGTTTAACACATATTTGGAAAACACACGACAGATGCTTACAATGCTATTTTTTTTTTTAATATTATGCTATATACATCCTGAATAAGAGACTAGCATGGCCTTTTAATACCTTACTGTTTCAACATCTAGTAATAGTCTTTTAAACAGTAATCCGGACATCACTAGAGATTCTTATCAAGCAGTGCAGTAAAGTGAACCACCATTAATGTTGTATTGTTTATTACTCTACACTTACGCTATCTGGATCTTCAAACTTATGGTAGGTAGAGAGAACCTGTCGGTTAAAGGAGTTAAACAGCATTTTTATACTGACATGCTAGAATAAATGAAAGTTTAAAGAGAAAAGCCATCGGGATGGAGTGGAAAGTAAAAACAGTGCCATAGGCTAGGGTCACAAATGCCAATCAGTTTTTTTTTAATGGATCCAATAACAAATCCATTTTTTAGGCTGTTTTTTGAGGCTCCTGTGCAGCTCTGCATTTTTTGGACTTTACCATTTTTTGCCAAAAAATGGTAGCAAAAACGGATCCGTTAACGGATGGTGCCTTTTTTTAAACGGATCCATTTCCCATAGGGCCCCATGTTAAAAAAAACTGATCCATTTTTTACTGCGCCCAAAAAACTGATCCATTTTTTACTGCACCATATTCATTCTGTGGGATGAATATTGTTTTCAGGCAACCTCATATTCATCCTGAGATACATTCTGGCACATGAGGAGAAGTTCTCAACAATATTGATGATTGACACAGGTTTTGTCTAGCAAGGTATGCAGGTATAGCTGGGGCATGTGGTGCCTACTAGCTAGACGAGAATGGCAGTGTATGCTGTTTAACAGCTCAGTTGGTGTAATCAACTCTTGGCTGTAGCTAAGGGGACAGTACCACACCCTACTTAAATTCTCTGCTTACTGCTAGGAGTTGCCAAGGATTGATTGGTTTACCTATGTATATCTCTAGTGCTATGATATTTTTGCCCTTTATTCTGACCTGTTTGTTCTGTAAATATTGCTGATTTTGACCTTAGATTGCCTGACTCCACCCTTGACTGATCATTTAGTATCTAAATACAGCTGTCTACTGTTTTTGTACTTGATTTTATCCGTGCTGATATTATTCTGTTACTTTTTTAGCCATTTTTGCATCAGATTTGCTCCTTGAGCTTGAAGCTATTCCATGGATACAACCCTGAGGACAACATTGTAAATCCAGATCACTGTATATGGCTTAAAGTTTGAAGGCTGTGGTTCCTCTGGTATCTGCCAGATAGAGCAGAGGTAACTGTTTGGGATGATGGCTTCATGCAAAACTTACAATATTACTCCAAAACTATTGGAAAAGGAAACTGATGATTCAATCAAGCTTCTCAGTGCCTTTTCTGAATGGGCTATGAAGAATGAAAGTTTGACTCTGGCTGCTGGCTGGTTTCCAACTGTCTTATCTTTTTTTTTCATTATTTTTGTCAAATCACCCCCATATTAGATCTCCAGCCTTAATGCCATGAGTTTATCCCACAAAGCTTATATTTTAATACAAAGTGATATTGCAAACATCCAGTCAGGCTGTCACAGTGATTATTTTGTAAGTAAATTACAAAAAAATGTCAAAAATTCCAATTGAATACTTTGTTAACATGCATTTTGAAGATTCCCGACTATGAAGAGAAAAGAGGAAAGTCTGTGAATAGCCATAGTAGGTGAAGTAGAAAAGTCTGAACACACATTTCCCATTATCTTACCATTCTTATATTCAACTTTGACATGCAGATATGATTGAGATGTTTCTCTTTCCATGCTAATGCTAAAATATATTTAATATCCTTTGTTTTCCCATTAATAATTCCAATTTAAAAGAGAAATGGAGTGAAAATATCATGTATTAGACATACATGTAAAGATGACAATTTGGATTTCTGTGATTCCGATTTTCACGGAAGTAGCTTTAAGCAGTGTCAAACGTTATGACTGCTATACAGAAAGCTTTTTATTATGGAAATGAATAGTGGTCAAGATCATAGACTTCATTTTATGCTTTTTAGTATATGAAGATGTTTTATGTTACATTTTCTCTGATGAATGGACATACAATATTAAATTAGAAAGAACCCCACTAAAGTAACTCAAGTGAGTTTAAAGGGAAACTCCAGGGAGATAAAACTTTTTTGTATTATCCCTGTTTTCCTACATGATAAAGCAGAGCTGTACTCTGCAGTTCCAGTGTCTGTAGATCGCTTATTAATCAATAAAATCATATCTGCTGCTCAGCCCTCAGCCCTTCCTTAGGGACAGAGAAATTCAGTGAATCTTAAGATTAGGAAGTGTGTCGGGAGTGTGAAACCTGGGGGTTCCAGGATCATCTTACATTTCCAATCCCCCCACATTTCTGTATGGTGCTGGGGGCATGGCAAGGCGTGTGGGCACCGGACCCATGGTCCCACTATAGTCCTAGTCCCTGAAACTTTCTATAAGTCATCGCTGTCTCCTCAAACACAGAAAAGCATACTGATGTCTCTGCACCATCTGCTAGACATGGTGTAAACCCAAAGGTTCCATTACCAGGGGCAGTATGTACTGTGACCAAGGGGCCGGTGGTCATGTTCTTTGCCATACCCCCTGCCCATAAAGAAGTGTGAGGAACAGTGGCCAGTGCTTAATTATGTCTCTCAATTTTCTTATAATCTAAAGCAGTATTTGCTAAGTCTCCTTGCTATATACATATTGTCTTAGCTGTACACATAGTCCCGCTATTCATTTGATAGCCATGTAGCTAATTCACATTCATTTAGTGTTTAGTGTTGCAGCAGATCTCATTTTCTTATTGCAGCATCTGTTAGACATGGTATAATATAGAAGTGTGAGGAGGCTGATGTATAACGTTCCGAGAGCTCCCAGGGTCCTCGACCCTTACAAACCTTCTGATCTCAGCTGCAGCATCACTGAATTGCTCTGTCCCTTAAGGAAGGGGTGAATGCTGAAGAGCAGATATGATTTTATTGATTTATACATGACTATAAATCCTAGAACTGTAGTAAAAAGTGTCATCATGTAGAAGGGCAGGGACAGTACAAAAAAGTTTTATCTCCCGGAGTTCACCCTTAATACTTCCATATTGTGATCTTCAGATTGTATTTGTCATGATATCCTATTATTTCTCTTGTATATCACTAAGGTCAATAATTATATCTTTCCCTCATGGATAATACATTGATTAAATAGGAAATCAAGAGGCCAGAGTTGTCCATTTGACGTCATGTATTTCTGTCCCCTTTTCAACAATGAGAAGTTGTCATTTTATATCAGTAACCATCTACATTTTAGATATTAGCAAAAGACAACTACCGAAAACATTGCTTGCAGAGACTGATACCAAGACCATCATTAAACTTTACTTTTAGGGAACTACTGCACATATATTATGGCTGCATACCAGCAGGGGTTTTATGGGTGATCTATATGCATCATAATACAAAGAAACTGTCCTTAAAACATTGCTTGGAAATTTATTTTTGGAGTTTGCTTGTTTAAAGGGTGAAAAACTGATAACAACCAGCATCCTCTAGTGGTTTGGAAAATGATAATGAATCAAGCCACTTAAAACTAATAAATGTTACATTTTCTGGGTCAGGTTGGAAAGCTGTTAAAATTGTACTAGGTGTTCTTCATTAGGAGAGGAAATTGGTTTAGCAGTGCAGAAAAGCAAATTATTAACAACACCTAGATCAATGCTCAATAAACATGGAAAGCGTTAACTGATGGCTGCTCAAAGATTCATTTAGTCAATTAAGAATGAATTTAACCATTTCTTTCCAAGAAGAACAAGAAGGGAGGGGAGGGGGGATGCCAAAAGCAAGAAAGGGGAGGGGAGCATGTACTCTGCTTGTATGAGATCAATACTATTTAAGCAGCTTTTGAGACAGTACATTTTGTCAGCACTTTAAGAAAAGAAAAGAGCAGATGCTGAAATCCTGACATGGTTACCAACACATATTTCTAAATCAGCATGGTAAAAATACTGTAAGTGTCACAATATTGTATCACTCATTCAAAGTTGGCCAAGACGTGTGCATATGCTGCATCTGAAAATGTGATTGCTGTTTGGTCACTTAGTCAGTTGCGTTAGAAAGAGAAAGTCAAGTAAATTAATAATAAATGAAGTGCAAATGAGCCAAGCCACGCTAAAGGTTATTTACAAGACAACACAAAGCAAACAAAGCTCAATCTAACTAGCTTGAGAAAAGCAACTAAATATTCATAGATTGGCCAAGAGGTCATCAATTTCCATCATGAGTATTTTATTCCTAATATTGACAAATGCATAATAAGAAGAGATGTAACAAGGAAGGAATATAGCAAGCAATGAATAGTTTAGCACCCAGTAATAAGCATTTCAAAGTAAAATACAAACCAACCCACATAAGTGCTAACTTGTCGAGCGTCACGCCGTCTGAAAATCATAGAGTTGGTAGCAAACTGTGTCATTTGCTGCTCTGTGGTCTTAAGTTGTAGTGACATTTTAATTACTAGTGTTATATTAAAAACAAACTCCTGATAAGTTCTCTTGGAAACGATCACCTGTTGTTACATATCAAGCAACGAAGAAAAGAAACCACATGTGAAATTACCAGCTACTCCTCCAGGCATTTTAAAAATGAAAAATCACAGAATCCCCATATTGCCCACAAGATCATGAGTGACACAGTCCTTAGTGCAACAATGTATACAAATGCAATAATAACCACTGCCGGTAGAAATAACACAAATGGCTCATAGACAATCTTCATTATTCCATTTGATACAGTTGGACACACACAAATTAACATCCTTAATCAAGCAAGGGAATGATAGAGCATCAGGGAAGACATCAAGTTGGCCAAACGTGAATACAGTTCAATAGCTGAGACAGATGTTAGAGTTGCTGGATAACCCTGCAGGAAACCACTGTTTTATTTTCCTGAATAATACTGCTCTTAAAAACTGAATAATGGCTGAACATAGGCAGAACAGATCAAAAGGGAAACCCCAGATGCAGCTTAATATAGTGACAAGTGGAAATACCCAGGCAGGGGGTCATTGTGTAGGAGTTCAGCCTAATTGTGAGTTGCTGTAGATTACAACATGTACATCATTGAAGAATTCCTCTTAATAGCTTGCATTATCTTGTGCTCTTGCTGCACTTGCTGAATCTGTTGACATTTAAGCTGTAGCTGCTTCTACGCTGACTTTAAAGACACACTTCTTAACTTAACCCTTTAACGGAAAATCCCTTGAATGGTCTGTACCAAGGATGCTGTAAGCAAGGGGTTAACACACAGAAGAAACACAGTGTACAGAGTTTATCTGCCATCATCATCTAAGATGAGCGTTCAGAGCGTTTTAGCATAGTCTTTGTCACAGTCAGTTTCTTATTACATTCATAATGATAAGATGACTTTGCTAATCCTACCTTCCATGCCAGCTGCTTTTTGCTTGTCACTCCATCATGCCAATAAGTTGGCTGCTGTAACAAATCAAGATAGTGCAAAACAGCATCTTTTCCCTGCATCTGTCATCTTCCACAAAGCATTCTATTACTGCCGACTGCTGGGAACAAGAAAGTCTATTTGAATTCCAATAGCTCCCCTCACGCATGATTCAAGTTAGGTTAGGTGAGCATGCCTAACATGATTCTCACCGTCATTTATTATGCAGCTGCTACACCGTCGGTGTGGTAACCAGTGACTTAATCTGATACGTCGGGCTCACGAAGCTAATTCTTGCTGCAAGCTCACATAAGCAAAAAAAAAAAAAGAAGAAGCAGCGTTCATTTAACGAGTATTCCTCTTGTCGGAGCCACACAGGCACTGCCTCTGCAAATCTGTTTTAAATCCCACGATTCTTCTAGCTCTATTGGCTGGCACGACTTGGAGCTGGCCAATTTTTTATTTTTTTCCTTATAGGAGGAGTGGCTTTCTGTATTACTTGCTGTAACAGCCAGATATACGCTGATAATCCAAGTAAACTACACAGTGATAAAATCAGGAGTCGTCACAGATCATATGACTTGTTGGATATTCTGCATCCTTGGTTGCTGAGGCAGTCCTTCATCATAACTAGGGGAAAGTGGATCGCTGGCAGAAGAAGATGCTTCACAAGGAATCAAGGCAAAGATGTAATTACACAATGCTGATGTAAATCTAAAGCAGAATAAAGGTTGAATGTCATGTATCCCTTTAACTTGGAGAAGCAATGAGTGACAGGAGTGACAGGCAAGATAAAATGGCTAATTAACATTCCATCAGGACATCAAGCAGCAAGACCCATCGCCAACGGTGGTGACCTACATGGTCAAAAATCACAGACACTTATGCCATTTATCATGCGTATCAAAGAATTAAAAAATATGTTTCTAATGCCATCTATGGAAACTCTGAAGTATTGTATGTGAAAAGGATTATTTTACAGACTGCAAAGAAATGGATTGAAGTTGAAAGTCCCTTGATTGTCTGAACACTGCTCTCATGGCTTTTATGGAGGAGATACTTGCTATTAGGGTATATTAACACAGCAAAATCTTCAATGAATGAAAATTAATTCTCTTCATGACACTAGCCATTTTGACAAAATGAATCGATTTCTGCATTCACATGACTGAGACACGCAGAAAATTCTAAAACAAATCAGCTGCATGTGAAAATAATCTTTAAGATATTTTATTGCATTATAAGAACTTTATTAGGTCCGATCGCTGAACGGTAGGTTTTCCCCTGACTTGAAAAGAAACAGCTGCAGTGTAACATGTTGATAAGCAAAGTGGCTAGATATACAAATGTGTATGTAGTATGAATGAGTGGCAAGGAGCCTGGTCATTGTAAACAGTCTGGTCAATTTGATGAACTTAGGAATGCATCAAATGTATTTCTGTCATTTACATCTAGCTATATAATCAACTAATTCTATCTGTTTGTAACGCAAATCCGCATCGCTGATTGGTCATGCCCGGCCAGTCGCGACCAATCAGCGAACGGTGCAGTCCGGCCACGAATTGGCGTGGCATTTGAACCACGCACGCCACTGCTACCGTCGTTAGCTGCGGGTCATCTCTTGCCATACGGAAGTCAGCGGCGACGCAGCAGAAATACCCCGACTGGCACTAGCAATCTCGCTCAGTGTGACACGCCGCAGCGACCAGGCCCCGATGTGAGATCGCTGATCGTGTCATAATGGGGGTACCAACATCACAAAGTATTCACTGATCTCAGGGAGACCAGTCCAAGAAAACACTGCGGGCAACTGGCTAAAGCGCTCAAACACAGTGAATTCCTAGGCACATTGCCCCCTGGGAAATATGAATATGCAAATAAGTCTGTGGAGCCTCGGTTAGGAGTCTCAAACACAGGACTAGCCAGATATCCTTCCAGGGAAGGACCCAGTCAAGGGGTGGCTCCTTGCGGAGAACACCATAACCACCATGTTAAGTGGCCCTTTTAGTCAATATCGAGCTCTTTTACAAGCTTAGAGATATGACAAGGGAATACCAAGACCAGGTATCCATCCACAGACAGCTGTTTCGGGGTGTTACCCCTCATCAGTGTGGAGTAGGATTCTGGCTAGGTGGAAGCAAGGCCTAGTGGACCAACATCACAAAGTATTCACTGATCTCAGGGAGACCAGTCCAAGAAAACACTGCGGGCAGCTGGCTAAAGCGCTCATCACAGTGAATTCCTAGGCGCATTGCCTCCTGGGAATTATGAATATGCAAATAAGTCTGTGGAGCCTCGGTTAGGAGTCTCAAACACAGGACTAGCCAGATATCCTTCCAGGGAAGGACCCAGTCAAGGATATTGACTAAAAGGGCCACTTAACATGGTGGTTATGGTGTTCTCCGCAAGGAGCCACCCCTTGACTGGGTCCTTCCCTGGAAGAATATCTGGCTAGACCTGTGTTTGAGACTCCTAACCGAGGCTCTACAGACTTATTTGCATATTCATAATTCCCAGGAGGCAATGCACCTAGGAATTCACTGTGTTGAGCGCTTTAGCCAGCTGTCCGCAGTGTTTTCTTGGACTGGTCTCCCTGAGATCAGTGAATACTTTGTGAAGTTGGTCTACTAGGCCTTGCTTCCACCTAGCCAGAATCCTACTCCACACTGATGATGGGCAACACCCTGAAACAGCTGTTTGTGGATGGATACCTGGTCTTGGTATTCCCTTGTCATATCTCTAAGCTTGTAAAAGAGCTGGATATTGACTAAAAGGGCCACTTAGCATGGTGGTTATGGTGTTCTCCGCAAGGAGCCACCCCTTGACTGGGTCCTTTCCTGGAAGGATATCTGGCTAGTCCTGTGTTTGAGACTCCTAAGTGAGGCTCCACAGACTTATTTGCATATTCATAATGGGGGTACCGTCACACTTGGCGATGCTCCAGCGATAATTACAACAATATTACCTGTTAGGGACTCGCGACGGTAGCCGCACAGATGTCAGCGGCGATGCAGCCTGGAGATGACCGGTCATCTCCCGGCTGCTCACAGCGGAAGTACCCTGACCGCCATATTGGAACACCCAAGTTATGGGTATTCCGATATGGCGGCCAGGATTCCCCCGCCAAATCCCCGGGACAATGACCAATGACCTCAATACTACGCCCTAGAGTGATAGGGTCCCAACGACCGCCATATCGTTGCTGCATCACTGCTGAGATCTGACTGTTTGACATCTCATCAGGGACCAAGTAGTGACGCTACAGCGATCCCTAACAGGTCGTATCGTTGTCGGGATTGCTGGAGCGTTGCCAAGTGTGACGGTACCTTACTGATCGCTCATTTCATTATTTTTAAATCTTCATAAATAAACTACATACCTATTCTAGAATACCTGATGCATTAGAATCTGGCTACCATCTAGTTTCTAATAAATATTTAAAGAACCACTCCAGTGGGTTTTTTCTCCACAGCTGGAGTGATGCTTTGAATCAAAGTCTCTTCCCCCAGTCCCCAGTCTTATAATAATCATACTGTGGCATGTTCACCTTTTTCAGCATTGCTTCCATCCCATGGTTCCAACTTCTTTCTAACCGGTCGAAAGTCAGATGTTACAGGCACAAGCTCTCAATACAAGTCTATGAGAGCAAGGAGAAACCCATGAAACACTGGGCCAGTTAGTAGGTCACAAAGTGCATGAGACCAACATGAGCGATGCTGATAACAGGTGAAGATGGTGGAAAGTGAGTTTAAGAACGGAACAGGGATTTAGATTTAAAGCACAACTTCAATGGTGGAATAAAAAAATAACTAGTTGTTCTTTAATAGATTGCACACAAGTGTTTTCCCACTCATTTTTTAAGCAGACCTCTGATCAGCAAAAAAAGATGCAAAGTAGAAATGAGCAAATCTTTGGAAATTCAAATTCACCAGCTTTGCAGAATTTTTTCAGTTTTGAAGGTGAATTGATTTGAATGGAGATAAGTAGATTGAGCTGCAGAGGATCACATTTGAAATTTCCTGAAATTGGTTTCACGCAGCTTTCAACTCCTTCGATTTGCATTCACAAAAAAAAAAAAATTGCCCGGCACCTCGTGACAACTATGCTAAAGACAGGGTTGGACATAACATTGATGTAACCTATGCAGTTGCACAGGGGCCTAGTAGATAAGTGGGCCACTGCCTCCTTCAACGCAAATAGAATTGTGCATTATAATGATACTTTTTACTATAAAGTAATCTATATCGTTATTGTGTAGTGGCCCTCTTCTCTCAGTGTCTACTTGTGGGAGTGGCGCCGGGCATTAGACGAAGGCAAGGGTGAGCCCATGCAGCCCTCCAGGAGCAGTCCACACTTTGGCCACCCACAGTACAAAAGGGGTTAACTAGTCTAACCAGTAATGTGATTTCTCAAGGGAAAAAAGATGGATTGCTCTCAGTGATAGAAGCAATGATTATCTTGTAGTTGTGATACCTTTTAATGGCTAACAAAAATAAATAATGGATGTTTCGAGACTTCTTACATCTCTTCACCAGGCACGGTATAACTATAGCCGAGTCTTGAAAGCTTGCTTCTGTGTAACATCAATTATTTTATTTTTGTTAGTCATTAAAAAGGATCACAACTGCAAGATTATTATTTTTTCGCACTGAGAGCAATCAATCTTTGTTCAACTGTCTAAATGATACCAAACCTTTCTTCTTCCCAGGGGAAAACATGTATACAACCCTTTGTTTAAGTATAAATGTTTTTTTACTTGTATAATTGCGCAATTCTTGCTAAGCAGAAATGTTACAGGCACATTTTGTGATTGTTACAGGAACCACATAGCTTACATTACCTTGCAATCTAACTGCAGACTACCCCCCTGGCTCTGTTATCTCTAGTATTACGTTTACGTTTTCCATTTTCCCAACTAACATCACAGATATGCACAGTAAAGTAAAATCATCTAGCAAATCTTTTATCCTGTCCCACCCACAGGAATTTGTTCTGAATAACTACTAGGATTGCCATCGGACAAGGCTCATTCACTATTGTGTCTCAAAGGTCCAGAAACCTGAGCCTCAGTCAAATGGTCCTTCAAGCTGATACTTGAGGAAGTCAGTTGCTGCCTGGGGATTCTCCCAAAGTTTCTGTCTTGGGCCATGTGGGTGGCTAGTCTGCACTGACCATTTTCTTTTGCTGAATTCCACATGTCCAGGGTCTTAATCACTTC
Source organism: Allobates femoralis (assembly GCA_033576535.1). NCBI lineage: Eukaryota > Metazoa > Chordata > Amphibia > Anura > Aromobatidae > Allobates > Allobates femoralis. The sequence continues at coordinate 471,408,493 of JARQOC010000002.1, read as the reverse complement.
TTGCCTAGCAACAACCAGGGAGCAGTTATTCCAACACCTGCCACTAGATGGCCACAACTACACACTTTTCATAAAATTTCCACATATCACACTGAAATACATTATTCATCATATTACAAAAGTCATCGCATAAATTCATTGCAAATGGTCATCACAATTCACTTCAATCTTACTTTTTTATAACTTATGTCTTCAGGAATCAGGGTAGGCGGGTCTGACACCCTCATACTCACACTTGGCTGAAGCATCAGAGAGTGGGCTAATACCATTCTGCATTGCCGCAGGCCTCCCAATAATGCCTGACAGTTATGACATATTGACTTATTCCCGATTTTCAAAACTACAGTGATAGTTGGTCCTAGCACAGTTTGTACAACATAGTCACTTTACATCTCCAGAGACACTGTTTAAGTCTCTCTCTTCTGTAGATTTTAAGCTCTCATTGTAAGTTGGGTCTTCTCTCTCACGAAAACTGAACAGAAGGTATGGGAGCCCAAAAATTATACATAAATTAACTTTTAATATGTAAACATTAAAAACAGGGTACACCTGTAGACACAAAAGATACAGTAAAAATATATACACACGTGTGCAAATCTCAAAGGTAGACCTTAGGTACGTATATGTAGCAGATAATCCTGGTGTCTAACCTTACCTAACAACGAAGGTTACACTCTAAATTTTATTGATGCCTCTGTACTTCGAAGGCTTTCCCTCCTCTATCCCGGCCTATATCTAATACTCAACTAAGGCAGTGATACAAAGCAGTAAGAAAATCAAGCAGATATGTTTTATGTGTAATTGAGCTAAACCACACTTAGAATAGCAAGGAAAATGCAAGGTTGTGAAAAAATGCTACCTTATATCTCAGAGGATCCAAATCAATATATAGGGTTCCCTAGAAATGGGGGTGCAAAGTTCCTATTCTCATGCACATACACAACAATAGGTACATATGATGTAAACTGAGGACAGCTGAATATAACAGATATAGTAAAATAGTCCTATGCAGGGGCGGACCTACCATGGTGCAGCTGGTGCAGCTGCACCAGGGCCCCGGCCGGTTAGGGGGCCCCCAAGGCTCCAGCCGCGGGTCCGGTGCCGCGGTTCCACCCCCACCCCCGCGCCTTGCACGGGCCCCTGCCTCCACTGCTGTGGGTGCAACAATCACAGTCGCAGCGGTCGGGACTGGGCCTGGGAGTGCAGGGGGGCGCACCAATATCAGCTGATGGAGCTGCACGGGCTGCCTGGGGAGCGCACTGTGGATTTGAATGTATCTATTCTCCCGCCCGGCTGCTCGCAGATCACATCAGCAGCTGCAGACAGGCCCCTGCACACTGTGTGGACGGGGTCTGCAGAGGGACACTTCACCTGCTCCTTCTGCCTCCCGGAGAGCAGATTGTGGATGGACCAGACCTCAGAAGATGCCGGTAAGCAGGAGGTCATTAATCATGGTGTGGGGCAGCAGGACGCTCCTCAGTCCGGTCAGGGTCTGCTCTGCTGAGGATCAGAGTGATTGCAGGAGTCTGTGGCAGATCAGGTCGGGCTGTCAGTGCTGGATTATCGCCTCCAGCATCACCCGACCTACAGGAAAGAGCAGACTCCTGCAATAAATCACTATGACCCCAGCAGACACCACAGACCGCAGTATACAGAGCCCTGCACTGACTGATCACATCTGAACCTACAGGACATCACATATTATTTTTTATGGCTCCATATATATGTGATGTCCTGTAGGCAGTACCAGATGTGATCAATACAGTGCATTATATATCCAGTGTGCAGATGGGGACATATACCAGTATGGGCCCATATATACCAGGTTGGAGGACATATTTACCATACTAGGAGATATACTGTATATACCAGAATGGGGAACCTATACACCAGGATAGGAGACCCAGGGGCATAACTACTGAAGTCGGGGGGGCCTGCAGTGCTTGGGGGCCCCGTTGTGCAAAGAAGCAGCCGGCCGGCTCCTGAGTGTCAGTGAAACAGGAGCTTTGGATGCACATTCATGTAACTTACCCTCTCTGTCCTCTCTCTCCTCCGTCCCTCTCTGTCCTCTCTCTCCTCCGTCCCTCTCTGTCCTCTCTCTCCTCCGTCCCTCTCTGTCCTCTCTCTCCTCCGTCCCTCTCTGTCCTCTCTCTCATCCGTCCCTCTCTGTTCTCTCTCTTCCGTCCCTGTCCTCTCTCTCCTCCGTCCCTCTCTGTCCTCTCTCTCCGTCCCTCTCTGTCCTCTCTCTGCTCCGTCCCTCTGTCTCTCCTGCTCCGTCCCTCTCTGTCCTCTCTCTGCTCCGTCCCTCTCTGTCCTCTCTCTGCTCCGTCCCTCTCTGTCCTCTCTCTGCTCCGTCCCTCTCTGTCCTCTCTCTGCTCCGTCCCTCTCTGTCCTCTCTGCTTGCTCTCTGTCCTCTCGTCTGTCCTCTGTCTCTTGCTCCGTCCTCTCTGTCTCGTCCTGCTCGTCTCTCTTGCTCCGTCCCTCTCTGTCTCTCTCTCTGCTCCGTCCCTCTCTGTCCTCTCTCTGCTCCGTCCCTCTCTGTCCTCTCTCTGCTCTTCTCTTCCTCTCTGCTCCGTCCCTCTCTGTCCTCTCTCTCTGCTCCGTCCCTCTCTGTCCTCTCTCTCTGCTCCGTCCCTCTCTGTCCTCTCTCTCTGCTCCGTCCCTCTCTGTCCTCTCTCTCTGCTCCGTCCCTCTCTGTCCTCTCTCTCTGCTCCGTCCCTCTCTGTCCTCTCTCTCTGCTCCGTCCCTCTCTGTCCTCTCTCTCTGCTCCGTCCCTCTCTGTCCTCTCTCTCTGCTCCGTCCCTCTCTGTCCTCTCTCTCTGCTCCGTCCCTCTCTGTCCTCTCTCTGCTCCGTCCCTCTCTGTCCTCTCTCTGCTCCGTCCCTCTCTGTCCTCTCTCTCCTCCGTCCCCCTTCTGTGCGTGTAGGTGTGTGTGTGTCCACTTAGCCGCCCCCTGCATCCCGCCGCCGCACCAATCCTCGCCCTCCAATGTGATCGCATCGGGCGCACATCTAGTATGTATATATCCTCCTTGAGGCTGTCTTGGGCTATATACTGTATGTTATACGAGGCTATGCTGGGCTGTATATATTACCTGGTGGCTGTGCTAGTCTATATATATTACCTGGAGCCTGTGCTTGGCTGTATATATTACCTGGCGGCTGTGCTGAACTGTATATATTAGGCTGTAATGGACTGTATATATTAGGCTGTGGGGGGGCCCCGAAAAATTTCTTGCACCAGGGCCCACTACAGTCTGGGTCCGCCCCTGGTCCTATGTATATATTTTGGATGTACAAATATTCTAGGAAACATAGAATACATTTTTACTACAGTTGAGACATAAGAACCAAAATTTAATTCTCCTTATGATGAAAGCATGCTACTTTCATGGATAGTTAACAGCCTCTTGCCTCTACGTGTTTTCTCCTGACTCATGAGTTCATCAGGAGGCTTGATCTAGAGATGGTATCCATGGAAATCCATGCCGGAATCCACAGATGTCAATGGTATGAACAGGTGAATGACCTCAACACCATAAAACCAATCCACATGCCAGGTATTACACTGATAAAAACCATACGCAGCCAGTCATAACCCCATGCCTTTCTATTTTCTAAATACTTCTGGAGAAATTTCATGTTCTTCCTGAGAAGAAAGAGTAGGATATAACATCCAATGTAGGTAAGAGCCTACTCTCAGATGAGGGGTTTATGCACTCAGGACCATATGATGTATACAGTCAAGGAGAGGTTCGGTAAAGCTGCATCCAAGATAATAGTGTTAGGTTGTCTTCTCTCTCTTGCCGGTAGAGTGTAATCTTTTAACATCAGTAAGTTTCTCTTTATTCTGTCCCCACGTGTATTTCTCAAGCAATTATGAATTTTCCAGTAGTGAGATTCGTGAAAATGTATTCATCAAAATCAGTTTTTTCTGGGGGGGGGGGAGTTGTGAAATTGGAATTTCTATAGATTTGAATTTACTGCAAAGACAAATATGACTCCTAGGTTAAGGTAAGTACATCCTTAGTGATGTCCATGTGACTTCAATAAATAAGATTATAGGTAAAAAGATGGTAACCATTTTTGATCCCTGTGCTATCACTCTTTGTACTGTGTCTTTGTTTTTTATAGTACCTGATGAAGGGAGTTCTTCACCCCCAAAATGTGTAGTGCAAGTAATAAACATTGTATTTACTATTAATTTTTTGGTGCGTTAATCCATCAGCCCATTGGGACCCATAGCTTGAAGTGCTGAACTCTAACACCATTTTAATACTTTTCTTCTCTTTGTACTAATCTCATCATGTATGCGGGGGGAGGTTGTCAGTGCTGCAGCAGGCTGGAAGAGAGGAAGTCCATACAAGGGCATTGAACTATGTGACCACGTCACTCGGTGCCCAAGGAAGTTCTTACTTATCAAACAGTCTGTTCACTGTGTCACTTCAAAATACACACCAGAGTTGTGCAGGGGTGCACACAGTGGTGTAACTTGAAGGTCATGGACCAGATGCTAAAAATTCAGTGGGGCCCCCAATTATTGCAAATCTTACATAGCATTAGTCTTTTTCTATAGACCAAAGGGACTTTTGGGGCCCATTAAGCTCCCAGGCCTGGGTGCAATTACAACCCCTTGTAGTTACACCCCGGGTGTGACAACCATCCGCTGTGAAGCTGAGCTGCTGGTAAGGCAGCACCCCGAGAAACCCCGAGACCCTTAACCCCTATACAGGGATCTGGAATTATAGCGGAGCCCAGGGGGTAGCTGCCTATTATGAGCAACAGAGCAGGGAAGGTCGCCAGGGGAAAAAATCAAGACCCGAAAAACAAAGTCAGAAGTCCGAGTCAAAACCGAGAGGGCAGCGAAGGTACAAAATCATCAGGCAGTAGCAGAGTCGAGAATCCAGGCAAGGGTCAAGGGCAAAACCAAGAGGGCAGCTGAGGTACAAAATCGACAGGAAGAAGCAGAGTCAGAAATCCAGGCCAAGGTCAGAGACAAAACTAAACATACACTATATCACTGGGGAACCAAAACTATATCTGGCGGCCTGCAAGACAGGCTCCAATGTATTTGAAGGGCGCGGTTACCTCCCATAGGCTGGAGCTCACAGCCCGATGACCTCATCCGGACCGCCCCTAGATCCAGGCCAGATGGAGATGCACGACTGGCTCCACCCACGCCACCTCTGACAGAAGAACGCAGGCTGCGCCTAACGGACACCTCTGCAGGGCCCGCTCCTCTGCGACCAACACCACCCAGAGGGGAAACACAGCGGCGCTCAGCGACAGTGGCAGACGTCGCGGGAGCAGTTCCATATGAGGACAAGGCCCTCCTGTCACCGGTGCCACCAGCCGAAGGAATCCGGATCCTCCCAGCGGGCGAGGCAGGAACACCGGCCACCGAGTCCAATGGCGATGTGACACCGGGATGCACAACTCAGATAGGTGAGTGTGGTACTAAGAGGCCTTCACAGAAGCGCTATCCTGTCTTTTAATTAATTTTTTTTATTTCTTTCTCTCTCAGTCTCTTTGTAAAGATGTGAGCTGTTACATCTAGTGATGGGGGGAGCCCCCCAATGCATGGGATCAGTGGGTTTGCCCGGACCTTTTTGTTTGCGTCCAAACCCCGAACTTAAACTTTACAGTTATGAGATGGGGCGGGAGACTGTAAAATAAAGCATATAGTTAAAAAAACATTATCATTATACTTACCAGGTCCCTCAGCAAGATTTCTGCCATATTGCTGCTCTGACTGCATCTAATCTCAGGGTCGCTCATTAACTTCCAGGGATATTAACTGCACTGCTGAAAACTCTGCAGTTCTCCACAATGTTCGCGGTGATGTCAGGGGTCACCTGAGTTGATGGCTTAACTATGAACTCAATTGACCTCTGACTGTCACTGTCAGTCTCAGCCTGCTTGTTGCTCTGTACAGATGCTTGTCTATTCAGAGCGATGAAGCAGAGCTGACATTGCTGTGCCTGTGGTCGGACTTAGGGTTTTTTGTACTTGAGATGGAGTCATTAAATGTGTTTTTTGCTTTATTTCTAACAAAAAAAATTGTCTCTGTGTTGTGTTTTTTATTTCTAAAAATTCACGGTGATCAGGTCTATTTTGGCTTGACATCATGAATTTTGGGCTTAGTACCAGTTGAGAATACAAAGCTGGTATTAACCCCATTATTACCCTGCATGCCACCCCCCACCAGGGCTGCTGGAAGAACCAGGTAAAGCACCTAGGGTGCTGAGATGAATGTGCAATTTTCAGGGGCAGCTTTCGGTGGCAGTTTTCAGCATGGGGGCCCAGAATGCTTGGGCTTTACCACGCTGAGACTCCCAGCCCCCAGCTGTCTGGTTTTACCTGGCTGGCAATCAAAATGTGGCGGAAGCCCACACATTTTTTTAAAGTATTTAATTAAATAATTTTAAAAATATTGGGCTTTACTGTATATTGAGTGCCAGCCAAGGTAAAGTCAGGCAGCTGGAGATGGCAGCCCCTAGCTGTCAGCTTTATCTGCAATGAGAATTAAAGATAGCATGAAGCACTACTTAATTTTTTAAACTTTCTTATTTTTAATTTACTATGTTGCCAGTCAATCCGTGTAGGGCCCAACAGCCAATCACAGATGGTATCACAGACTATAGGCATATGTGATTGGCTGCTGGAGTAACCTGAAACCAGCCCATACATACTAGCATCTAGAATGCATGGGTAGATTCCATGCTACTCTAACAGCCAATCACAGAGGCCAATTCTTTGTCACATCATCTGTGATTGGCTGTTTGGTCCATCACACATATAGTAGTATAAAAATAAATAAACAATTAAAAAAATGATGTGGCATTCGGCGGTATATTTGATTCTAAGTGCAGATAAGGCAGAAAGCTACAGGCTGCCACCCCCCGCTTTCTGACTTTATTTTGTCTGGCAATCAAAATGCAGGAAAGCCCAATACTTTTTAAAAAATATTTAAATAAATAATTAAAAAAATGTGTGGGGTATCACAATATTTTGATCAACAGAGAGGTAAAACCAGGCAGGTGGTGGCTGGGATTCTCAGCGTGGTAAGGCCCAAGCCTTCTGGGCCCTCCTCGCTGAATACCACTGCCCACAGCTGCCCCTGAAAATAATGCATTTATTGTTGCGACATTTCCATGCGCTTTACCCCCAACTCTTTCAGTGGCCCTGGTGGGGGGGTGGCACACTGAGTAATATGGGGTTGATACCAGCTTTGCATTCTCAGATGGTACTAAGCCCAAAATTCATGATGCAAGCCATATTAGACCTGGCCTCCATGAATTTCTAGTAAACATTAAAAAAAAACAGCACAAAGAAAAGTTTTTTATTAGAAATAAAACAAAAAACATATTTAGGGACATCATCTTTATTAGAAAAAAAATGTATCTGTCTGACGTAGCCCAGGTCTTCCTACTTCAGCTCTTTTACATGTCTCTGCTAACAGACAAACACTGTCTGCTGGCAGAGAGAGCAGGCTCAGAATGACACAGCCGAGTGCTGTGTGTGGACCTGAAACCAGCCCATACATTCTACCATACTTGAAGGTATGGGCTGATTGCAGATTACTCGAACAGCCAATCACAGATGCCCATTGTCTCTGACAGCATCTGTGATTGGCTGTTGTAGCAGGCAGTGATGTGAATATCCTAGTAGATAATAAGCAGCCCGGAAGTAGGTGAAGTGCCGTGTAATGGCAGGATGGCAATGCGCAGGTAGTGGGACCCGGTAAGTATAATGATAATGTTTATTAATTATATGCTTTATTTTACAGCCCTGGACCCGAACTGTACCACAGGGTTCCCAGGGAAACCTGTGTTCGGGATCTGTGCACAAACACTAGATATTTTACTGTTCGGGTTCACCCATCACTAGTTACATCATCTCATTAACCTTATTAACAACCAAATGGCTGCTGTATACCCTATTTCTGCATTTATACAAGCTATGAGTGTCCCTCCTGAATGATTGTTCTATACCAAGTTATGTGATAGCTGAAAGCTATTATGGAGAAGCCTGTTCAGCCACATCCCACATCACATAAACCTCTCTGACTGATGCTATCTTTTGCAAAGTGTAAATAAGCAGTTGACATATTATCCAATTGTGGAAAAAATTCAATTCAAAAGTTCAATGAATGTGTAAAAATTCCACATGAATTTTATTTGCATCAATTTGATTTTCTCATGTCTTCTGCATGGGCATGTCAAATTAGGCCCAATTTTCTGATCCAACTCATAAATTGTAATGAATTTTTCATTAAAAGGATTGTCCACAACTCGGACAACTGTTTCTCAATCACAATGTTTTCAAGTAAAATAATAACATAGCTGTAATGTAGTGTACAACTCCTTTATTTAAATATACATCAATTAGATACCATTAATGTTACATCTGTATGCTGTTCATTACAAATATGGATAAATAAAAAAAGAAAAGATCACATCAGCTCACTAGAGACAGACTTGAGCCAATCTATTCAGAGGGCCATGCACAGAAATAAATTTGTGTCCTGATCCTGAGTAAGGCTATGGTCAGACCAGCGTCAGCCATAAGGGTGACAAATACGTTTAAAACTTAGGCCATGTTCACACACATGAGTTTTTTTGACCATCTCTGCGTTTTTGGGCTGTTAAAAAAAACGCAGGTGCGTTAACGCAGGGTACATTTGAGTGTAGCTGCGTTTTTCAGCTCCATTTGCGTTTTTTACCCCTAGTCCAAAAAACGCTGCATGCAGCGTTTTTGGGTGCTGTAAAAAAACGCATGTGCGTTTTTCCAAAAGTGCATGCGTTTTTTTAACATGGGGCCCTATGGGAAACGCATGCAAAAACGCATGGTACATTAGTACCTTTTAGTGCCATTCAAAAACGCATGCGTTTCCCATAGGGGCCCATGTTAAAAAAAAACGCATGCGTTTTTGAAAAAACGCACATGCGTTTTTTTAACATGGGGGCCCTATGGGAAACGCATGCATTTTTAAAAGGCACATTTATGCACCCTGCGTTAACGCTTGCGTTTTTGCCTGCGTTTTTGGTGAAAAAATGACTAAGTCCAAAAACGTGGCAAATCCTTTCAGACACACAAGGTACATTTTTAAGCACCCTTAAAAAAACGCAAGTGCTTTTAAGAGTGCTAAAAAAAACGCAAATTGAGTGTGAACAATGCCTTAGTTAGTTTCTGGCAACCCAAGCACATAGCGTTAACGTGCTGTAATGCTGTACTCAGGCTGCATATACTTCCCTATAGTTACCGGATGCCTCGCGCAAACGGTTTTCTGCATTTTCCTGTGCACTCAGCAAAATCGCGTAGCCGGTCCTTCTGTGTGGAGCCGGCGGCTGCGCGAGGCATCCGGTAACCATAGGGATGTATATGCAGAATGTTAATGCTATACGGTCAAGCTGCCAGAAAATAAGTTTAAGGCTACGTTCACACATTGTGTATTTTGGTGCATAATCGTGCTTTTTACTGCGTTTTCTGCTTTCACATGCGGTTTTTGCTGTGCTTTTTTACATGCGTTTTTTGCAGTGAAACACAAGTCTGGATACTCAGTCCAGCAAACCCTATGGGTTTTGCCAAATTCCATTCACATGCTGTGCTTTATTTTACGCGCGTGCTTTCACTGCAAAAATGTGCCCGTAAAAAGAATAGCCATGTCAATTCTTTCTGCTTTTGTCTCTGCGCTTTTCCATTGCCCACATAATAAAATGGGCTTTAAAAAAGTGCAGAGCAATACGCAATACGCAGAGAAAAATGCAGTGTGTGAATGGAGCTGCATTTTACTCATAAGCAGCGCATAAAAAAGTGCAAGTGACGAAAAAGCTGAAAAAATATGCAATGTCTGAACGTAGCCTTAAACGGATTCCTCAGCCTTATGGCTGTTACTGGTGTGACCAAAGCCTAAGGACTGCTGAGTAGAAGTCAGGCATTAGGCAAGATAAATAACACACAATATTTTTCAGACTGTAAAATGCACTTTTTCCCCAAAAATCTTTGAAGAAATTAAGGTGTCTCATAATATGAATGTACCAGGTTGTAGCTGAAGGAGGGGTGGCAGCGGCATAGGAGCAGCTCATAAGAGGCAGGAGTAGGGTCACAGGACAGGTGGCATGAGCTGATGCTAACGCTGTGCCTGCCATTTAAGAAAATGAAAATTCACTGGTCCTATGCCTAGAATCCCCAACACCTCTCTGCACTGAAGCCGGCGATGAGATATGAGGTAGGTGGGATTATGGGCATTGGGAGCAGTGAATATAAATTTTCTTTAATAGTGGGCACAGATGATCATCCAGCCGCCAGCTTACTGAAGCTGCTGGGCGATCACTTGTGCTCGCTAATAAAGAGAATGAATATTTAATGTTTCCCATGCCAATAATCATGGGCATATGAACAGAGAATATCATGGCAGCTAACATCGATGTAAGGGGGCACGCATGGCAGTGACGTCATGTGCTGCCCATCTTACACACTGAAGTCAGTTGCCAGCATCAAGCAGGAGACCATGCACTGATGGAGCAGAAGAAAGGTGAGCAGAATTGTTTATTTGTATGTATGCATGCAGCATGATGAGATACATATACACCACAATGATCCCATGATGAGAATCATATTTACCAAGATGGTCCCATAATTTATATCATATATATCTGGATTGGCCCAGGATGATGACTATATACACCAGGATGGGCGATATATAGCAGGATGGACCCAGGTTGAGAGCCATACAATCAGGATGGGCCAAGTGTGATGGCCATATAAATAAGGATGAGGGCCATTTCAACAATGAAGAGCTCATGATGAGGGCCATAAATACCAGTATGGGCCATATATACCGAAATGGGCCCAACATGAGGGCCGTATATACAAGGTTACCCAGTTAACTCTTCTTTTTTCCATTTGGGCTATGAAATCACATTCTTTAAAACTGACTAGCTGAATCCTTCTAAGCTCTTAGTAGAAAGAAGAAGTCTCTTTTTCCTGCATGAGTTGCTAGTACTGCAAATGTGGTGCCCCACTGGTCAGTCGGCCACAGTAGGGGTACTGCACCCATGACTGAGTGTGCGGTATTCCTGTCATTGGGGAGTGTAAAGTCAAATTGAGGCTCTCATCCCAGCATACCTACACCTAAAATAGGGGACCAATTGGCCACCCTTTACCAGGGTAACTGGTCCTGGTGGGAGGAGTGTTAGGGTAGAAGGAGTGGGAATTAACAGACAGAATCAGTTAAGCCTGAGCAGTCTAGTCTGAGGGACAAAGCAAGGAACAAGTCCTAGAGGTACACCACAGGGAGTGCGCCCAAAATGGAGCGGCGACCAAGACAGAAGGAGGAAACTCAGTGCCGGAAAGTCCGAGGGAATCCTGGTCCACAACAGGGTACCGGCTCCTAGTCACGGTGCAGGCGAGTCTAACCCTAAGCCGTCAATACCAGTGGGTCGTTGGTTTGCCCAGCAGCCACGACCTCGTCTAGAATGAGCAGCTCCACCAGAAACACTAAACCGGGTTGAGCCCTTAAGAGAAGAAGGGTAACCTCATAGCACCTGGTAGACAAGTGGGTTGTGCAGGACAGCGCAAGGATAGTAAGGAGGTGCAAGCAAAGACACAGAGGACAGTGAAGGTACTAAGGAAGGAACACTCTGGGAGCCTCAAAGAGACTTTATACTCCTCATTGACTACCCAGCCAACTACCCGTAAAGACTGTGTAACTGTGTACCTGAACTACTAAGAACTGTAGCCAGTAAAGTATCCGCACAGAGTCAGCAAGCCTCTGGTGTATTATTCTATTAAGCTAATCCATAGAGCTGCTACCTCGACAACCAGCACAGCAGCTACACTGCCCCGGGGATCCCGCTCCGCCTGTAGGGTGCGTTATCAACTGGCTGCAATACCACCATCCCTGGCGGTCTGACAACAGCGCTGGTGAGATCATCAGAAACTGCAGGTGGCATCACGAGGCGTTATTATTTCCCGTTGTTTTGTTTTTCCCCTTTTCCAAGTGACCCCAGGGTACGGGTACGGGCAGGCCACCAGAGACATCCCCTTACAGTAAACACCCGGATACAGAGTTTCCATAGACCCCTGGGCGAGTCACTAGTCCCTGCTAGGAGGAGTAGTGGAGCAACTGGGTCAGTTGAAGAGTGGATGACTCCTGAGGGGAAAAGAGACTTCTTTTTCCTATACAGAGTTTAGAAGGATTCAGCAAGTCTGTTTTTAATCGTGTAATCTTACAGACCTAATGGAAAAGAGCAGAATCAATTGGGTAGAAATGCAAAATTAAAAATTGTACTGTAGGTACCAGTGCTATATGATAAGATGATTGCAATTTATTAAGAGGATAAAACATTTGCTGGGAATGCTATTTTAAAAAAAGGTCAGTCCAACATTTTATTCTGTAAAATCATCAGAAAACTTATCTTAGCTTTTGACTGGTGTTCTATATGACAAATTAAAATAGTTACTTTGTTATAGAAAGAAAAAGTGCACAGAGCTCACCTTTACTGCTTAAAAACCCCACATGATACACAGAATAGAAGAAGTTGCCATCAAGTGGTTTACAGTTAATCAATTTGCCATTGATCAGAAACATTTCTTTAAAACCACAACTGGCATTTGGACAGAAGTTTTGATCTACATTCCACATTATTATCAGTAACCCTGTATAATTTATTTTTCAAAGAAAATTTCTAACCTATTCTTACTTCCAATTCAAACATTCTGCCAAGTGTCAATTCCCATAAGAGCTATTTCTATCATCTTAGAATGATAATGGTATACTAATGCGTTGCATATTGTGATTAAACCTGTCTTCTTTTACCACAGTCAGTACAACCAGAAATATCTTTCCACAATTGCCCATTAGCATGCAATTTTAGATGGATCATATGTCATAAGGGAACAAACAGTACATCTGCTGAAAATATCTATCATTTTTCTTACTTTTTTTCTCAATAGGATTGATATCCAGTGAGCCCATAGCCATAGACCCTAGAATGTGACCATTTGGCAGACAGGCACTTTTATCTCAAATGAAGCAGTAGTGTACAAGCACGACTACCAGTCCATTCCCTACAAGCCTGCCAAGTGCTATACTTTGTATTTTCTGGCAGCACAACAAAGAATGAACAGATTGGCTGTGGTTGTCAAGATGCACACTTCCACTCTAGTCTAACAAGCTTAAAAGCTTGCAATTCTGCCAATTGGTACAAGTCACAGTGATTTCCCACCTCTCCACTGAAAATGCCTTAAACAAAATTACTAATGACCTACTTAACGCCAATGCTAACGGACACTTCCCTATCCTCCTGCTTCTTGACCTGTCCTCTGCATTCGACACAGTCAACCACTGCCTCTTATTACAGATCCTCTCTTCCATTGGTATCACTGACCTTAGCCTCTACTGGATCTCTTCCTATCTTTCCAACTGCACATTTAGTGTCTCCCACTCCAACACTACCTGCTCACCCCATCCCCTCTCTGTTGGGGTCCCTTAAGTTTCTGTCCTGGGACCCCTTCTTTTTTCCATCTATACCCTTGGCCTTGGACAACTCATAAAGTTCCATGGATTCCAGTACCATATAATAATAATAATAACAAGGCTAAAAGCATTAGGCTTCAGAGCCCAAAAAATGGGTAGACGTAAACAATAAGTGCATACAGCAGGTATTATAATTATTAGTTTTGTGATATTATTGTAATGATTAACTTTGCATTGTTAAATTATGCACCATTCATTTCTGTTAACTAATTACTGATTTAGTGAATGGCCTTACATCAGATGCTGGCTTTGAGGATACACAGACATTTAGTAGCCTATCTAAAAGACTGGCTATGTGTATATATATATATATATAATTATATATATATTATGCGCAGTGTATATCTAATATAATATATATATATATATATGGATATACATATATGTACATCTATATACATATTATCACTTTAGTGAGGAAGTGAAAATTCTTTAATACCACCCAATAAGGATAGTAGTTCTTAAAGGCATAATCAACTCTTTAAAAAGCCTTTTAATATGACCTATGATTTGTGGCAGATCAAAGCCCCAACTGCAGACGCTGCATTTCAGGGTGACTGTCCCTCATCAGTACAGTGTGTGGGAGTTCTGATCTGGGTGTATGAGAGGCTAAGGCAAGGTCTGGGGAACTAGCTTTCTTCCTTATGGAGAGGAATCTGACTGCCACCATAAGGAGAGAGATAATCTGATAAGGAGAATTATAGCCACAATGCTCTTCTGGGAAACATGCAAATCGTCAATTTGCATATTTCCCAGAGGAGCATTGCGACTATAAGTCTCCTTATGGCGGTAGGCAGATTCCTCTCCATAAGTTAGAAAGCTAATTCCCCAGACCCTCATCATACAGCCAGATCAGAACTCCCACACATTGCACTGATGAGGGGCAGTCACCCTGAAACACAGAGTCTGCAGTTTGGGGTTACGATCTTGCACAAGTCCTAAGTCATATTAAAAGGCTTGTTAAAGAGTCGATTAAGACTTTAAGGGTTGCTACCCTTACTGGATGGCGTTGAGTTTTTTTTACATCTTAATCGAAGATGACAATTTGCGTATTTTCCAGAGAAGCATTTAGGCTATAAGTCTCCTTATGAGCTTATATCTCTCCTTATGGCGGCAGGCAGCTTCCTCTCCATGAGGTAAAAAGCTATTTCCCCAGAGCTATATATATATATATATATATTATATATTTAATATATATATAAATTATTACACCATGTTCCAAATTATTATGCAAATGTTCTTTTTCTCTGATTTTCCTAAATGGTTGGTACAAATGACAGTCAGTGTAATAAAAGTCATCACCCATTAGAGTATACATCAAATTTTATTGAAGAAATCTCTCAATGATAACATTATAATCTTCAAAATTAAAAAAGCTCTAAATGCACTGTTCCAAATTATTAGGCACCATAGAATTTCTAAACATTTGATATGTTTGAAAGAACTGAAAATGCTCATTTGTTGAATTTGCAGCATTAGGAGGTCACATTCACTGAAATAAAAAGCTATTTAACTCCAAAACATCCTAACAGGCCAAGTTACATGTTAACAGATGAACCCTTCTTTGATATCACCTTCACAATTCTGCATCCATTGAACTTGTGAGTTTCTGGAGAGTTTCTGCTTGTATTTCTTTGCATGATGTCAGAACAGCCTCCCAGAGCTGCTGTTTTGAAGTGAACTGCCTCCCACCCTCATAGATCTTTTGCTTGATTATACTCAAAGGTTCTCTATAGGGTTGAGGTCAGGGGAAGATGGTGGCCACTCCATGAGTTTATCTCCTTTTATGCACATAGCAGCCAATGACACAAAGGTATTCTTTGCAGCATCAGATGGTGGCATTCTCATGCATGAAGATGATTTTGCTCCTGAAGACCATTTTTTGCTTTTTGTACCATGGAAGAAAGTTCTTAGTCAGGAACTATATATACTTTGCAGAGGTCATTTTCACACCTTCAGGAACCTTTTAGGGGCCTACCAGCTGTTTCCCAATGATTTTTAGATGAGCTACTAAATTTCTCTGTATCCTCCAAGCCAGCATCTGATGAAAGGCAATTCGTTAAATCAGTAATTAGTTAACAGAAATGAATGGTGCATGATTTAACAATGCAAAGTTAATCATCACAATAATATCATATTATTATTTTTGTGATATTATTGTGATGATTAACTTTGCATTGTTAAATCATGCACCATTCATTTCTGTTAACTAATTACTGATTAGTTAAACTAGTTACTGATTAGAAAAAAGTAATTAGTCAGCCACCAATTGTGCAAATTCTCCCACTTAATACTTATTTTCTACCTAAATTGAAAACAAATTATTTCCAAATCAGACAATGTGATTTTCAGGATTTGTTTTCTCATTTAGGGTGGCTTCAGACTGCGGTCAGGTCCGGTCGGGTGTGCATCCTGCCGCAGCTGCCGCTGCTGATTATTCAGGACCTGAATTATAACAGCGGCATGCACCCGCTGGTATCCGGTTCCCGGATTCTCCCGGATTCTCCCGCATCAGGGCAATCGGCCCCATAGGCTCCCATGTTAAGGGAGTGCCGGATTGCCCCAGAAGGATCCGGGGGAATCCAGGAGGATCCGGGAGACACCAATTAGGTGCAAATCAGACTCCCTGGACTCAAAAACGCTGCATGCAGGAAAATCCCACTTCTCCCAGGATTCTTCCGGCAAGATGGCAGCCGGATTGCAGATAACTGCCATCTGGCTCCATCCGGCCCCATAGGATACTATGGGGCCAAAATCCGGTCCGGGGCCGTCACCCCTGACAGCCCCAGACCGGACCTGACCGCAGTGTGAAGCCACCCTTAGTCTCTCATAGTTGAGGTCTACCTAAGATGTCAATTACAGCTCTCTCGGTGCTCCGTTCTCTATGCTCCGTCCTCGCTGCATCCGGGATCCCGGCCGTCGCACGATGACGTCATATACCTGCGACGGCCGGGGATCCCGGGTGTAGCAGGACGGGAGCATGAAGAACGGAGCACCGAGGAGCGGCGCTGTGCAGAAGACCGGGATGGTAAGATACGCAGCGAGGGGGGCCCTTACAAGGGGGGAGAGTGCCAGCATTTGGGGGCATATATGCACTGCTTCCCTCTGCCGCAGGGGGGAAGCAGTGCATATATAATGAGCTGCCCCACGTGAGGGGGCCACTCATACAGCAGCCTCCCCCCGCCTCCTCCAGCCTCTACACGCCCCACCACGCAGCCTACCGTATTGACCCGTGTATAAGCTGAGGGGGAGACTTTTCAGCCCAAATTTTGGGCTGAAAAACTCGGCTTATACAAGAGTATATACGGTAATTTTTCTGAAAGACTGGTTACAAAAACAGCAAGTAATTATTAAATATACAAAGAAAACTACTGAACAAAGATACTCTTAGGGCCTTACTGAAAATGTCATGTGCTGTAGGGGGAGAATTATTAGCTTATTAGCTTATTTTATATATTGCTTCCTTTATGGAGCTAATCTCCCCTACGAGCCACTGTGCACTGTGAACCAGCTGCAAAGGCAGTATGTCCACTAGTTTAATATTATTTCCTTACATGTGTCTAGCTTCATAGAGCAAAGTTTTTTTTCCCAATGTTGTCAGTTAAAGTGACTCTATCAAAATAATTCATAATTGTTTTCATAAAAATGTTCTTTCAGCAATGTTTTTTTATATTTACATTCATACTATCTAATCTCATTTTATGTTTAAGATTATACTGGTTGCAAATACTTTCCTGCTAAAGAAACACTGAGGCAGTATGTCAAAAAGTTTAATATAAGTCCGTTACCCTGTAGCACTTTTCCCAATGACTTATTTAGACAATAATTAATAATTTATCCAGAAATGAATTGTAACCAGCGGCTATATTCTTTTCTTGGCCACTAACATGAGTCTTTAACATGAGGTAAGGCATTTAGATTTTGACAGAAGTTTATTACATCTTTTCATACTAAAAAACAGACTAAATGTTTTGACTGCACTATTAACCCCTTTACTCCTGGGTGATTTTTCAAATTTTTGTTTTTCCCTCCCCTTCTTCAAAGAGCCATAACTTATTTATTTTTCCATCTTAGTATAGATATATGAAGGCTTGATTTTTGCGGGACAAGTTGTACTTTCAGTCGAAATTATTTATTTTACCATACAGTGTACAGGAAAATGGGAAAAAAAATCGAAGAGTAGTGAAATTGCAAAAACAGTACAATTACATGTTTGTTTTTTGAGATTTTCATTCACAATGTTCGCTATATGGTAAAACTGATGCATCGGAATGATGCCTCAGGCCAGTTCGAGTTCGGAGATACAAAGCATGCATACTTTTACTGTTATCTAAGTGGTGAAGAATAAATCAGAAGTTATTTAAAAAAAAAAGAATTACGCTTTTATCGCCATTTTTTGCGACCCATAGTGTCTTCATTTTTTGGGATCTGGGGTTGTGTAATGGCTCGTCTTTTGCGGCTTGAGCTGACATTTCTAATCATACCATTTTTTGGTAGATACCGTATATACTCGCGTATAAGCCGAGTTTTTCAGCCCAAAAATTGGGCTGAAAAGTCCCCCCTCGGCTTATACGCGAGTCACTGTATACTGTATACACTGTATAAGTGTATACAGTATACAGGCCCGCCCCCATCAGTATACAGGCCCCCCCCTGCAGCACAAACCTGTAAAGGAAGAGATTAGTATACTTATCACTGTCCCGCTGCCGCTGTCCCGCCGCCGTCATCGCGCTCCTCCGTCTTCATCCGTCTTCTTCGGCTTCCTCCGGTCGGCGCAGGCAATGACGTCATTGTCTGCGCGCCACAGGAAGTCGGAAGACGCTGGGTGAAGACGGAGGAGCGCGATGACAGCGGTGGGACAGCGGCAGCGGGACAGTGATAAGTATACTAATCTCTTCCTTTACAGGTTTGTGCTGCAAGGGGGGCCTGTATACTGATGGGGGGGGGCTGTATACACCTCTGGGGCTGCGTGTATACTACCACTGGGGCTGCTGTATACTACCACTGGGGCTGCTGTATACACCACTGGGGCTGCTGTATACTACCTCTGGAGCTGCTGTATACACCACTGGGGCTGCTGTATACTACCTCTGGGGCTGCTGTGTACTACCACTGGGGCTGCTGCATACTACCACTGGGGCTGCTGTATACCTCAGGGGCTGCTGTATACTACCACTGGGGCTGCTGTATACTTCCACTGGGGCTGTATATACCTCAGGGGCTGCTGTATACTACCACTGGGGCTGTATATACCTCTGGGGCTGCTGTATACTACCACTGGGGCTGTATATACCACTGGGGCTGCTGTATACTACCACTGGGGCTGCTGTATACTACCACTGGGGCTGTATATACCTCTGGGGCTGCTGTATACTACCACTGGGGCTGCTGTATACTACCACTGGGGCTGCTGCTGTATATACCACTGGGGCTGCTGCTGTATATACCACTGGGGCTGCTGCTGTATATACCTCTGGGGCTGCTGTATACCACACTGCTGGGGGCTGTATACCTGTGCTGGGGTCCACCCTCGGCTTATACACCAGTCAATAGGTTTTCCCAGGTTTTGGGGGCAAAAGTAGGGGGGGTCGGCTTATACACGGGTCGGCTTATACACGAGTATATACGGTATATTGTTTTGATCGCACATTTTTGCATTTTATTGCAATGTTGCGGTGACCAATAAATTGTACTTTTGCCATTTGGACTTTTTTTCCTTTACGCAGTTTATCAACCTGATTAATTGATTTTATATTTTGACTAGATGGTGGCCCGATTCTAAAGAATCGGGTAGTCTAGAATCTATATAGAGTTTATTTAGTAATAGGGGAGTGCTGTGAAATTAATTGTTTGTATACAGGCGGCTCAGTGGTTAGCAGAGTATACGGTGGCTCAGTGGTCAGCAGTGAATGCGGTGGCTCAGTGGTCAGCAGTGAGTGCGGTGGCTCAGTGGTCAGCAGTGAGTGCGGTGGCTCAGTGGTCAGCAGTGAGTGCGGTGGCTCAGTGGTCAGCAGTGAGTGCGGTGGCTCAGTGGTCAGCAGTGAGTGCGGTGGCTCAGTGGTCAGCAGTGAGTGCGGTGGCTCAGTGGTCAGCAGTGAGTGCGGTGGCTCAGTGGTCAGCAGTGAGTGCGGTGGCTCAGTGGTCAGCAGTGAGTGCGGTGGCTCAGTGGTCAGCAGTGAGTGCGGTGGCTCAGTGGTCAGCAGTGAGTGCGGTGGCTCAGTGGTCAGCAGTGAGTGCGGTGGCTCAGTGGTCAGCAGAGAGTGCGGTGGCTCAGTGGTCAGCAGAGAGTGCGGTGGCTCAGTGGTCAGCAGTGAGTGCAGCACAGGCTGGAGGGGGCAGAGGCTGGAAGGGGCAGAGGAGGGAGGAGGCAGAGGAGGGAGGAGGCAGAAGCTGGAGGGGTTAGAGGAGGGAGGGGGGAAGGCTGGGGGCAGAGGAGAGGCTGGGGGTCAGAGGAGAGCGGAGGCTGGGGGGGTCAGAGGAGAGCGGAGGCTGGGGGGGCAGAGGAGAGCGGAGGCTGGGGGGTCAGAGGAGAGCGGAGGCTGGGGGGTCAGAGGAGAGCGGAGGCTGGGGGGTCAGAGGAGAGCGGAAGCTGGGGGGTCAGAGGAGAGCGGAAGCTGGGGGGGAAGAGGAGAGCGGAGGCTGGGGGGGCAGAGGAGAGCGGAGGCTGGGGGGGCAGAGGAGAGCGGAGGCTGGGGGGTCAGAGGAGAGCGGAGGCTGGGGGGTCAGAGGAGAGCGGAGGCTGGGGGGTCAGAGGAGAGCGGAGGCTGGGGGGTCAGAGGAGAGCGGAAGCTGGGGGGGCAGAGGAGAGCGGAGGGTGGGGGGGCAGAGGAGAGCGGAGGCTGGGTGGGCAGAGGAGAGCGGAGGCTGGGGGGGCAGAGGAGAACGGAGGCTGGAGGGCTGAACACTCATTGGGCTGTTGGCGGTCAGCGGCAGGGCTGGCGGCGGTTCCGGAGGCCGGCCCCGGAGTGCGGGCGGGTCTAGCTCCGTGATGGAGGAGAGTCACCGGGTGTGTGGAGAGAGCGGCAGGACTGGGAGCGGTGCCGGCGGAGGCCGCACACCGGAGTGTGGGCCGGTCTGGGCCGGTTCCCGCATGTTGGTGGGCGCACAGCAGGCTGTGTGCGGAGCCAGTGGCGGGATGACGGTCCCTGATGGAGAGTGGGCGGTGAGCAGCAGGGCTGTGGGCCGGATGTGGGTGGGCGCAGACGGGGCTCGGTGCAGGGCCGGTGGCGGGATAACGGCGAGTGGTGGCGCTTTAGCGCCCACCGCGAGGCGCTGTGCCATTTTGACAGCGGCTCGCGGTGAGCGCTATGCGCTCACCGCTCGTGGGTCTGGTACTTCCGGTTCCGGTCTTTGACACAGGGCGCAGGCCATCACGGAAGTTGAGCAGATTGGCGGGAAGTGGCCTTCGGGTTTTATATATAAGATATATATATAGCAGTACGATGGTATATGGTGGTAATTAGAGCACATGTATAGCAGCACTATAGTATATGGCGGTAGATTATAGTAAATGTATAGCAGCACTATAGTATATGGCGGTACATTACAGTACATGTATAGCAGCACTATAGTATATGGTGGTACATTATAGCACATGTATAGCAGCACTATGGTATATGGCGGTACATTACAGTACATGTATAGCAGTGCTATGGTATATGGCGGTACATTACAGTACATGTATAGCAGCACTATGGTATATGGCAGTACATTATAGCACATGTATAGCAGCACTCTGGTATATGGCAATACTGCGGTGACCGCGGTCCCCCACTCCTCCTGGCCCCCGGTCGTCCACAGTAAAAATAAAAAAATCCTCAGTGTCCGGCGGCTCGCTCCACCTCCGCCTTGTAGGTCCTACAGGCCTTTAGGACCTGTAGTTGCCTGGGCAAGCAATCAGCTGAGGAGGTGAGGGGGGGCAGGATTGTGTTGGGGGGGCAGAATGGAGCGAGTGGGGAAAGAGGATGGAGCCGGGGGGAACAGGATGGAGCCGGGGGGAACAGGATGGAGGCGGGGCAACAGGATGGAGGCGGGGCAACAGGATGGAGGCGGGGCAACAGGATGGAGGCGGGGGGGGGCAGGATGGAGCGAACGGGGCAGGATGGAGGCGGGGGAGCAAGAAGAGCGGGGGGCAGGATGGATTGAGCGGGGCAGGATGGAGGCGGAGGAGCAGGATGAAGCCGAAGGGGCAGGATTGAGCAGGATGGAGCGGGAGGAGCAGGATGGAGGCAGATGAGCAGAATGGAGCAAGCGGGGCAGGATGAGTAAGCGTGAGGGCAGGATGGAGGCGGGGGAGCAAGAACAGCGGGGGTGAGGATGGAGCGAGCGGGGCAGGATGGAGCGAGCGGGGCAGGATGGAGCGAGCGGGGCAAAATGGAGCGAGCGGGGCAGGATGGAGTGAGCGGGGCAGGATGGAGTGAGCGGGGCAGGAAGGTGCAAGGGGGGCAGGAAGGTGCAAGGGGGGCAGGATGGTGGGTTGCGGAGCAGGATGGGGTGGCGGAGCAGGATGGAGGGGGCGGGGCAGGATGGAGGGGGCGGGGCAGGATGGAGGGGCGGGGCAGGATGGAGGGGGTGGGGCAGGATGGAGACGGTGGGGCAGGATGGAGGTGAGTGGCGCAGGATGGACAGAGCGAGGCAGGATGGAGAAGGCAGGGCAGGATGGAGACGGCAGGGCAGGATGGAGATGGCAGGGCAGGATGGTGGTGGGGGAGGGAGGAGGATGTAGGGGGCGGGGCAGGATGTTGGCTGGGGGTGAGGATGGTGGTGGGGGTGCGGGATGGAGTCGGGGGGGACAGGATGGTGTTGGGGGGCAGGATGGATAGGGGGGGCAGGATGGATAGGGGGGGCAGGATGGATAGGGGGGGCAGGATGGATAGGGGGGGCAGGATGGAGGCGCTCCTCCTGACCCCCTCCGCTCCCCGCGGCACCCGTCCCTCTGGGCCTCCAGTCTCTGCGGCCGCCCTCCCTCTGGGGCTGCACACCCCCCTCCCCTTCATGGTGATAATAAAAATAAAAAAACCTCAGTGAGGATACTTACCCTGCGGCGGCTCGCTCCACCCGTCTTGTAGGTGGCAGGACAGGAGCTGTCGTTGGCTGGGAAACGGATCTGCTGGGGGTGAGTGGGCAAAGCGGGGGTCAGTGGGAAGAGTGGGGGATGAGTGGGAAGAGCAGGGGTTAGTGGGCAGAGTCATTGGGCAGAGCAGGGGTCAGTGGGCATAATCAGTAGTCAGAGCAGGGTCAGTAGGCAGAGCTGGGGTCTGTGGGCAGAGCTGGGGTCAGTGGGCATGGTCAGTAGCCAGAGGGGGGGGGGTAGGTAGGCAGAGCAGGGTCAGTGGGCAGAGCGGGGGTGAGTGGGCAGAGTGGGGGGTGAATGGGCAGAGCAGGGTCAGTGAGCAGGATTGGGGCGTCAGTGGTCAGAGCAGGGTCATAGTGGGGGGTCAGTGGTCAGAGCAGGGGTTAATGGGCAGAGTGATTGGGCAGAGCAGGGGTCAGTGGGCACAGTCAGTAAATAACAGCAGGGGTTAGTGGGAAAAATCAGTGAGCAGAGCAGTGGTCAGCGGGCAGAGCGGGGGTGAGTGGGCAGAGCAGGGTTTAGTGGGCATAGCAAGGGTTATTGGGCACAGTCAGTGGGCAGAACAGGGGTTAGTGGGCAGAGCGGCGGTCAGTGGGCACAGTGAGTGGGCAGAGAAGGGTGAGTGGGTAGAGCATGGGTGAGTGGGCACGGTCAGTTGGCAGAGCAGGGGTCAGTGGGCATGGTGAAAGGGCAGAGCGGGGGGTGAGTGAACAGAGGGTGGTCAGTGGGCAGGGCAGGCCAGGGTGAGTGGTAAAAGCAGGGGCGAGTGGGCAGAGCGGGGGTGAGTGGGCAGAGCGGGAGTAAATGAGCAGAGCAGGGTCAGTAGGCAGTGTGAGGGGTCAGTGGCCAGAGCATGGTCAGTGGGCAGTGTGAGGGGTAAGTGGGCATAGCATGTTCAGTGGGCAGTGTGAGGCGTGAGTGGGCAGTGTGCGGGGTCAGTGGACAGTGTGAGGGGTCATTGGTCAGAGCAGGGTCAGTGTGAGGGGTCAGTGGGCAGAGCAGGGTGAGTGGGCATTGAGGGGTCAGTGGGCAGAGCATGTTCAGTGGGCAGAGGAGGGTCAGTGGGCAGTGTGAGGGGTCAGTGGGCTGAGCAGGGTGAGTGGGCAGAGCAGCGTCAGTGAGGGGTCAGTGGGCAGAGCAGGGTCAGTGTGAGGGGTCAGTAGGCAGTGGGGGGTGAGTAGGCAGAGCTGGATGAGTGGCCAGTGTGAGGGGTCAATGGGGCGAGCAGGGTGAGTGGGCAGAGCATGGTCAGTGGGCATAATGGTGGGTGAGTGGACAGAGAGGGGGTGAGTGAGCAGAGAGGGGGTGAGTGGGCAGAATGTGGGTGAGGGGGCAGAGAGGGGGTGAGTGGGCAGAGTTTGGGGGTGAGTGGTCAGAGTGGGGGTCAGTGGTCAGAGTGGGGGTCAGTGGGCAGAGCAGGGTCAGGGGCAGAGTGGGGGTCAGTGTGCAGAGTGGGGGTGAGGGGGCAGAGAGGGGGTCAGGGGAAAGAGTAGGGGGGTGAGTGGGCAGAGTTTGGGGGTGAGTGGGCAGAGTGGGGGTCAGTGGTCAGAGTGGGGGTGAGTGGGCAGAGCAGGGTCAGAGAGAGGGTCAGTGTGCAGAGTGGAGGTGAGGGGGCAGAGAGGGGTTCAGGGGGAAGAGTAGGGGGGTGAGTGGGCAGAGTTTGGGGGTGAGTGGTCAGAGTGGGGGTCAGTGGTCAGAGTGGGGGTCAGTGGGCAGAGCAGGGGCAGAGTGGGGGTGAGGGGGGCAGAGGGGGTGAGTGGGCAGAGTTGGGGTCAGTGGTCAGAGTGGGGGTGAGTGGGCAGGGTCAGGGGCAGAGTGGGGGTCAGTGTGCAGAGTGGGGGTGAGGGGGCAAAGAGGGGGTCAGGGGAAAGAGTAGGGGTGTGAGTGGGCAGAGTTTGGGGGTGAGAGGGCAGAGTGAGGGTCAGTGGTCAGAGTGGGGGTGAGTGGGCAGAGCAGGGTCAGGGGCAGAGAGAGGGTCAGTGTGCAGAGTGGGGGTGAGGGGGCAGAGAGGGGTTCAGGGGGAAGAGTAGGGGGGTGAGTGGGCAGAGTGGGGGCCAGTGGTCAGAGTGGGGGTCAGTGGGCAGAGCAGGGGCAGAGTGGGGGTCAGTGTGCAGAGTGGGGGTGAGGGGGGCAGAGAGGGGTTCAGGGGGAAGAGTAGGGGGGTGAGTGGGCAGAGTTTGGGGGTGAGTGGGCAGAGTGGGGGCCAGTGGTCAGAGTGGGGGTCAGTGGGCAGAGCAGGGGCAGAGTGGGGGTCAGTGGGCAGAGTGGGGGTGAGTGGGCAGGGTCAGGGGCAGAGTGGGGGTCAGTGGGCAGAGCAGGGGCAGAGTGGGGGTGAGGGGGGCAGAGGGGGTGAGTGGGCAGAGTTGGGGGGTGAGTGGGCAGAGTTGGGGTCAGTGGTCAGAGTGGGGGTGAGTGGGCAGGGTCAGGGGCAGAGTGGGGGTCAGTGGTCAGAGTGGGGGTCAGTGGGCAGAGCAGGGTCAGGGGCAGAGTGGGGGTCAGTGGGCAGAGTAGGGGTCAGTGGGCAGAGTGGGGGTGAGGGGGCAGAGTGGGGGTGAGGGGGCAGAGAGGGGGTCAGGGGGAAGAGTAGGGGGGTGAGTGGGCAGAGTTTGGGGGTGAGTGGGCAGAGTGGGGGCCAGTGGTCAGAGTGGGGGTCAGTGGGCAGAGCAGGGGCAGAGTGGGGGTCAGTGGGCAGAGTGGGGGTGAGGGGGCAGAGAGAGGGTCAGGGGGAAGAGTAGGGGGGTGAGTGGGCAGAGTTTGGGGGTGAGTGGGCAGAGTGGGGGCCAGTGGTCAGTGTGGGGGTGGGTGGTCAGAGTGGGGGTCAGGGGCAGAGTGGGGGTCAGTGTGGGGGTGGGTGGTCAGAGTGGGGGTCAGGGGCAGAGTGGGGGTCAGTGGTCAGTGTGGGGGTGGGTGGGCAGAGCGGGGGTGAGGGAGGAGATCGTGGGTCAGTGTGCAGCGCAGGGGGATGAATAGGCAGAGTAGGTGAGATCGGGACAGGACCTTTGATGACGTCACGGTCATGTGATATGTGACTCCACCCATCATCGTGACGTCATCAGAGGTCCTCAAGCCCCATGAATAGAGATCGTGGCTGGCTGGCTGGAGGGAGCTGTGGTAAGAGGCGGGGGGGGGGGGGTGACCGGAGAGTGGAGGGTGACCGGAGAGTGGAGGGGGGCGATCGGGGAGCGGAGGGGCAGTGGTGATAGGCTGGGGGTGACCGGACAGTGGAGGGCGGCTATGGTGACAGGCAGGGGGGTGATGGGGCAGCGGGGGGAAGTGTTGTGACAGGCGGGGAGCGCGGGCAGTGGAGGATGGCTATGGTGACAGGCAGGGGGGTGATGGGGCAGCGGGGGCTGTGGGCCGGATGTGGGTGGGCGCACATGGGGCTCTGTGCAGGGCCGGTGGCGGGGATAACGGCGAGTGGTGGTGCTTTAGCGCCCACCGCGAGGCGCTGTGCCATTTTGACAGCGGCTCGCGGTGACGCGCTCACCGCTTGTGGGTCTGCTACTTCCGGTTCCGGTCTTTGTCACAGGGCGCAGGCCATCACGGAAGTTGAGCGGATTGGCCGGAAGTGGCCTTCGGGTTTTATATATAAGATAGATCAGACATTTCTGAACATGGTGATACCAAATGTGTGAATTTTTTAAATAAATTTATTTTGAATGGGGCAAGAAGGGGGTGATTTGAACTTTTGTATTTTTCCATATTTTTTTTAAAAAAATTATTTTTTCTCTATTTTACATGGCCCCTTAGGGTGCCTCAGTGCTTCACACTGCAATCACTTGTGTTCTGTAGAGATGAGCTGTAGCACATCTCTACATAACACAAATGATCACTTCTTATGGATGCTGGCGCTCACTCGTGATCCCTGATAGCATCCAGGGTCACCACAGGACCTCAGGCTCTCCAGGTGACACATTGAGATCCCGCGATGGCATCGCAGGATCCTTGATCCTAGATTGCGGAAGAGAAAATGCCCCGCACACCTCATTATTTAGTGTT
Organism: Allobates femoralis; assembly: GCA_033576535.1. Taxonomy (NCBI): domain Eukaryota; kingdom Metazoa; phylum Chordata; class Amphibia; order Anura; family Aromobatidae; genus Allobates; species Allobates femoralis. The sequence continues at coordinate 471,381,880 of JARQOC010000002.1, read as the reverse complement.
CTATGGTGTTCGACGAACATTCGTCGAACACCCCCGATTCGATGAATCGAATCGAACTAGAACACTAGGGTGGTGGCTCATCTCTAATTCACATAACCCATCTCATAATCGATCAAGGATATCATGTGACATTTTACTTTATGCATCAAGGCATCAATTAATAAGGTTGGTAAACTGCGTAACGGAAAAAAAGTCCAAATGCCAAAAGTACAATTTATTGGTCACCGCAACATTGCAATAAAATGCAAAAATGTGCGATCAAAACAATATACCGTATATACTCGTGTATAAGCCGACTCGTGTATAAGCCAACCCCCCCTACTTTTGCCCCCAAAACCTGGGAAAACCTATTGACTCGTGTATAAGCCGAGGGTGGACCCCAGCACTGGTATACAGCCCCAGCAGTGTGATATACAGCATCCCCAGAGGTATATACAGCAGCAGCCCCAGTGGTATATACAGCAGCAGCCCCAGTGGTATATACAGCAGCAGCCCCAGTGGTTAGTATACAGCAGCCCCAGAGGTATATACAGCAGCCCCAGTGGTAGTATACAGCAGCCCCAGTGGTAGTATACAGCAGCCCCTGAGGTATATACAGCCCCAGTGGAAGTATACAGCAGCCCCAGCTCCATAAAATGTTGTCTGGCTCTGCCTCTAAGTCCTCCCCTTCCTTAGAATATTGCCTGGTACTCGCTCTAGCTCCTCCCTTCCATAGAATGTTGTCTGGCTCTGCCTGTAGCTCCTCCACCCAACAGAATGTTGTCTGGCTCTGCCTCTAGATCCTCCTATATAGAATGTTGTCTGGTTCTGCCTCTAGATCCTCCTCCACAGAATTTTGTCTTTCTGTGCCTCCCCCTTCATAGAATGTTGCCTGCTACTCCATTTAGCTCCTCCCCTTCCATAGAATGTTGTCTTGTTCTGCCTCTGCTCCTCCCCTCCACAGAATGTCATTTGGCTCTGCCTCTAGTTCTTCTCCCTCCATAGAATGTTGTCTAGTTTTGCATCTAGTTCTTCCTTTAGATCCTCCCCCTTCAAAAAATGTTGCCTGGTTCTGCCACTAGCTCCTCCCCCTACATAGAGTGTTGTCTTGTTGTGCCTTTAACTCCTCCCCCTCCATATAGAATATGTAGGACTATGGGTAGTGATTTATAGTATGTGGGGTGTGCTTTATAGTATGTGGAGGGCTATTCGAGTGCTTTTTAGTATATGGAGGGTATTACCATATATGGGCATTATGACCATATATATGCTTATAGTCGACATACATACATACACACATACACACACATACATGCACTCAGCTTTATATATTAGATGAACCATCACAATGCCCCTATATAAAGTAGTAACCCCTACATAGCCTCTATATGCAGTAAAAGACCATCATATAGCCCCTAATATACCATATGATTTCCAGATAACCCCTATATACATTACGACATTCCACAATGTTTACTATATACATTATGAGACTCACTTAGCCCATACACATTATAGCCCTCTTACCTTTATTTATATGATGAGTCCTCATATAGCACCCTATAGAAAGGCACCCATCCCAAACACATAAAAACAAACATATTCACTTTGTTCTCATTTCATGGTACTCTGCTCTGGTAACAGGGGTTTCACTTCTTTTTGTGGCCAGTGCGTACATGCTGGCGCCGGCCTGGTTGTGTCACCATTCTGGTGCTGGCACATAACAAAAAATAGAATGGGAGCTCCCTAGAAGCTGCACTACCATTCTGAATTGCCAACACCAGAGCAGTGTGTAACGATCAACGATCTCACAGCAGGGGCCAGATCGTTGGTACATGTCATACAGAACGACATTGCTGTTGCGTCACGAAAGTTCGTGACGCAACAACGATCCCAATAGCGATCTCGTTAGCGATCTCTTTATGTGTGACAGGGCCTTAAGGGGTTAATGTATTGATGTATATGTCACTGTAAAGGCTCAGTTACACACACAGATAATTGTGCAGAGATTGGTTGCAGATCTCTGGTTGCAGTGAAATCATGGACACATGGTTCCATTTTGTGGCTGTATACAAATGTAACAATGTGTCCATGATTTCACTGCAACCAGAGATCTGCAACAATCTCTGCACAATTATCTCTGTGTGTAACTGGGCCTTATCTGAATTTTTTTTACTATATACTTTTCTGTTAGTGATAGTTGAATAAAGTTGAATTAAATACAGTAACAATGTAGCAGGATCACAATGAAATTTTGCCTTTGCAATTCAATAGAAAATTAATGGATGCTTTGTACTTCCTTTAAATCAAAGTCAAGCAATATTTTATAAATAGTTATTAGTTGATAATGATAATGCTATAAGATAGATCTTTCCTCGAATATAGGCTATGCAGGCTCCTGTGATCTGACATGTTTTGACAGCAGTCAGGAATATATCATTAAGGAAAGCATTTTCCATTAACTTATATACTAGTTCGGGAAAATGAATAATGATATTCTCAGCAATGCTGGAATTTGTAAGTTACTCTAAATAATGATTCTTCAGTCTTTGAATTAAAACTCAGCTTTCTACAAAAGCTATAGTGGCTGGCATCCTGCTATCTAGTATCCGGAGACAAACATATTGGCATATATCACCCAAATGTTCATTAAAATGCATTGCAGAAACGGCTACATATTTCTGTCTCAATGGCCCCTGATAGTCAAGGGTGTTTGCAAATTGTAAATCACCCACCGCTCTCGCTAGACTCATAAACTGTTCATCCATGTCCAGCCAATGAAATATATGTCAGCTATATCAGGTAGTTTTATATCCAATGAGTTTTCGATGACATGCAAGTACCCTAATAATTATGGCAACAATATTCTTTATGACAAAGCCTTTATTGATGTTTAGATTTATAAAATAAGCTTGTAAATCATATCTAAATATACTTTGCTCAGTATTTTCAGCTTTAAACATGTCGATGATGTGTACTATACTAATATCTAGACTAGAAAGAAAACCACAAGAAATACCACCAGGGGTCCCAAGTCCCAATTTGGTGAAAATATAATATTATATCTTATTTGGTGAATATATATATATTAAAAATAAGGAGAAAAATAAAACATGGGAGTCCACTGACCATAAAAAAATATCTATACGTCCCTGATTGAGATCTATCGATATCCCTACCTCACGCTGGAGGTTGGCACCCTATAATTGATGATGTGGCGCTCATGGTCTATGTGGACTTACCCTACAAAATTCCTATAAATATCCTAATATCAAAGCACCACCTATCAGAGTAAATATAAACAGATATACACGTGGTTAAAACTGTTGGCACCCCTCGTTTAATGAAAGAAAACCCCACATAGTGACAGAAATAACTTGAATCTGACAAAAGTAATAAGAAATAAAAAATCTATGAACAAATGAAAGTCAGACATTGCTTTTCAACCCTGTTTCTACGGATGTTTTTAAAAAAACTCATGAAGTAGGCCTGGACAGAATTGATGGTCCCTTAACTTAATATTTTGTTGCACAACCTTTTGAGACAATCACTGCAATCCAAAAGATTCCTGTGACTGCCAATGACACTTCTTCACCTCTCGTCAGGTATTTTGCCACACTCCTCAAGAGCAAACTGTTCCAGCTATCACGTGTTTGAAGGTTGCCTTTCCAGACAGTATGTTTTAGCTCTTTCCAAAGATTCTCAATAGGATTTAGGTCAGGGCTCATAGAAGGCCACTTCAGAGTAGTCTAATATTTTCCTCTTAGTCGTCCTTGGGTGTTTTTAGCTGGGTTTTTTGGGTCATTATCTGGTTGCAAGACCTGTGACTGAGACCAAGCTTTCTGACACTGGGTGGCACATTTGTCTCTAGAATCCCTTGATGGTCTTGAAATTTCATTGTACCCTGCACAGTACCAAAAGTTTTGACCGTGTGTATAAAAACAGAGAAGTATGACTAGGTACATTTCTGAATATGAAAAGTATAGCTCACTTAAAGATGTATACAGGATATATCCAGACCTGTATAAAATATATGTACCCAGCTATAGTGATGTTATCTGTTTTTATACTACTTGGCCCAATTTATTTTTTATAATCTACACATTCGCACTTACAGGGCTATGAAAAAAAAGCATTAATGGCTCACTGCACATCCCTAATGTGGGGTGAATTAATACCAATAGATATCTATCAGGATGTGTCTATACCAAAAACAAGGAGTATCAAATGTCCTGTAGTGGCCAATGGAGTAATGGAACACCATGCAAATGAGCCCTGAAAGGAATATCATTATTAACACCAACAAAAAAATAACAGGAATAATGGCGCGATGTCACCTCCCATATGGAAGTCTTAGAACTAATATGGTAAGCAATGGTAATGGAATTGATATCAACCCTCAGCGAATAACAAACATATTAATAGCATAGTAGAACACATGTCCTATATAACTAATAACAGTTATCAATGCATCATCTCATATAGATATATAGTGCCAGTTTACAATGCATTTCACCCTTTCGTCTTGGGAGTTCATAAGGAGACATCTTTTAAGAGGAAGTGGTACTATAATTGGTCATTATATATCAAATCTCAAAAGGGAGGTCTTGGAATGAAGCATGAATTTCAAGCCTTATATGCATCTATAAAAAAAAAACAAGAGGCACTATTACTCCTTCTACTTCCATGTCTTAGTGCATCCTAAACTCCAATCGGATATCACCTGGGCAGCCAGAGGAATACAAGGACACATGCAAGGGCACAGGCTGCATCCTAACTACACACACTGCACATGACCGCCCTGTGTCTTCATTTATCCACCGATATTCACATTATATGAATAGAATATTAGAATTGGACAATGTGGTGCCAAGGTTCAGGGAAAAGAGGGTATTTAAATATATAGAAAGTATACTAACTCCATTTTTCCTCATTTAGAATAAAAAATATTGATAAACTTTGCTGAGATAGAGCAAATGAGCACAATAGTGAATTACCGCAACCAAAAATGTCTGTATAAACATAGACTCACCTTTGTACAATGATAAAGATGCATATATCTACTCTATAATTGCCGTAGGCATTTTCGTGTCGGACCCCGAAATCGCCGTGGCTTTGTCACTATGTGACGTCACCACATGCGAGCAATGGCCGCGAAGCGGCCATTGCGAGTCGCTATTCGAAAATAGAACCAGAGGCTCGGCCACAAACTTAGCGATTTACCGCTGAGGTAGCGCGAGCAATGGCCGCGAGGCCATTGCGAGTCGCTACCTCAGCTGCCGCACCTGCCGCAAGTCCCCCTATACTTTCAATGGGGATCCATTGCGAGTCACTGTGTAGCGCAAGCAATGGCCGCGAGGCCATTGCGAGTCGCTACCTCAGCCGCCGCACCTGCCGCAAGTCCCCCTATACTTTGTATGGGGATTACCGCAACCACGCCGCAAGTGTAACGCTTATGCGGCGAACGCGACAGATGCGGTTACACTTGCGGCGCGGTTGCGGTAATCCCCATAGAAAGTATAGGGGGACTTGCGGCAGGTGCGGCAAGTGCGGTTTTGCATTGCGGCAAGTGCGGTCGCGAAAAAAACCGCAGTCAGCCGCGGTTTTTTTCGCGGCCGCACCTACCGCAAGTGCAAAACCGCACTTGCCGCACCTGCCGCAAGTCCCCCTATACTTTCTATGGGGATTACCGCAACCGCGCCGCAAGTGTAACTGCATCTGCCGCGTTTGCCGCATACGCGCCAGATGCGGTTACACTTGCGGCGCGGTTGCGGTAATCTCCATAGAAAGTATAGGGGGACTTGCGGCAGGTGCGGCAAGTGCGGTTTTGCACTTGCGGCAAGTGCGGCCGCGAAAATGTTAAAAAAAAATTTAAAATAACAAATAAAAAAAAATAAATAAAAAAAAAAATAAAAAAAAATAAATATAAAAATAACAATTACTGCTAATAATAATGCTATTAATGCTAATAATTATGCTATTAATGCTAAGAATTATGCTATTAATGCTAAGAATTATGCTATTAATGCTAATATTAATGTTAATAATGCTAATAATAATCATATTAACGCTATTAATAATGCTATTAAGGCTAATAATCATGCTATTTATGCTATTCAAAATGCTATTAATGCTAATAATATTGCTATTAATGCTATTAATAATGCTATTAATGCTATTAATAATAATATTAATGCTATTAATGCTATTAAAAATGCTATTAATTCTATTAATAATGCTATTAATGCTATTAATTGTATTATTAATTCTATTAATGCTATTAATAATGCTATTAATGCTATTAAAAATACTATTAATGCTATTAATGCTAATATTAATGCTATTATTTGTATTATTAATGCTATTAATAATGCTATTAATGCTAATAATAATGCTATTACTGCTAATAATAATGCTATTAATGCTAATAATTATGCTATTAATGCTAATATTAATGCTAATAATGCTAATAATAATCATATTAACGCTATTAATAATGCTATTAATTCTATTAATAATGCTATTAATGCTATTCACAATGCTATTAATGCTATTAATAATACTATTAATGCTATTAATGCTATTAATAATGCTATTAATGCTATTAAAAATAATATTAATGCTATTAATGCTATTAATAATGCTATTAATTCTATTAATAATAATATTAATGCTATTAATGCTATTAATAATGCTATTAATGCTATTAATAATAATATTAATGCTATTAATGCTATTAATAATGCTATTAATTCTATTAATAATGCTATTAATGCTATTAATAATAATATTAATGCTATTAATGCTATTAATATTGATATTAATTCTATTAATAATACTATTAATGCTATTAATTGTATTATTAATGCTATTAATGCTATTAATGCTAATATTAATGCTATTAATTGTATTATTAGTGCTATTAATGCTATTAATAATGCAATTAATGCTAATAATAATGCTATTACTGCTAATAATAATGCTATTAATGCTAATAATTATGCTATTAATGCTAATATTAATGCTAATAATGCTAATAATAATCATATTAACACTATTAATAATGCTATTAAGGCTAATAATCATGCTATTTATGCTATTCAAAATGCTATTAATGCTAATAATATTGCTATTAATGCTATTAATAATGCTATTAATGCTATTAATAATACTATTAATGCTATTAATGCTATTAATAATACTATTAATGCTATTAATTCTATTAATAATGCTATTAATGCTATTAATAATGCTATTAATGCTATTAATTGTATTATGTATGCTATTAATGCTATTAATCATGCTATTAATGCTATTAATAATCCTATTAATGCTATTAATGCTATTAATAATGCTATTAATGCTATAAATTGTATTATTAATGCTATTAATGCTATTAATAATGCTATTAATAATACTATTAATGCTAATATTAATGCTATTAATTGTTTTATTAATGCTATTAATGCTATTATTAATGCTATTAATGCTATTAATAATGCTATTAATGCTATTAATAATACTATTAATGCTATTAATGCTAATATTAATGCTATTAATTGTATTATTAATGCTATTAATGCTATTAATAATGCTATTAATGCTAATAATAATGCTATTACTGCTAATAATAATGCTATTAATGCTAATAATTATGCTATTAATGCTAATATTAATGCTAATAATGCTAATAATAATCATATTAATGCTATTAATAATGCTATTAAGGCTAATAATCATGCTATTTATGCTATTCTAAATGCTATTAATGCTAATAATATTGCTATTAATGCTATTAATAATGCTATTAATGCTATTAATAATACTATTAATGCTATTAATGCTATTAATAATGCTATTAATGCTATTAATAATGCTATCAATGCTATTAATAATACTATTAATGCTATTAATGCTATTAATAATGCTATTAATTCTATTAATAATGCTATTAATGCTATTAATAATGCTATTAATGCTATTAATTGTATTAATAATGCTATTAATGCTATTAAAAATGCTATTAATGCTATTAATAATACTATTAATGCTATTAATTGTATTATTAATGCTATTAATGCTATTAATAATGCTATTAATGCTAATAATAATGCTATTACTGCTATTAATACTGCTATTACTGCTAATAATAATGCTATTGCTAATATTATTGCTATTGATGATGCGATTATTATTTAAAAATCTTTAAAAAAGAAATAAACATATTCTAGACACCCGATGCATTTGCATCGGGCTCACAGCTAGTATACATATATATATATATATATGTATATATATTTATATATATATATATATATAATTTATATACCGTATTTTTCCTTTTATAAGACGCACTTTTTTTCCTCCAAGTTTTGGAGGAAAGTGGGGGTGCGTCTTATAAAAGGAATATAACATTCTAGCATCCTCAGTTGCTTGGGAGGGGGGGACAGCAGTGAATTGGGGACAGAAGTGACAGGGAATGGTCCCTGCTGAAGAATCAGGCGGCAGGAGCACCACGTGTCCCCGGCTCATTATCTACTTAAATATTCACTTCACTGCTCCCAGTCCCCACCCACCTCTCTGCACTGAAGACAGCGCGGAGAGGTGAGAGCAGGGGGAGCAGGAGAAGCTGCTTAGCCAGCACACATGGTCGCTCCTGCAGCTGCTGGGGACATTGTGTACTGCAGATAGTGAGAACGGAGGAGCTGGGTGCAGCTGTGGCAAGTGAAGCTTTGTGCTGATTCACTGCCATGAAGACAGGGGCAGAGCAGGGCAGATCGGCACTTTATCACAGCAGGTACCTTGTTTGTCAGTGTCCTGCCTCACTCCCTCTGCTCAGTGTAATGTGTCCTGCTGAGCCCTGACACCAAGCAGAAATGCAGGAAGCTCGGTCTGCAGCTTCAGTGTATGGAGAGCAGGGCTGGAGCCTGCATATAAGGGCAGTGTACAGCTCCCCTGGCCCTGCATACAGGTCAAGCTCTGCTGTGACTTGTAATTAGGAGACAGGGCTAGAGCATCATATTTCAGCACAGTGTACAGCCCCCCTCCCTGGCCCTCCCTCATACAGTACATCACATCAGATCTTTATATACAGACTGGCCACTTCCTTGATTTCAGCAGGGTGACAGGGCAAAGCAGGACACATTAAAGTGAGTCCACATGTATATGTAACATAACCACTAATAAAGTAAAGTTAACACTACCAATACTGTGCTTAACTAGAACTCCAAGCATGCTATAGGATCTACAGTACATGCTGGGAGTGATAGTTCTTAAAGGGATTGTTACTACATGAACAAATCCCATCTCATTCATCTTGTCGGCCCTTGTAAAAGTAATAAAGACCATACTAAGGGTGTGCGCTCACAGTCGGGAGTAGCTGTGTGTTGGACGCAGCTCCTCCGGACATAAGTGAAGCCACATGTGGAGGCAGGGAGACCCCAGCTGCCCTGTACTCACCACGTGCGGCGGGTGCAGGGCGGCTTCTCCCTGCAGTCCCCCGATGGGAGCCGCTTCCAACTCCACAGCATGAAATGAACATGCTGAGAAGGTGCGGAATGGTGGCAACCCGCACCGCAGCTGTCAGAATGCTGCGGTCGGATGTAGCATAGTGAGTATGGGATTTCTACAAATCCCATCCACTATGCTTGTACTGTACTACGCAGCATTTTTGACACAGCAGCAAGACGCTGCGTCCAAAAGGCTGCGTATACTCATCGTGTGCACGCACCCATACCCCTGATTCTGCAGCAGTTCCAACGTTATCAGAAGTTGCATAGTCATGTCCCATGTGATATTGATATGAGACTCAGCCCTCTGACCAGTCAGTGCTGGCGTCTGTCTCCCCGCCAACAGACACTGGAGCAGAAGTCATTGGTGTTGCTCACATGCTGCACCTGCATCCGAAGGAAACAGATGCCAACACTGACTGGTCGCAGGGCCTGAGTGTCATATCAAAGTCATTTTTTGCTACAAATATTTTTTTCCCTATTTTCCACCTCTAAAATCTGGGTGCGTCTTATAATCCGGTGCATCTTATAAACGAAAAAATACGGGTATATACCTGTATATATTCACTGACCAAAACATAAAGGGAACACTTAAAAAACACAATATAACTCCAAGTCAATCATACTTTTGTGAAATCAACCTGTCCAGTTATGAAGCAACACTAAATCAATTTCTCCTGCAGTTGTACAAATGGAACAGACAACAGGTAGAGATAATAGGCTATTAGCAAGACACCTCCTATAAAGGGTGGTTCTACAGGTAGTGACCACTGAACATTTCTCTGTTCTTTTCTCATCATTTTTGGCTGTTATTTTGTTCATTTTTGCATTTGCCATTGCTCTCATCCCTAGAATAGCATGAGGTGGTGTCTGCAACCCACAGAATTTGCAGAGGTAGCACAGGTTATCCTGGATGGCACATCAATGCAAGCTTTGGCAAGAAGATTAGCTGTGTCTGTCAGCACAGTGTCCAGAGCATGGAACAGATACCAGGAGACAGTAAACACAGCACCAACTTGTGGCCATCATACTCCCTCATGGAGTCTGTTTCTAACAGTTTGAGCAGAAACATGGATGTTAGTGGACAAGTGGAAATAATTTTGCAGGGTTCTGGCACTGCTCCTCCTGTTCCTCCTTGCACAAAGGTAGAGGTAGTGGTCTTGCTGCTGGTTGTTGCCCTCCTAGGCCAGGCCTTGGCTCAGATCAGTAATAATTACAGAGCTGGGTATGTAAACACATGTGAGGGAGGCTGCTATTTAGTCCTATTTAGTCCTGTTGTACTGTATAATGTCCTCCCTGGGCCCCTGGCTGCAAAACCCGCCTTGCAATTTGAAAATTACCACCCCTTCTCTGGCTACGCTGTGCAGCTGGTGACCGTGTTTCTCCACTGAAGCTAGTGTCGACGTCTCGCAAGATTTGTGAAGACTCGCGAGATTTCCGCACTTCTATGGATGAGTGCGGTCACCTGCTCCAGTGGCTCCACTGCGCAGGTGTGAGTGCTCCTGTCACTCACCGATCGGCCAGAGGATGGGCAGGAATTTTCAAACTACAGGGTGGGTTTTGCTGCCAGAGGCCCGGCGAGGACATTATACATCAGGACTAAATAGAAGCCTCCCTGACTCTATAGGAGGCCAGTGCTGAACACAATATAAGTTCATATTTCAGGTATGAGGGGCCACTCTGGGTATTTTGATATGGGGTTATAAGAACCCCAATTATATTATGTGTTAGCTGGTGGGCATAGTTTAACATGCCGAAAGGGGTGATAGGTACCCTTTAAATATTTCAAAAAAATCTTTATCAATTTACAGTGACTATCATTAAAAATAAAATAACATAAAGTGTCCATGTTACTTTAGATACATAACACAGGTCAACAAAAAAAATTTTTTTTCTGGTGTCCAAAATATTTTAATGAATTTGGGTATTTTTGGGGTGCTGATTCTGAATATGCTATCATTTTGCCAGATTGGCTCAAGTTTTTGAATTTTTGGTATCTTATTATAGCACTTGTTGGTAAATGCGACGCATCATCTCATTAATTTCTTTGGATTAGTACTTGAACTGAGCAGTTCTCAATATAGTTTTGTGTTAATTAGTGTTCTAAAAGTTTGTTCATAGCTTGATTTTTTGCACTAACTTTATGTTGTTGTCTGTTTTCCAGTGAAAAGCATGAACTCATGAACTCATCAAGAAGAAGTTGTCTTAACGATCCAGACTCATTCTGTTACATTTGTGGTGAATATACACTGCCAAAACATAGAAGAAACATAACAGACTTCGTTAAAAAAGTGTATTTTGCCTATTTTGGGGTTATGCTTGGGGACCAAGACAAGTTTTGGGCACCACACATAGTGTGCAAAGCATGTATCGAATTATTACGAAAATGGAGCAAAGGACAAAGAACAAGCTTCAAATTTGGTGTTCCAATGGTGTGGAGAGAGCAAAAAAATCATCATGATGACTGTTATTTCTGTGCAGTGCAAGTACAAGGATTCAATAAGCATAAGAAACGAAAATGGGAGTATCCTAACATGGAATCTGCAAGAAGGCCTGTCCCTCATTGTGAAGATGTGCCTGTACCTGTGTTTACCATGTTACCTGACCTTCCCCCACCTGATGATGATGATGAAATGCAGGGTATGGAGCTAAGCATTAGTTCTGGAAGTGAACTAGAATATGAAGGAAGTTTCAGAACACCTACGCAATTTACCCAAGGAGAGCTCAACGATCTAATAAGAGACCTCAACCTCTCAAAAAGTGCATCCGAACTTTTAGCTTCAAGGCTAAGTGAAAAAAATTGTCTGACGCCTGGAACTAAAATTACATCTTACAGGACCAGAGAAGAAGCACTTCTTCCATTTTTCTGTGAAGATGACCTACTTGTATATTGTAAGGATATTCCTGGCCTGATGCTGCAAATGGGTTTACAAGTATATCGTCCTGTAGACTGGAGGCTTTTCATAGATAGTTCTAAAAGGAGTTTGAAATGTGTTTTGTTGAACAATGGCAATCAGTGTGCATCTCTTCCAGTAGCTCACTCAACTAAACTTGCAGAACAATACCAAAATGTCAAAATGGTCTTGGAGAAACTGTGCTACCATGAACATTCGTGGCTGATATGTGTTGATTTAAAAATGGTCAACTTTTTACTTGGACAGGAAAGTGGATACACAAAGTATCCTTGCTTCATCTGCATGTGGGATAGTAGAGCAAAACATCAGCACTGGGAGAAACTGAATTGGCCTCCAAGGGACACCTTAACAGTAGGAGCATCAAACATAGTGAACGAACCTTTGGTGGACAGGGAAAAAATCATTCTACCACCACTTCACATAAAGTTAGGATTAATGAAGCAGTTCGTCAAGGCATTAGACAAAGATGGTAATTGCTTCATGTACATCTGCAGATCTTTCCCTGGTCTTAGTAGCGAAAAACTGAAGGCAGGAATCTTTGATGGTCCTCAAATTCGGAAACTCATTAAAGATTCAAATTTTCCTAAGGAAATGAATGACATTGAAGCTGCTGCATGGTGTAGTTTTGTGTTGGTAGTGAAGAACTTCTTGGGAAATCAAAAGGCAGACAATTATGAAGAACTGGTACAAAACATGCTATTGAGATTTAGAAATCTGGGTGTACACATGAGCATTAAATTGCATTATCTTCACAGTCACTTGGACAGATTTCCAGAAAACCTTGGAGATTTTAGCGAAGAACAAGGGAGAGATTTCATCAGGATATTATGGTGATGGAGGAAAGGTACCAAGGCAGATGGGACAGACATATGATGGCTGATTACTGCTGGAATCTACAGCGTGACTGCCCCAATAGCTCACATAGAAGAAAATCATATAAAAAGCGCTTTTCCAGCGATTAAATGTCTATCTTTCATGTCTTGTTCATTTTTGAAGATTACTTTCTTAAACTAGTTAAAATAAACTAAAATCAACATTTACTTTGTTAAATTTATTGTATTCATGACAATATCAATAAAGTTAATGCGCGTGTAGCAAAAAACGTCTTTTTTTACACATTTTACGAAAAATCTCAAAAACTTGAGCCAATCTGGCAAAACTGATGACATATTCAGAATCAGCACCCAAAGTTACCCTAAATTCAATGAAATATCTTTGGCACCAAAAATGCTGTTGACCAGTGTAATCATTCTTATCCAATCAACCCAGAACAAAACACAAAAGAAAAGAATACACTTTTGTTCTTTATACATGCTCATCTGAATATAAAGTTCACTTCTATGTGTGAAATGTACTAACTCCACTTCTAAAGGAGGCATTTATCAAATAACTTTGATCTTTGGTTATGTAATAACCACATTGCTTTATTGCAAATCTCAATATTTTTAGATTTATTTAATGTTTTTTTAGCTTATACTTATCAAAAGTGATTTTTTAAGCCAAAATTCATGTGAATTGAAGGAAGATTCTTGTTTTTTAGTATTTTTTTTTTGCATTGTGAGATGGATTTAGACCATTTACGCCCCTATCAGTGAAGAGGAAAAAAAAGCAATGACATTCTAGTTCAATTCTCTTTGCTGATGAACTGCAGCACATTTTTCTAATGGGTTCATTTCAACATTTCTTCATGTGTTTTGACAAAGACATCTAAGAAGCAATTGAAAATCCTATTATTCAGTGCCACACACAGCCAAGATTCACTTCCCAGTATAAGACAGAATCCCTGTTGTCTTGTTCATCTCCGCAGTGATTACTTAGGTGCAAATGTTGGTGCTGTTCTACATTGGTTCAGCAGTCAGCCAATCACTTTAGGTTCAGTGCATTTGACCAGGCACATTTCCTTTGCTTAGGCAGCTACTTTTATGTGTGTGCTAATGAATACAGTCTTATTTTTCTGACCAACTCTATATTTGATTTATGTAACCTTAAGCTGCCCTTGTTTCCCTGCTTATACACTCCACAGGACTAGTGTCGAAAGAAAAATGTCAGGATATGTCAAAATTACCTCTCATGTAATATATTCAATTTGCGAATAGACTGTAGGGAACATTTTACAAATAAGCAACTATTAATTTAGACATCAAATGAAAATATTGCATGCTAGTAGATTTGTTAACAATTGTAACACTGGTGATACAAGACATATGAACATTTTTACATGTATCTCTGCATAAATACTGTAAACATAAAATATATTTTATATTACTGTCAAATCCTAGTGGTCGGTATTTGACATATTTTAAAATCACCTGAATTTATTTCAGATTTTTCTCTGATATTTCAAGTGAAACATAGGCCATGTAACCCAAAAAGAAAAAGAGGGCTCATGCAGAAAAAAAACAGTTCTAGCAAATACTGAAAACAGTAAAATTCCAGCTTTCATTTTTTTAAAATAAGATTCTGGAACGAAAGCAATTGTTATTATCACAGGTCAGTGAACGCTTTGGAGCTGTGGATTTTAAACATGCTAATTTCTTTACTACCATCAAGAGTTAATGTCAGTTTCCTCGCTGGTTGTGCTAGGTCAGTTTTCAGCAGTGAGACCACACCCACTTCCCATTAAGGAGTCACATGGTCCAACATTTGTTATCTGTGATAGTTCATTCTGAGCAGACCAGCCTGGAGATCTGCTGAGCGGGTGCCATCCTTTCAGTTGCCTTTTGGAGTTTGGCAGCAGATACAAAGTAACATTGTATCCTTATTGTGTGTACCCCTTGTTTGCTTTTAGTTGTTAGTGGGGTTGACCAAGAGCTCATCTCAACTTTTCCCTACCTAGATCATGGGCTACAAGGGTAAGGTATCCTGCTCAGTGTATAGGTGCACCTATCTAGGGTGTTCAGGGGAGCCAGAGGTTAGCGGAAGGTCCAACTCCCCTTTCCCTAGATTCAGGGATTCCCTTCCCTTTAGTCTTACAGGAGGTTACTCCAATACCTCACATGTCAGTAATTATATATAATAATGACTGTCACTATAATTTTTATTATGCTTGATTATATAGCACCATCATAGCAACGTTTTACAAACATCATATCCACTGCCCTTATCAGGGCTCATAATTTAAAAACTCTATCATCTTGTCTTTGGAGTTTGAGCGGAAACTCACACAGATACTGGGAGGACATACAAACTCCATGAAGATGATGTTCTCTGTGGGATTTTAAACTAGAACCCAAGAGTTGTAGATCTGTGTTATATATATATATATATATATATATATATTATATTATATGCAACAAACTGTCGCTCATCCCTGACCTTTTTAACAATAACAAACTCTCCTTCTTTGGCATCACCGAAACCTGGCTCCCCCCTCTTTTGCAGACTACAAAAGGTTTTCTTCCAGAATGGTCCTGTATTTGGCTCCATCCATCTTCCCATCAATTTTAACCATTTTTTCTGTCCAGCTGAAGAAAAGCAGGCCCAAACCATGATGCTGCCACCACCATGTTTGACAGTGGGCATGGTGTTTTGAGGGTTATGAGCTTTGTTGCTTTTACACCAAACATATCTTTTTGCATTGTGGCCAAAAAGTTTGATTTTGGTTTCATCTGATCAGAGCACCTTATTCCACATTTTTGGTGTGTCTCCCAGGTGGCTTGTGGCAAACTTCAAACAAGGCTTTTTATGGATATCTTTGAGAAATTATTTTCTTCTTGCCACTCTTCCATAAAGGCCAGATATGTGCAGTGTACGACTGATTGTTGTCCTATGGACAGACTCTCCCACCTCAGCTGTAGATCTCTGCAGTTCATCCAGAGTGATCATGGGGCTTTTGGCTGCATCTCTGATCAGTCTTCTCCTTGTTCGAGATGAAAGTTTAGAGGGACGGCCGGGTCTTGGTAGATTTGCAGTGGTCTGATACTCTTTCCATTTCAATATGATCACTTGCATAGTGCTCCTTGAAATGTTTAAAACTTGGGAAATCTTTTTGTATCCAAATCTGGCTTTAAGCTTCGCCACAACAGTATCTCTGACTTTCCTGGTGTGTTCCTTGGTCTTCATAGTGCTCTCTGCACTTGAAGCAGAACCCTGAGACTATCACAGAGCAGGTGCATTTATACGGAGACTTGATTACACACAGGTGGATTTTATTTATCATTACCAGTCATTTAGGACAACATTGGATCATTCAGAGATCCTCACAGAATTTCTGGACTGAGTTTACTGCACTGAAACTAAAGGGGCTGAATAATATTGCACACCCCACTTTTCATTTTTTTATTTGTTAAAAAAGTTTAAAATATGCAATAAATTTTGTTCCACTTCAAGATTGTGTCCCACTTGTTGTTGAGTCTTCACAAAAAATGTAGAATATATATCTTTATGTTTGAAGCCTAAAATGTTGCAAAAGCTTGAAAGGTTCAAGGGGGTCAAATACTTTCACTAAGGCTAGGCACTGTATATACTCTATATATATCTGTGTGTGGTTTTCTTGCATGCATTTAAATTTAAAATGTACTTCATTTTAAGACTATTTTAAGATCATTGCCTTGCAGGAGGTATGACAATAAGGTGGTGTAGATATCAAAGAACCTTAGATCTGTCTGATCGACACTGCAAAGATACATCAGAAGCTGACCTCTATTGTATTCCAGCATTTAAATCAGAAATCCTTTCTAATGAGGTGAATTATATAGATGGGCACAACTGATCACTGAAATTACAATATAAGCTATGACATTTTCCAAATGTCAAAACATTTTATTTTGCAAAGTAAATGGAATTACGAAATGATAGCATTGCTGTGCACCAACTCCATATTCAATAGGACATAGAGTTCTGCTATACTTTTAAATCTTCACTAGATGGTGGCCCGATTCTAACGCATGGGGTATTCTAGAATATGTATGTAGTTTACTTATGAAGATTTAAGAATAATGCAATGTGAAGCTGGGTTTAAATCCCGTGCCAGCTGGAGTGCGCCTGTCGCTGATTGGTCGCGGGCGGCTGGCCACCAATTAGCGATGCGGGATTTCCATTACAGACAAACAGACAGAATTAGACGATTATGTAGTAGATACCTACAGCAGTGCCAGTGTTCAGTAGTGTCGGTGCGGCGGTTTCAGTGTGCAGCAGTGTCGGTCTTCAGTGGTGTCGGTGTTCAGTACTGTCAGTGTACAGCAGTGTTGGAGTTCAGTGGTGTCAGTGTGCAGCGGTGTCGGTACACAGCAGTGTCGGTGTGCACCAGTGTCAGTGTGCAGCAGTGTTAGTGTGCAGCAGTGTCAGTGTGCTTCAGTGTCGGTGTGCGGCGGTGTGCAGCGGTGGTGGTGAGCAGCGGTGTCGGTGTTCAGTGGGGTCTGTGTGAGGCGGTGTCTGTGTGCGGCGGTGTTGGTGTTCAGTGGTATCTGTGTGTGGCGGTGTCTGTGTGCGGCGGTGTCTGTGTGCGGCGGTGTCTGTGTGCAGCAGTGTTGGTGTTGGTGTTCAGCGGTATCTGTGATCACAGTTGTTAATGTGCATCAGTGTCGGTGTTCAGCAGTATCAGTTTGCAGCGGTGTGAGTGTGCAGCGGTGTAAGTGTGCAGCAGTGTCAGCGTGCAGCAGTGTCAGTATGCAGCAGTGTCAGTATGCAGCAGTGTCTGTGTGTGGCGGTGTCTGTGTGCGGCGGTGTCTGTATTCAGTGGTGTCAGTATGCGGCGGTTTCAGTGTGGTTCACAGGTATGTGCTGGAGAGGCAGAGATCGCATAGATCACAACAGGGGTCCTTGGAACAGAGATCACAGCAGGGGTGCAGGGTCCTGGGAGCCGATGTGCCCGATCATGCTCTTCCGGAAATGCTGCACCTTATACCCACTTGCCCTGGAGGGAGATCCTGGGATCTGTCTGCACTTAGAGCTTGTTCCAGGTGATTCGAGATCCTCAGGAGTTTGTCTGCTCTCCATTCTAGTGCTATGGCCCTGACAGTGGAGCAGGTGCCCCGTCCTTCACTCTGCTCCTCGTCTCCTTCCCCAAACACACAACTCTTCCCATTTGATAGTAAAAAGAATAGAGGGCTGGGTGTAGTGAGTGACAGCAGGGACAGCCAATCGGTTGGGGGCCGTGGCTGCGGGGCGTGGCCGCTCAGCGACAAATCAGGGCTGGGTGTAGTGAGTGACAGCAGAGACAGCCAATCAGGTGGGGGCCCTGGCTGGGGGGCGTGGCCACTCGGCGACCAATCAGTGACACGGGATTTCGGTGACAGACAGACACGATAGGGCAATTATATAGTAGATAGATGTGGGCCCGATGCTTTCGCATCAGGAGGACGGTAGCATCAGGATGGGGGCGGGCTCTGTGGTGCTGGGGGCGGTAGCTGTTTCCCCGTGTGCGTCTTTGTCCCCTGCACTGTCTTCTTCCCTCTGTACTCTCTCCTTTGACCTGTCTCCCAACTGTACTGTCTTCTTCCTTCATGTGCTCTCTTCTTTGAGCTGTCTTCCCCCTGTGTGCTCTCCCCATGTATGTATTCTCTCTTTTTCCCTTGCGCCCTGTCTCTTTACCCCCTTGTACCCTGTCTCTTTTCCGCCTTGTGCCCTGTCCCTTTTCCCCCTTGCGTGCTGTCTCTTTTCCCCTTGGATGTTGTCTCTTTTGCCCCTTGTTTGCACTATCTCTTTCCTCCCTTGTGTGCACTGTCTCTTTCGCCCCTTGTGTACACTGTCTCTTTCCCTCCTTGTGTGCGCTGTCTCTTTTGCTTATTGTACATGCTGTGTCTTTCCTCACTTGTGCATGCTGTGTCTTTCCTCCCTTGTGTATGCTGTCTCTTTCCCCCCTTGTGTGTGCTGTGTCTTTTCCCTTTTGTGTGTGCTGTCTGTTTTTTCCCTTTGTGTGCGCTGTCTCTTTCCTCCCTTGTGTGTGCTGTCTCTTTTCCCCTTGCATGTGCTGTCTCTTTACCCCCTTGTGTGTGCAGTCTCTTTCCTCCCTTGTGTGTGCTGTCTCTTTCATCCCCTGTGTGTGCTGTCTCTTTTGCTTCTTGTGCTATGCTGTGTCTTTTGCCCCTTGTGCTGTGCTGTCTCTTTTGTGATCTCTTGTGTCTGCTGTTTCTTTCGCCCCGTGTGTGCTGTCTCTTTCCTTCCTTGTGTGTGCTGTCTCATTCTTCCCTTGTGTGTGCTGTCCCTTTGCTTCCTTGTATGTGCTGGCTTTTTCCTTCCTTATGCTGTGCTGTCTCTTTTGCCCCTTGTGCTGTGCTGTCTCTTTTGCCCCTTGTGCTGTCTCTTTTGTGATCTGACTCATCGTGGCCGGGACTCCGGTTTAGACAGGCGATGCTTCCTTCCTCCTTGTCACGGGTGGACCGCGCCTGCGGTAGTGGGGCCCGGTGTAGTGCAGATCAAAGTATTGAAGACGTCTTGGTGGAACAGATTAAAGGGGTTTTTAATTTATTCGTGACGCCACCTATGAGTAGTTTCGGTAAGGACTACCGATGCTGCGGAACCTCCGGGGGATGGACAGCAGCAAGATGGAACGCTCCCACAGGCTGAGCGGTGATCCCCAGAGGCTGGAGCTGCTTAAGATGTTGTGCGGCAGCTACGGTTACCTTGTAGTGCGGACGGACAGTTCATAAGGAACCACGGACACAGAAAGTCTCTGCAACGGGTCTTTACTGTAACCAGCAGGCAGTAGATGGCATACAGATTACGGGTAGTAGACCGGGTGGACTCAGCAGTGATGGTGTCCCTTAGAAATCCGCAGTGTTCCTCCATTCTAACTAAGTGATTGCCAGTGTCGCCCAGGAATACCAGGTCGAGTACGGGGAGGCTGCTTCAATGCCCTATCCATGATGTACGTTCTGGATGTTTTGGGGAGCCTTGGATCCCTCAGTGGGTACACCGCTGGTTAGACGACTGGAAGTTGGCTGGTGGTGGGGTGCTCCTGTGAAGCTGCTCCTCCACTCTTCTGGTTCGCGTAGCAGAGGTGAACTGCTGCCAGCTTCGGTACCAGTGAACCGGCTGTGAGTTGTGGGCACGGGAGTCTTTTGGGAACCCGTGTGGATGATGCCCAATCCCGGTTGGTAAGGCCTCAGGTGCTGAAACCCGACCGGTGACGGCCCGGGGGCTGCACGGGGTGCGGAGCCCCCGCTCCTCTCCAAATTCAAGTTCTCTGCCCTAGATGTGTTCTAGGTTCTGTTCTAGACTCTTGTGTAGACTATGTGTCTGTTCTCCTACACACTACCCTAGCACTCCGCTCACCAGGACCTAGGATTGGCCCTCTGTTCTAGGTGATGCATGCAGGGTTGGATTTCTAAATTAACCAGATCACTGCTGTGTCAGAGAATATTGTGGCTGCTTTTATGGCTGCAATACCCTCTTGTGATGCACTCATTGCGGGGCGCCACAGATCCCTTCTGCGTGCTGTCTTTTTTACCTCTTGTGTGCTGTCTCCTTCCTCCCTTGTTTGTTAAGTCTCTTTTGTGATCCCTTGTCTGTGCTGTTCTGTGATCCCTTGTGTGAGCTGTCTCTTTTGTGAACCCTTGTGTGAGCTGTCTCTTTTGTGATCCCTTGTGTGAGCTGTCTATTTTGTGATCCCTTGTGTGTGCTGTCACTTTTGTGATCCCTTGTGTGAGTTGTCTCTTTTGTGATCCCTTGTGTGATCTGTCTTTTTTGTGATCCCTTGTGTGAGCTGTCTCAGCCCCATTTGATTTCGCGGTGCATTATGCATTACGAAATCAAATGTAAAATAAAGACAAATGTATTAGAAATAATAAAGATTGTTATACTTACCGTCCGCCGGGTGCTAGGTAACCGGGAGCCGGGAGCAGCAGCAGGCAGTGTCCTGCTAGGACCTTGCATGATGTCAGAATGTAATCGGCGTTCGGTGCTGTGATTGGCCCGCTCGCGGTCATGTGACATGTAAAGCGCATATCACATGACCGCGAGTGGGCCAATCACAGCGCCGAATGCTGATGTCATTCTGACATCATGCAAGGTCCTAGCAGGACACTGCCTGCTCCTGCTCCCGGCTCCCGGTTACCGAGCACTCGGCGGAGGGTAAGCATAACAATCTTTATTATTTTTAATACATTTGGCTGAATTTTACATTTGATTTCACAGTGTATAATGCACTGCGAAATCAAATGGTGCTGTGAAAGATGTCACACAGGGGAGGAGGAACAGGATTCTTCCTCCCCTCTGTGACATATCTAAAGAAGTAGCCCTAATGAGCGGGGGTTGCAGGGAGCGGGGGGCCGTGGGGAGCGTGGCAAGGCAGGAGGAGCAGGGGGGGAGAGCGCAGGCAGAGCAGGAGGAGCGGGAGGGCTTAGAGGAGAGCCATGCGGCACGCGAATTTTGAATTTGCGCACCCCGGCTCTTTTGCATATGCTGCGCTCATTGGCCACTGCATATGCCAGCAACCAATGAGCACTGGCGCGCGATTTCCGTGATAGACAGAGAACCTTAGACGATTACAGTTAGGGCCAAAAATATTTGGACAGTGACACAAGTTTTGTTATTTTAGCTGTTTACAAGAACATGTTCAGAAATACAATTATATATATAATATGGGCTGAAAGTGCACACTCCCAGCTGCAATATGAGAGTTTCCACATCCAAATCGGAGAAAGGGTTTAGGAAGCATAGCTCTGTAATGCATAGCCTCCTCTTTTTCAAGGGACCAAAAGTAATTGGACAATGGACTCTAAGGCCTGCAATTAACTCTGAAGGCGTCTCCCTCGTTAACCTGTAATCAATGAAGTAGTTAAAAGGTCAGCGGTGGATTACAGGTGTGTGGTTTTGCATTTGGAAGCTGTTGCTGTGACTAGACAATATGCGGTCAAAGGAACTCTGAATTGAGGTGAAGCAGAACATCCTGAGGCTGAAAAAAAAGAAAAAATCCATCAGAGAGATAGCAGACATGCTTGGAGTAGCAAAATCAACAGATGGGTACATTCTGAGAAAAAAGGAATTGACTGGTGAGCTTGGGAACTCTAAAAGGCCTGGGCGTCCACGGATGACAACAGTGGTGGATGATCGCCGCATACTTTATTTGGTGAAGAAGAGCCCGTTCACAACATCAACTGACGTCCAGAACACTCTCAGTGAAGTAGGTGTATCTGTCTCTAAGTCAACAGTAAAGAGAAGACTCCATGACAGTAAATACAAAGGGTTCACATCTAGATGCAAACCATTCATCAATTCCAAAAATAGACAGGCCAGAGTTAAATTTGCTGAAAAACACCTCAAGAAGCCAGCTCAGTTCTGGAAAAGTATTCTATGGACAGATGAGACAAAGATCAACCTGTACCAGAATGATGGGAAGAAAAAAGTTTGGAGAAGAAAGGGAACGGCACATGATCCAAGGCACACCACATCCTCTGTAAAACATGGTGGAGGCAACGTGATGGCATGGGCATGCATGGCTTTCAATGGCACTGGGTCACTTGTGTTTATTGATGACATAACAGCAGACAAGAGTAGCCGGATTAATTCTGAAGTGTATCGGGATATACTTTCAGCCCAGATTCAGCCAAATGCTGCAAAGTTGATTGGATGGCGCTTCATAGTACAGATGGACAATGACCCCAAGCATACAGCCAAAGCTACCCAGGAGTTCATGAGTGCAAAAAAGTGGAACATTCTGCAATGGCCAAGTCAATCACCAGATCTTAACCCAATTGAGCATGCATTTCACTTGCTCAAATCCAGACTTAAGACGGAAAGACCCACAAACAAGCAAGACCTGAAGGCTGCGGCTGTAAAGGCCTGGCAAAGCATTAAGAAGGAGGAAACCCAGCGTTTGGTGATGTCCATGGGTTCCAGACTTAAGGCAGTGATTGCCTCCAAAGGATTCGCAACAAAATATTGAAAATAAAAATATTTTGTTTGGGTTATGTTTATTTGTCCAATTACTTTTGACCTCCTAAAATGTGGAGTGTTTGTAAAGAAATGTGTACAATTCCTACATTTTCTATCAGATATTTTTGTTCAACCCTTCAAATTAAACGTTACAATCTGTACTTGAATTCTGTTGTAGAGGTTTCATTTCAAATCCAATGTGGTGGCATGCAGAGCCCAACTCGCGAAAATTGTGTCACTGTCCAAATATTTCTGGCCCTAACTGTATATAGTAGATTTGAAATATTTAATATGTTTTAAAAATTTACCTTGTTTAACAAACCAAATACAGACAATTTTATAAAAATATATTATATAATTGTCTAAGGGTTTTTTGAGTGTGTCTGTCGCCGAAATTGCGCGTCCCACAGAGGAAGCTCATTGGTTGCCGCCAAAGGCGGCGACCAATGAGCTCAGACTATGCAAATAGAGCGTGCTGAACATTCTAATTTTGCGACAATTTGCAGCCCGGCGAAAGTGGCGTGTGAGCGCCGCTTCCACAGGTATACACGGTCCGGCAGACAGTGGACCCAGCGCGAGCCAGCCTAGAGACGACCGGTGAACGCAGTGAACGCGCCGACCAATCAGAATAGCGGCGCGCGCCATGGCGCAATATTTCAAATACACTGAGCACAGTGTATTTGAAATATAGCGCGATGGCGCACGCTGCTATTCTGATTGGTCAGCGCTGAATGCGGCGACCAATGAGAGAAGCGGCGCGCAGTTTGAATGCCGCTCCTCTGATTGGTCGCCGCATTCAGCTCATATTTCAAATGCACTGTACTCAGTGTATTTGAAATATGGCGCCATGGCGCGCGTCGCTACTCTGATTGCTCGCCGCGTTCAGCGCCGACCAATCAGGATAGCGGCACGTGCCATGGCGCACATTGTATTTCAAATATGGCACCATGGTGCACGCCACTATTCTGATATCATTCCCTCCAGGATGACAACGGAATGGAGCGGCGGTGAGTGTCCCCACAGCGTGTGGGCTCCTCATTGCCTCCTCCATCCCCTCAGCCTCCCCATCCTCACAGGCTCCCCATCCTCACAGCCTCCTGCATCTTTACAGCCTCCTGCATCCTCATAGCCTCCCCATCCTCACAGCCTCCCCATCCTCACAGCCTCCTCCATCCTCATAGCCTCCCCATCCTCGCAGCCTCCCCATCCTCACAGCCTCCTCCATCCCCTCAGCCTCCTCCATCCCTCAGCCTCCCCATCCTCATTGCCTCCTCCATCCCCTCAGCCTCCTCCATCCCCTCAGCCTCCTCCACCCCCTCAGCCTCCTCCACCCTTACAGCCTCCTCCATCCCCACAGCCTCCTCCATCCTCACAGCCTGCTCCATCCTCACAGCCTCATCCATCTTCACAGCCTCCTCCATATACCCAGCATCCTTCATCCCCTCAGCCTCCCCATCCTCACAGCCTCCCCGTCCTCACAGCCTCCTCCATCCCTTCAGTCTCCTCCATCCTCACAGCCTCCTCCAACCCCTCAGCCTCCCCATCCTCACAGCCTCCCCATCCTCACAGCCTCCTGCATCTTTACAGCCTCCTCCATCTTCACAGCCTCCTGCTTCCTCACAGCCTTCTCCATCCTCACAGTCTCCTCCATCCTCACAGCCTCCTCCATCCCCTCAGCCTCCTTCATCCCCTCAGCCTCCTCCATCCTCACAGCCTCTCCCATCCCCTCAGCCTCCTCCATCCTTGCAGCCTCTCCTATCCTCACATCCTCTCCCATCTTCACAGCATCCTCACAGCCTCCCCATCCTCACAGTCTCCTCCATCCTCACAGTTTCCTCCATCCTCACAGCCTCCTACATCCTCACTCCTTATTCCTGTCTATAAGGTCTCTCAGTCAATGTGACACAGTTTACTCCTGTCTATAAGGTCTGTCAGTCATTGTGATGCAGTTTACTCCTGTCTACAAGTCTTACGTCAACGCACTGTGAATCTTCACATGGACTGTTGATAAATAAAAATAAAAAAGACACGCAGTAAAGCAAAAGACATTGTTTCAAGAATTTTTTCTTGTATATTCGTTTGTAAATCTCTCTCTCCTGAGTGTGCCGAGGTCCCCTTTATTGTGTGTACTCCTGTCTACAAGGCTGTCAGTCAATGTGACGCAGTTCACTCCTGTCTACAAGGTTGTCAGTCAGTGTCATGAACTTCACTCCTGTCTACAAGGCTATCAGTCAGTGTGACGTCCTTCACTCTTGTCTACAAGGCTGTCAGTCAGCGTGACGCAGTTCAATCGTGTCTACAAGGCTGTCAGTCAGTGTGACGCAGTTCACACCTGTCTACAAGGCTGTCAGTCAGTGTGACGAACTTCACTCCTGTATATAAGGCTGTCAGTCAGTGTGACGCACTTCACTGCTGTCTACAAGGCTGTCAGTCAGTGTGACGCAGTTCACTCCTGTTTACAAGGTATTCTAGAATACCCAATGCGTTAGAATCGGGCCAATATCTAGTAATGTTATAATAAACTAAAACTTGCAGGTTTAATTGTTGTACTTTATATGTAAAGATATGAAGACTTTTCTAACATGTAATCTTACCAGCCACTAGGTAAAACTACAGACAGTAATATCTAATTTATACCTCACTCAAGAGTATTGTTGATGTTAACTATATAAATAATTATTTGTGTGTTTTTATCCCATGTGGGGTATATCAGAGACCATTTGGTCTCTGATATGTATATGTATGTATATATGTAGATATATATATACATATGTATGTATGTATAGTCATATGAAAAAGTTTGGGCACCCCTCTTAATCTTACTCATTTGTTTTGGTTTAAAATTGGGTTTTTGCACCAGCTATTTCAGTGTGATATATGTAATAACTGATGGACACAGTAATATTTCAGGATTGAAATGTGGTTTATTGCACTAACCAAAAATGTGAAATATGCATTATTTCAAAATTTGACAGGTGCAAAAGTATGGGCACCCTTCTGCTTTTCATGATTTGAATACTCCTAACTACTTTTTACTGACTTACTGAAGCACTAAATTGGTTTGGTAACCTCATTGAGCTTTGTACTTCATAGACCGGTGTATCCAATCATGAGAAAAGCTATTTCAGGTGTCCACTTGCAAGTTGTTCTCCTAGTTGCATCTTCTCTGAGGAGTGGCATCATGGGCTCCTCAAAACAGCTCTCAAATGATCTTAAAAAAAGACTGTTCAACATAGTTGTTCAGGGGAAGGATACAAAAAGTTGTCTCAGAGATTTAACCTGTCAGTTTCCACTGTGAGGAATATAGTAAGGAAATGGAAGACCACAGGGACAGTTCTAGTAAAGGCCAGAAGTGGCAGGCCAACAAAAATATCAGAAAGACAGAGAAGAAGAATGGTGAGAACAGTCAAGAAAAATCTACAGACCACCTCCAAAGATCTGAAGCATCATCTTGCTGCAGATGGTGTCACTGTGCATCGGTCAACAATACAGCGCACACTGCATAAGGAGAAGCTGTATGGGAGAGTGATGCGAAAGAAGCTGTTTCTGCATGCATGCCACAAACAGAGTCACCTGAAGTATGCAAAAGCACATTTGGACAAGCCAGGTTCATTTTGGAAGAAGGTCCTGTGGACTGATGAAACAAAGATTGAGTTGTTTGGTCATACAACAAGGCGTTATGCATGGCGCCACAAAAACATAGCATTCCAAGAAAAACACTTGCTACCACCTGTCAAATTTGGAGGAGTGTCCATCATGCTTTGGGGCTGTGTGGCCAATGACGGCTTCGGGAATATTGTTAAAGATGAGGGTCGCATGGATTCCACTCAGTATCAGCAGATTCTTGAGAATAATGTTCAAGAATCAGTGTCAAAGTTGAAGTTATGCCGGGGATGGATCTTTCAGCAAGACAATGATCCAAAACACGCTCCAAATCTACTCAGGCATTCATGCAGAGGAACAATTACAATGTTCTGGAATGGCCATCCCAGTCCCCAGACCTGAATATCATTGAACATCTGTGGGATGTTTTGAAGCGGGCTGTCCATGCTCGGCGACCATGAAACTTAACTAAACTGGAATTGTTTTGTGAAGAGGAATGGTCAAAAATACCTTCATCCAGGATCCAGGAACTCATTAACAGCTACAGGAAGCGACTATAGGCTGTTATTTTTGCAAAAGGTGGATCTACTAAATATTAATGTCACTTTTCTGTTGAGGTGCCCATACTTTTGCACCTGTCAAATTTTGAAATAATGCATATTTCACATTTTTGGTTAGTCCAACAAACCTCATTTCAATCCTGAAATATTACTGTGTCTATCAGTTATTACATATATATATCTCACTGAAATAGCTGTTGCAAAAACCCAATTTTAAACAAAAATAAATGAGTAAGATTAAGAGGGGTGCCCAAACTTTTTCATATGACTATATATATATATATATATATATATATATATATAATTAATATATATACACATACATAAATAAGTAACCCTTAACATGGTTTGGTTGAGTTGTTGAGTTCCCTCGGGCCATTGTTAAGAACTGCACAAATTTTCTGAACTGCCACGATCCCAGGCTCATGTTATGAACTGCTGTGCTGACGCAATGTTCCCTATGCACCACACGACACACTAACGACTTCACCCCAGGCCGAATCAATCACCGAACTGAGGACTCCAAAAGAGTAGGAAACTCATTTAGCTCCTGTCCACAGCCAGAGAGCACAGACCTTGTTATATATAGATATGTACATATATAAATATATACTGTATATATGTATATATATATATATATATATGTATATATACATATATTTATATATATATAATATATATATATACAGTATATATATATATATTGACATAGATGACCATTGCAAATCCTGGTTTGGTGCTACCTATAACAAAAGTCTATGACACGGCAAGGAATTAATACACCACGAGGTATCTTAATGTAATATTTACTAAAGCTGTAGTCTGGGAAGATAACTATACTTAATACAAGGCAGATGGCAGACCATAACATATAACATGTACACCTCTTACTTGATATTACGTTTCAGATGCGTTATACATATGGAAAAGCACATTACTTGAACAGTTTCTATAATCTGTCCTCTAGTCACAGGTGCAACACAGTGATGTCCCCTTTTTCCCACATTGTGGTTCACCATCTCTTTGACTTTACCAAAAACAGTAATTATTCCTTGTTGTATTTTTCCTACTCATGCAAAGAAAAATAATCCATTTCCAACTTGCATGACCTCACAAACTGCAAACATAGAAACCATTCCAGTAATCTATAGACTTCTAGACTTGAAAAGTTTGCATCTGGGGTATTATAAATCCTATGACTACCACAGGCAACAGTCATCAACTAAGAGAATCACATCTCACAGCTCCTAAACTTACCCTCTTGGCACTGATATAATAACTTACTTTTTTATGAGTGGTGTGACATGATTCTCCACCTCTGAATTACTATCTTGTCAGGTTCAGCAATATAATCTGTGGCATTGAAGCATAGTTCAATGTCAACCATGTCATAACAGCCATAGTAGCTTCACAGGAGCACAGCGGGTTAAGGGCCACTTCCACCATAAATGAGTCCAACTGTTTCAACACACATATAGGCACGACCAAATATTTTGACACCCTTGAAATTGTTCCCAAAAATGAAGTATTTCTCACAGAAAATTAGTTCAGTTACTTATGTTTTGTGATTCAAGTTTATGTGGTTTGTCAGTATTGTAGCAACACTAAAACAAAGAGAAAAGGGCAAATTGAACATAATTTCTCAAAACCTTCAAAATTGGCCAGACAAAATTTTTGGCACTCTCAACTGAATATTTGTTTGCAGACCATTTGCAATAAATAACTGCAATCAATTGCTTCTTATAACCATCAACAAACGTCTTACATCTTTCAACTGGAATGCTTGACCACTCTTCTTTGGCAAACTTCTCCCAGTCTCTCATATTTAAAATTGGCCTTCTCCCAACAGCAATTTTAAGATCTTTCCTCAGGTTTTTAATGGGATTTACATCCGGACTTATTCCTGACGACTACAGAACTTTACAGCACTTGTTTCCATCCATTTCTGGGTGCTATTTAAAATATATTTGGGGTCATTGTCCTGCTGAAAGACCTATGACACCTAGGATGCAAACCCAGTTTCTGACAATGGGCACTACATTGCAACCCAAAATCCTTTAGTAATTGTCAGATTTCGTGATGTCTTGCATAAAATTAAATTGCCTAGTGCCAGAAGCAGCAAAACAGCCTCCATCCCAATTAAACCTCCTCCAATCCATTTTCTTATTACTGTGTTCTTTTCTCCGTTTTCGATAAACTTGCTTGAAACAAAGTTATTTACTCACAATTTTGAAAAGGTGCAAACAATTTTGTATAGAATCTTTTTGAGGTTGTCTGTTAAATCATGCCAACTTTGCCTTTTTTCTCAGTATTTTTTGTGTTGATTAAATACATACAAAGGATATCAATTTCTATGACAAAACGTGTAATCGCAAACATTTTCTGGGAGAAACGCTTCATTTTCTGGAATAATTTCAAAGGTGACAATACTTTCAATGACCATTGCTTTGTCATATTTTTTTCCAGGGCTTCTCTGCTTTCTGAAGCCACTTATTGCAACCACTATAACTGTATGAAAAGAATTTCATTGTCCCATAATATCCTCCAATGTTCCTATAGCAACACCCACAATTCCATGTTAACAATGTCTATGCATGTTGACTAGATACAATAAGTGTAAAAACCCTTCCACTCCCAATGCCAGCGGTTGTTAGCAAACAAAACCTGACCGCCCATTTTGTTTAATGACAAATAAAACAATAACAAGATGTAATTGACAGTCCTTGTGCTTCTGTTACAATACTTGATCTATAAGCAGCTAGCATTGACCTTTGCTGTTCTTCCACTTATCGCTAATAAGCAATAACAAAAGAATGTCTTTTAGAAAGATACAAGCTGGCTTTTGTGAATGAGGTGTTGTCCATTTTATGAGTTTACTGCTTGGAAGAGAAGTTAACATCATACTCATCAGTCCCATTACTGTTCATAATGTAATTCCACTTTCTCAGACACACACTAAGTTTTTTTTAAAGGTATGTCATACCTTATTATAATTTTTAACCCCTTCCCGACCTATGACATAGGAGGACATCATGGGCTGGTAAGGGGTGTTTGATGTGAGCTCTGGCACAGAGCTCACATCAGAGCCCCGACATCTCAGCTGATCTCATCAGCTGAGATATCAGGGTAACAGCACCAATCGGATCCGGGATCCAATCAGTGCTGTTAACCCCTTGGATCCCGTTGTCAATCACTAACAGTGGAATCCAAAGCGGCCGCCGCTGGGCACGCTCCGCTCTCCCGCCTGCATCGGAGATCCCGCAATTAAATCGCAGGATCTCCAGTGGTCATGTGATGCTGTCAGAAAGCACTTCCAGGTTGTGGTTGGCAGGCGCTGCCAACCACAACACGTCCGTGATTCTGGGAGATACTGATGAGTTGCAGCTCATCGGTATCTCCCAGAAGCGATCGGACTGTGCAGCAAGGTGCCTCTTAAAGGGGCAGTGTAAAAATAAGAATTAATAAAAAAGTTTAATTTTTAAAAACCTATAAAAAAAAAACATAAAAGTTCAAATCACCCCCTTTTTCCCGCATTCACAATAAAAGTATTAAAAAAATAAAAAAAATACACATGTTTGGTATCGCCATGTACAGAATCGCCTGATCTATCAACATATAGTATCAATTTCCGTAATGGAAAAAATGGTCCAAACGCCAAAATTATGTTTTTTTAGTCGCCGCAACATTGCTATAAAATGTGATAATGGGCGATTAAAACAGCAATATCCACCCAAAAATGGTATCATTATAAAGGTCAGCTCAAGACGCAAAAAATATGCCATCGCACGGCCCTAGATCCCGAAAAATTAGAACGCTGCTGGTTGCAAAATATGGCGCAAAAAGTGTGTTTTGTTTTTTTCTAAATTCTGAATTTTTTTTCACCACTTAGATACCAGTAAAGGTATACATGTTTGGTATCTACAAACTCGTACCGACCTGAGGCATCACACCGTCAAGTTGATTTTACCATATAATGAACATGGTGGCTAAAAAACGCAAAAACCAAACGTGTGATTGCCCTTTATTTGCAATTTCACTGCACTTGGAATTGTT
Organism: Allobates femoralis; assembly: GCA_033576535.1. NCBI lineage: Eukaryota > Metazoa > Chordata > Amphibia > Anura > Aromobatidae > Allobates > Allobates femoralis. The sequence goes on along the minus strand of JARQOC010000002.1, from coordinate 471,350,446 downwards.
TTGCAATTTCCTTGTACACTATATGGTAAAATAAATGATTGCATCTGAAAGTACAACTTGTCCCACAAAAAACATCATATGTCTATATTGACAGAAAAATAAAAAAGTTATGGCTCTTGGAAGCAGGGGAGCAAAAAACGAAAATGAAAAATGAAAAATTCCTTGGTTCATGAAGTGGTTAAAGATATAAAAAGCCAGAATATCTGAAGGAGGAGGAAGTCCACAAAAACTCCTTGCAGATTTTGGTCTTGGTTGAATTTAAACCAAGGACCCCAGTGTTGTAAAGCAACAATAGTATTCGCTGAACTAGCATATATAACCTTAAATAATATGGCTTGTACAGAATAAACTAAAGATAGGAACTAAATTCCTCTATTGCTTTGCACTGAAATTTACTTATCAACTGTGTTTGTGGGATCATTGTTCATCACATGCCAATTTATCACAGAGAAAACATTAAAACTACAAATAAATAAAAACAAATGAATTACAAAGTTTCTAAATTACCATTAATTTTTAGTATTAGAGTGTCATGAACTACATAACAACCATCTGCATTGCATGATATGAGGAACAAATAATGTTAAACATAATGACAGAGGCAATGTTCTTCACCTACCTTAGGGTTAAACACAAAAATACTATAAAGCTTTAATCAGCAATGCAGGCTGTCTGGGATGATTTAGTAAATCATGCTTTGAGAGGGGGTTGGATCAGATGACCCAGGAGGTCCCTTCCAATGCTACCATTCTAAAATTTTATGTACAGTTTGGAGAAGCAGTGCAAGTGTCCAGGCAGAGTTTGCCATATGGTGCATGAGTAAGGACATTTTACCTCGGAGTTTCTGTTAGTCTACATTTTCACATTGAGTTTATGGTGAGTTTTTGAATTTATGCACCATTTCTGCACCCATTAAGCACATTAGGTTACTTTGCATTTTTGTACATGCATTTCTTTATTGTGTCGTTATCATATTTTTGACGATGCGTTTGTTTTCTCATGTTGCTGTGTCATGTTTTATACAAAGATGCCTTGTATTTGACACTTCCTGGTATTGTATACCTGTTTAAGTTTCACTGTAGAACTACAGTTACAAATTATGAAATAGAAGGGATTTTAAGTATAAGAAAAAATACTAGTTTTTATAATAAAATACATTTTACAATAAAAAAAGACAGCTATGTCTATTTAAAGAAAAAGAAGTATTAGAATACTGGAGAAAGGAAAAATAATCCAGCAAAAAGAAAACTATCCAGTAAGGCAGAATAAAACTTTTCACTTATTGAATCATTAAAAAGCTTCAATACATATTCAGCAGTCAAACTCCTCCATTAATAAAGTATTCAATATAGCGATGTAAAAAACTGATGCGTTTTGGCTATGATGCAGTCTTATTATGAGTAAAGCTGCATTATAGCCAAAATTCGTTCATATTTTACATCCCTGTGCCAAATATACTGTCTCCCTCCCCACCCCTCTAGACTGAGCCCTCGCGGACAGGATCCTTTGCCCTATTGTACCCATATGACTATTTGTCGTTGTTTTACTACTTGTCTTTGTCTACCCACTCACTTGTAAAGCACCATGTAACCTAATGGCGCTATATAAATTCTTAATAATAATAATAAAATATTTTATTAATAGAGGAATTTGACTGCTGAGTATGTATTGAAGCTTTTTAATGATTCAATAAATGAAAAGTTTTATTCTGCCTAAGGCTGGCTTCACACGACGGTGTGATCCGGTCCAGGGCTGTCCGGGATGACCCTGACAGCCCCGGACCGGATCAGCACACAGAACCGGAGGGCCAAATGTGCCCTCCGGTCCTGTGTGCAGCCGGATGCTGCTCATTGCAGCCTCAGCTGCTGATTTTTCAAGATCGCGGCTAGCACTGAGCTAGCCGGGATCCTGAAATAACAGCGGCGTGCAGCCGCCAGTGTCTGGTTGCCAGATCCTCCCAGTCCGGGGCAATCCGGCCCCATAGGCTCCCATGTCAGGGAGCGCCGGATTGCCCCGGTTCTGGAAGAATCCAGCCGTATCCGCGGCATGCCCTGATGAAGTGATAATTGAGATCACGAAAGCGGTAGGCAAACTACTCATTAAACAGAGTCTTATCTATCACTCTGTTTGTCTTCACTTGGAGGTCAGCGCAGTGAATCTATGGAACCCAGCACTTTCTGTTAACCCTTTTGGATGACAGAAAAAAATGATTCAAAAACATTTTTGTAAAGTATTTAGAGAAATATACAAATGTCATAAAGACCCAAATGGTCCTTAAAGTAAAAAATGTCAATATAAGCCAGTCCTGAACTAATTAAAGATGTTCCATTTTGCATTATTTAAATTAAAGATAGTAGCTGGCAAAAATCATACCTAACTTTTTAAAATTCAGAATTGCCTGATTATTAAAAAAAAAAAAAATACACCTCCTTCGAGCAATGATGTCCATGTATCTTTGTTTTCAGTTTTACAGTTAATAAGAGTCTAAAAGTTATTTTAAAGTTTTACTATGCCCTTTGTGTTGTATTTACAGCACTGTATATTTTTTGCAACAATAATACATAATAATGATTAGAGGTGAGCAGACTCATTGTAGTTTAGGTTCTGGGGATTCAGCTGGACATTTTTTAAGTTCTGTTTGGGACCCAATCTTGTCCCTAACCTCATTTGAAGTCACTGATTGGGCAAGTCTGCTCTTTGCCCACACACAGCCAGCAATAGGCAATATACTTCCAGAGGAAAAAAAGGCAGAGTTTTAGCATTTGCTTTTTTTTAGTACACACCACATCCGATAAGGCTGATTTTACCCCAAGTATGAGCCTTTGAAACAGTGCAAACAGCTAGCACTGGGTTGAGCACTGATTGTACCCAAGCACTAGTGATTTGCGTACGTAAAGCAACTGAACACTGAACTTTTTTTAAAAGTCTGTATTTGGTACGAACTCCGAACTTTAACGTCCAGTTCACGATCCCTAATCATGACACAACCTGTGAACAGATATAGCACTGTTTTTGAATGATATCACCCATGCTTTTCTTATCCTTAACAATATTTTAGGTGTTTTGATGATTAGTTAGCTTAGTTATTATTTGGATTTGAGTGTATTCACAGCTTCAGTAATATTGTATTAATTAATTGTTGAAGTCATACTTTATGATGACATAATTCCAAGCACTACTGGCTAGAGATGAGCGAATCTGAACTTTAAAGTTCAGTGTTCATACCAAACATAGACTTTACAAAAATACATCAGTGTTTGAGCTTGGTGTTTGGAAACTTTACGCATGTAAACCACTGTAACGAGCAATGATATGCTCAGGATCGCTTGGTGCTTGACCCAGTGTGAGCCAATTGCAGTGTTTAAATGGCTCACACTGGGGTAAAATCATCTGTACTGTATGTGGACAGAGAGCCAAACTGCCCAATCAGTGATCTCCAAAGAGGTTTAGGTTAAATTTGGGTCCAGAGAAGAAATTTAATAAAGGCCCAGTTGAACCCCCAGAACCCAAACTTCCACCAATCTCCTTTTTTTCTACTCCTAGCCTATGTCCAAAGCAGAGGATCCCAACAAACCAATTTCTTTTAACCTTGCCATTTAGATACAGCACTTGAGGTCTATTCACAAATCTTTGACTCAGTTGCAATGAAACCTAGCCACAACTCTGCTCTAAACAATACAATTAAATGGCAACTTACATAATTTATTAGGGATAATATTCTGATATAATCAGTAGCAGTTTCATTAAATAATCACTGTTTCTAAAAACTATAAGATTTTTGCTACAAATAGCTTATATAAATGAACATAATATAAACTTGTCAATCCACTATACGGCCACCAGATAACATGGTTGGCTCATTGAAGTACTACGTTTTTCCAAACAGAAAATGCTTAGCCTGTAGCCTGGCAATCCATGCTGAATGATGACTTTTCTCTCTTTTGTTGTGATATATATTTTTTGCAAAAGTGATAATAGAATGAGTGGCCTGACTGGTTGTCATATTTTAATTATATTCTTTGAAAAATGAGACTAAAGTACTAGATGATAATAGTGGCTGTAACTTTATCATGTTATATACTGTAGAATATTAAATAAACTCTATATGCATACAGAAAAATGTACTTCAAAGTTGTTTTTTTTGCTTCTACTGAAATATTCTTAAATTTTTACATTTGCAGAATAAACACACTCAACAAAAAAAAATATTCACAACATAAAATACCATTGCTAGAACATTAATTAATTAGAACATTAATTAACTACAATAAAAACTTATGCTGGTTTCACACATACGACTTTCTCGATTGGATTTTAAACACCAATGTCCATGATCGGCCATGGGTCCTGTGACTTTTACTCGAACGTTGTATATATGGTTATGAGGACGTAGAGCTTTCCTAACCTTAACGCAATAGCCTTAAAAGTGTTTATAAGACTTTTTGGCTTATTTCAGGTGAGCTGCTACATTCTTGGGTTCATGAAAGTTGGATGTATGAAAAAATCCTTAGAAAAGTAAATTGTATTTGAGATTTTGCATTAAAATCTGCTACATTTTAGGTACACATGGATGGTGTTTACAACAGCCCTCCACTTGCAGTAGAAAAAATGCAGTGCAAATTTCGGGACCTACAGATGATTTTTCTCAATAGTCAAAAATGTCAATTTATTTCATGTGGATGTCCCAAAACCGCAATGGAGAATGTCCACGACACGCTTCTCGGATATTTTTATAAACACTTAAATAAATGTAATAAGGTTGGTATAATGGTTAATCCAGTTTACTAAATGTAAAACAGCATACATCTTTGTTACTCATCTGTTTTTAAGTTATATATATAGCATATTAAGAAATAACTGTTGACAAAATCTTTATTCTGTAATTTCCTACAGTGTTTGTTCATTTCATCTGCCTTTGGGAGATTATGAAAAACATGATTCATTCAGTGGAAATGTTATCAGAACATAAAAACTGCCTTTGGCCAAACATGAAAATCCAATAACCAAATGTGCACTCTGGAATTACCTTCCAAGTCAGTAGCCTGTTTATTTTATTAGCTCCATCCAAACTTGTTAACAGGCTTTTGCTTACATAGATCAAGTATTTTGTTTATTAGATGATACTTTTGCTTTGTAGCCTGCATACAAAATCTAACACAAAGGACCCCAAGACGGCTTGTATTAAAAATCACTTCTTATCTCTGTTGGGGATCTGGCATTGCTATTTTCCAAGTTTTCTTTTTATACACCATACTAAAAATGTTGAAAATAATATAACTCTGTCTTAGTAAAATTTGTCATTGGCTTGTTTTAAGTATATGTCAATAAAGAAGCTAATGTTTTCTTTTTTGGATTATATATAAACGTTAGAGATGAGTGAATCGAATGAAAGTGAATTAAGTTCACTAGCATTCCAATTTTTTTGCAATTCGCTCCTGGCAAAGTCAACTGAGCTGATTCTATTTGCCTAAAATTTACTCTATGCAAATTGAATTTTCCCCCTGAATTGTGTTAATATTCTTTTTTATAAATTTGGGATATTCACTCAATTCTAATAAACAGTTGTTCAAATAATTTTCCTAAATTTTTTGGAAAGTAATAATGAAATAATTGTATATTTACAGAATTATAGAGTTTACAGTTCTCTGCTGCCTATGGGGGAGGGGATAGATGTGAGAAAGAGAGATCAGTACTCCTTTACAGAAATGAGGTTGTATGAAGGAAAAAGATTTATCAACTGGTTTAGGTTCATGGTTTATAAAATATAATAATTGATATTTCTAATGCATAACTCAAAATAACATCATCCTACAGACTGATTAAAAGGGGTTGTCCTCTACTCCAATAACTCCTTCTGAGTCTGAGTGTTTTCCCTTGGTAAAATAAAGACACTTATACTCACCTGCAGTGCAAGCATCATTCCAGCGGAGTCAGCATTTCCTCTCCATGGAATCACATGAAGGTATTACACCACGCTTGCTCTGCACCCAATCAGCACTGGCTTCTCTTTCCCTGCTTTCAGATGAATTAAACATCAAGAAGAAGTCAAAGTTGTAGCTAGCCATTCACTTCTTATTGATGTTTGATATATTTGAAACACATCGAAGCTGCTGCAGATTGAGCTTGCATGATATAACAACCTCTTGTTAGAGAACCAATGCTGACATTGCTGGAATGGTGCCAGCACTGTAGGTGAGTATGTGTTTTTGTTCGGGGGAAACATACTGATGGAGAAGCAGTTTTCTGAGTTGTGGACAGCCCCTTTAGTGAAACAGAAATGTATGGCAAGTGGTATGTGCCTACTTGGGCTCAATCCAGAAATCTTCCTTTATTCAAGGACTTCGATAAGATTTTTAACATTTCATGAATATGATAAGCAGGACCTGCAACAGTATAGCGCATGTTATTTTATTTTATTTATAGAAAACTCTTTTAACCCCTTCCCGACCTTTGACGTTGTACAACATCATGGCAGTTACCGTGTCCTATTGCAGCGGTAACCGTCATTAGGCCCCGGTGTTCTGTGATTCTTATCACAGAGCACTGGGGCGTCATGTCAGGGGGTGGATTCCCCACCCTGCCCCCAAGATCACTGTCATTGGCTGTTTGAACAGTCAATCACAGTGATCGTCACACCAGATATGAAAGGGGTTGTCATAGCCCCTTTCATAGGATGGAGCGCTGGAGGTATTGCCCCCTCCATGCTGTTGGGGTGTGATCTGATGATCACTCCAATCATCAGCTGAAGCATTATGGCAGCGGTAAAGTGGAAACCACCGGTGCTTGTCTTCATAAAATTTTGTCCTTTATTATTATGTGAAATTTATAAAATCATTCAGCGTGCTAGCTGAGCGCTAGATGCGTTTCGGAAGACACAACTTCCTTAATCATTAGCTAATTCCCTTCCCAGTGAATGCATTATGGCAGCGGTGCAGGTCTGCATGTACCCGCCGCCGTCTGCTTTTGCCCGCGCTTCTCTGCAGCCCAATCTCCCTGCATGGAGATCAGGCTGCACAAGAGCGATCTGACAGCTGAGCACAGCAATCACTTAGCGGATCACTGTGCCCGGCCTGTCAGATCGCTTCTCTGCAGCCTGGTTTCCATGCAGAGAGATCAGATTTCAGAGAAGTGTGGGCAGAGGCAGGCGTTGGGCACATGTGCCCTGCACCACCGCCATGTTTCCAGGACTCTGTCACCCCTAGTGCTGTGATCTTAGCACTTAGGGTCACAGCACTTAGGGTCTGGGGAGAGAGAGTGCAAAGTCACTCATTTCTCCCCGGCATTGATTGGCTCATCGTGATGTAATTATGATGAGCCAATCACCATGGTAAACCGACGACCTGACTCATGACTCAGAGAGCATGTGATCTCTGAGACTTGGGCTTCCACAGTGATGCTGCACTGTATGACAATGATTTGCCATACAGTGCATCATTACTATGACCCCAAAGACTACAAAAAGGATCAAATATCAAATATCAATGATCTGCCATACAGTGCACTATCACCATGACCTCAGAGACTACAACAAGGGGATATTTGATCCCTTGTTGTAGTCTCTGGGGTCCTGGTGATAGTGCACTGTATGGCAACGATCTGCAACAAGAGGATGCTTGATCCCTCGCTGCAGTCTCTAAATGTAGCAAAGGTAATGTAAGAGGGTAAAATAAAGATGGAGTCTGAATTTGTGCTTGTGTTTTTTTTTTCTAATAAAAAGATTTTTTTCTCTATGTGGGGTATTTTTTGACTATTTACTAGAGATTCCTAATTGCTGGGTCTAACATTGGCCCAACATTATGAATCTCAGACTAGTGCCAGCTGCCAATAAAAACACTGGCATTAACCCTTTATTACCCACTTTTCCACTATCCCCAAGGCAACTGGAAGAGTCTGGATGCAGCGCCAGAAAGAGGCGCTTCATTAAATGTGCTATTTTCTTGGGCAGTAACGGGCTGCAATTCGCAGCATGGGGGGCCCAGAACACTTGGGCCTCTCAATGCTGAGGATTCCAGCCCCTAGATGCCTAGTTGTACCTGGCTGGACAAAAAATATAACAAAGTTCCACGTAGTTTTTTTCAAAAAAGAATTTCTATTAAAAATAATGATTTTGGGCTTCGCTATATTTTTGGTTGACAGCTAAGTACCACTAAGCTGCTGGGGTGGGTGGCAGTCCAAAGCTGCCAAGTAGTACCTGGCTGGCAAATAAAAATATGGTGAAGCTCACATTGTTTTTTAAAAAAATGATTTTGGCAACTAAAATAAACGGCATGGAGCTTCACCAAATTTTTGGTTGCCAGCCAGTTACAACTTGGCAGCTGGGGGCTGAAATCCTCAGTGTGTACAGGCCAAAACAATCTGGGCGCCCATGCTGCATATTGCAGCACACAGCACCACAGAAAATGGCACGTTCATTAGAGGTGCCATATTTTGGAGCTGTAGCCAGACGCTTTCAGTTGCCCTGATGCCGGTGGCAAGCTGGGCAATAAATGAGTTAATTCCAGCTTTTTTATTTGCAGCTGGCACTAAAAGCCAGAGATTTGCAACGTACAGCTAATGTTAGACCCCGCCATTAGGAATGACTAGTAAATAGTAAATAATGCGCAACACTCAGAGAAAAATAATTTTATTATAAGAAAAACAAACATATCTCAACTCCATCTTATTACTCACATATAACTCTCTGCGATCCTTCATGAAGAGTCTGCAGGGAGAGAACAAGCATCCTCTACCTTTAGAGTCTGCAATCACGCTGACCGCAGGCACTCTGTGAGTGACGTCACCTGTGGTAGTCAAAGACTGCCACAGGGGAGTGGTAATGTCACACACTGAGTCACCATGGCTCCCCATGCCAGTGAACTCAAAATGTTGTCACTTGTGTTTTTTTTTTCGCTGTTTAGGCATATCAGGGGCTATCCAAACAGGACATTACACCCACAGACCATGCCATCAAAATCTGTATTCCAAAATGTCACTTCCTCCCTTCAGAGCCCTGCCATGTGCCAAATAGTGGTTCATGACCACATATGAGGTATCAGTATACTCTGGATAAATTGCTCAACAAATTTTAGGATCCATTTTATTCTGTTGCCCATGTAAAAATGAAAAAATTGAGGCTAAAAGAAAATTTTTGTGAAATAAAAGTACTTTTTAAATTTATGGATCAATGTGTAAAGCACCTGAGGGTTCCAAGTGCTCACTATGCATCTAGATAAGTTCCTTGGGGGGTCTGATTTCCAAAATTGGGTCACTTGTGGGGGAGCTCCAATTTTTAGGCACACAGGGGCTCTCCATATGTGACATGGTGTCCACTACCATTTGCATCTAATTTTCCAATCAAAAAGTCAAATGACGCTCCTTACCTTCTGAGCCCTACCATGCGCCAAAACAGTGGTTTATGACCATATATGAGGTATCAGTGTACTGAGGACAAATTGTCAAAGAAATTTTAGGATCCATTTTATCCTGATGCCCATGTGAAAATGAAAAAATTGAGGCTAAAAGAAAATTTTTCTTGGAAAAATGTAAATGTTTATTTTTTCCTTCTACATTGCTTTAGTTCCTGTGAAGCACCTGATTATAATCTTCTCGAATGTAGTTTTTAGTAGCATTAGGGGTGCAGTTTTGGAATGGTGTCACTCTTGGGTGTTTTCTGTCACATGGGCCCCTCAAAGGAACTTCAAATGTGATGTGGTCCCTAAAAAAATGTTTTTGTAAATTTTGCTGGCAAAATGAGAAATTGCTGATGAACTTTGAAGCCTTATAACTTCGTAACAAAATGTTTTCTTTCCAAAATTGTGCTGATGTAAAGGAGACATGTGGGAAATGTTATTTATTAATTATTTTGTGTCACATAACTCTAATAAAAATTAAAAATTTGAAAATTGCAAAATTTTCTAACTTTTTGCCAAATTTCCATTTTTTCACAAATAAATGCAAAAATGATTGCCCTACATTTACCATTACCATGAAGTGCAATATGTCACAAAAAAATGATGTGAAAATTGCTAGGATCCGTTGAAGCGTTCCAGAGTTATTACCTCATAAAAGGACACTGGTCAGATTTGGAAAAAATGCCAGGTCAGTAAGGTCAAAGTAGGCTGGGTGGTGAAGGGGTTAATATAAATCCAAGCCATCTTCTCAGAGTTTTCATTAATAAAGCTACATTTGTGCACATATGGACTAACATCATCTATAGGTAGGGTAATTAATTTGTTATATTTTGTCAAATATTGGATGCTTGTTTTTGCTGCATAATATATTTTGAAACCTGTTCATAGCAAGTTTCAAAATGAAAATCAAATATTGTTCCACCAATGAATAATACATCACAAAACCCAGAAGGAAGTGTTAATAAGATCAATCTTTGCAGCTTTAGTTAATTATTAATTTTCAATTAACTATATCAAAGGATTTACTTCTTCATCTGTGAGTATCACAGTGATCACCCATATGCCATGTACATTTTATTTAACATATTTTTCAGTTCGAAGATTACCTATTTTTGTACTATTTCACAAGTGTATAGAATAGTTTTACATTTGTACTATTTTTGTTATTGCTTACAACACACAAAATTTATATACAAAAGAACACATATACTAAATTGGGGCATCACATCTAATAAAAAATATAAAAAATGGATCTTTATTCACTTAATTCCACATTTTTGGCATGGTTCACAGGATGCCTTTTTCAAGCATTTTTAACCCTATTTTTATTTTTGCTTGATCGCACTAAGGCTAGGGTCACATTGGGTTATGGACCCACATTTCCATCTAGCGCTGAAACCGGACAGCATTAACGGCAAGCGCTGGCTGGAAACATGGGTCCATAGAAACCTTGTGTTTATCTAAGTAGCAGCCGCACACAGAGCTGTTGGACAATCTCTTTTCCTCAACGCACAGGAAACGATGCCTGCAGCGTTTTGCTGTGCACTCCTAAAAAGCGGCCACCCAGCATCCCTGTGTGTGGCTGCTACTTAGGTAAACACAGGGTTTCTATGGACCCATGTTTCCAGCCAGCGCTTGCCGTTAATGCTGTCCGGTTTCAGCGCTGGATGGAAATGTGGGTCCATAACCCAATGTGACCCTAGCCTAATACTGTATATACTTCAGGGTATAAATATATGGGGGATCCACTCTGCTGTGCAGACCATTGATCAGTCCATAGCTGTAGTACTTTACAGCACTAATCACTTTCTTTAATTGTATTATTGCACTTTACCAATTAATTGTAATCTGACATATTCAGCAGTGATGTGTACTTTTTGCTTGAACCCATGTACTATCATTATATTAGTTTTGTAAAAGCTTCTTTTTGTACTTTGAGATAGTACTTCTTTTTTATAAGGTTTTATACCTGCCAATTATCCCTAAGGGTACCTTTACACGCCGCTACTGGCGGGTGGATACAACCAGCTACTTCATGTGCACGAGCACGCACAAACGGTTACAAACGGTAAACGCACCATCTTTACACGCCGCCACAAGGTGCGCTACGCTACGTGACATCTATCTCTGGATACACCAACGGGTGCCACAAGTAGCCATCTGTAGCTCACCTTACCTCATTTACACACCGCTACAACAAGCTAATATGGGCGGACCTGGTGCAGCAGGGACAGCACATAGGCGTGCCACAATTGTGGATTACGAGACGTCCGTACGCTGATAGGACAAAGCAAGAACATCATGATTGGCCAGGCAGTGCAGGAGGCTGTTTAATACATGACACTCGAGCAATTGTGTATTGTGACTGGTCAGCTCCTTAAATATGCCGCCCTATGCAGCGACTACCAATCGTAATGCAGGAGCTTCCTCCAATGATCGCTGATGGGGTGCGGTAACCCGGAGCCTGTGTCATGCCCCAGCTACATACCAGGTACATAGCATGGTGTAGAAACAACCCTTCTGTTCCTTCTTTACACGCCGATACAGCTCAATACAATCGCCTGTGTAGCCACCTGTTTCAGGGCAGTGCTCGGAAACAGATGCATCTACTGCCGGGTGCCTCCTACCGTCTTCACACGCCGCTACTACGGGGTACATTTCCGCTACACGTTACATTTGTAGCATGTAGCTGGTTGTATCCACCCGCCAGTAGCGGCGTGTAAAGGTACCCTGACTGTACTATGGGTATTTGTCAACTGCTTTAATCCATGTATGCCTTGTATATATTGGTGTGATTTTTTTCCATGACCTGTAGAATGTGGTGATCTTTTTTGTCCGGTACTTTTCGCCATCCTTTCATATGTGCCAGGAATATTTCTGTGATTTTTTTTTCACATGTAATAAATATTTGCACTTTTTTGAGCATTATACTCCATTTTCATTCCTTGCTTGTTAATTCTCTATTAATTTACTTTGAGGCCGGATTCAACTTTTATTTGTGGTTCTTATCCTCATATTGTTTATGGATCTTTTGATTTTATATTTGGTAAGTCATTTAATTAATGAACCAGCAATTTACATTATGGCTTTAATAAAAACTTATTTCTTAATACAGAAATGAGGATTGATATATTGAGTCTAAAGTCTTTCGGTGACTCTTTTATATTAGAGGAATATAGGGAAATACGTTACGGTATGGATGTTGTATGTAAAACTGACAGACTGTAGTGGATAATATCACAGTTTTACAACTGGTATTGATGATAATAACAAAAAAATATTCACGGGTCTATAGTACCAGATTGTACACATTTTCCTCCAAAATTCAATTCATAGCAAAGTTACTCCTTTTAAACTTAACATTGCTTATTATGCTATGGCTTCTTGAGAGACCACAGAACATAACAAACATATTATATTAGCAATTAAAAATACTTATACTCACTTTACCGTTCACCTGTCTCGCCCATCCACTCCTCACTGTCTCCCGTATGGTCCTTGTCATATCTTCAATGAACACTAATGGCCGCTTTACACGTCCCGATATCGTTGTCCAACAGCAATAAAAAGTCACGTGGTTCGACCTTTGCCGCCGATATCGTTCGTGCGTTGTGTTGTGTAAATGTGCAATTCGATGCAAGAACGATGCCAAAAACGATATCGGGGAAGAATTGTGCAGGCTCTCCAACTGCCCGATATTGGATGGACGATCTTGCAGGATCGTGCTGTGTGACAACCCAACAACGATTTGGAGCACAACTTCCCCTATTCACTCCCATGTTAAATGGTCTTTCCCTGGTTTGCTCGTACAAGGGGCATATTCATCGTAGTGGCGTTGCCTGCCGATATCTCCCTGTGAGACAGCTCCTATGTGATCTTGGATTACTGCCAAAAATGTGCACGCTCCCGTGCCGTTGTATACAATATCGGGACGATATTGGGACGTGTAAAGTGGCCATAACACCCCAGGCGTCTTCACACTGGTTTTAGATTTCTGAGTTCCACTACAGTTTGAGCACATTCTCATCCATGTCTGCCTTTTTAGAGCCCTCCCCAGACCTCATCACTATTCAGTTTGAGCGCCTTTTTTTTCTTTGGTTATAATGTAACTGTCAATCACAGTAATGCCATTATCAAAGGTGAATATGGCATTACTATGACTGGCAAGCACTTCCAACATGTTTATCAGTTGAAAATCATTTAGGAGACATGATTTTCAGCTTACTCGAATATCACGAGTGAAATTAAAAAAAACTCGCAGAGTACTGAGTATCGCGAATATCATACTATTCGTGCGAGTAGCGAATAGTAATGGCTATACTCACTCATCCCTAGCTATAGTATCTACAGAATATGCTTTGCCATCTGCATGAGATTAGACTGCAGTATAGTATCATATTATACCCTTATCCATTGAGAAAACTATTTACTATTGTGTGTTGGGTTATGTATTCTAATAGCTTTTCTTGTTAACATGCCTAAAGTTATTAATATTGCTTTGATTAGAGTTAAATCCCTATGGTTAAATAGTCCAGTAAGGCTCATCCTTCCTATTTTTGAGTATTATAAAGTGCTTTGTTGAGGGAACTTTAAAATTGTGTGACTGAAATAAATAATATCAAAATGCAATTCGCTTAATGTTAGCAATGCCATGTATACAAATGCATTTGACTTTTTTTATATCTGAAAGCTAATATATCATCGTAAAATTACATCCCGTCAGATGCACTATGCTGGATTTTATCTACAGACATAAAAGTTATTTCAGAAAATCAGTCTAATATAATTTATCATACGGCACTGCATTTTTTTTATCTCTTTACAAAACTCTGTCATAAATCCATATATCTCAGTGTTAAGGTGTTACATAACAACCCACCCTTATGCTTTTGTGATTACGTGCAAAAAATAAAAAGTATGATAGTCTGGAGTACAATTTGCAATGTTTTTGACTGAAAGAAAATGAAGTAAATACTTTGTGGGAAATATATAGCTCAGAAAAGTAAGAGTTGCAGATAATTTAGCTCCTCCATTGAAGCCTGACATACAGCTTTCACCCGTTGTCTTTCTCATGAATTTAGAAATTGGAAAATGCTATAGAAAATGGGAAATACGTCTTAAAAGCTAAGACCAATTTCTACAACATGCTGTTCTAAGAAATAGCACTTTTAAACATTAAAAGGATTAAGATGCATTGACCTATAACCTTCTCTTTGAATGCCAAGTTTTTGGAAAAGGGCATTCTACCAATATTATTTTTTAATACTTTAGACCAACGCAGCTGTTCAGAATTTCTGATCTTATTTTTTCTTACTTAGGGATTTTATTGAAGTTTAATTATAGTGGTATGTATTCAGGGGACTCTTTTATACTGCTTTTAATGAAGGTGAAAGTCAGAACCCAACTGAGAAGCAAATTAAGTGTTGGGTCACCAATGAAAAGTCAAGCAGTTACCAAAAATGGTGTATTTTAGTATCTTAAACTGAAAAACGCTAACATTTTACTAAAATATTTTATTGTTGTTTAAAATACAAAGCAATGAATCAATATGATTAAATGATATTAGTTCAGTAAATGGATTGAGGAGAACAACTTGGAATTAACAGAATTGTTATAAAGTAGTTGTCCCATTAAAGTAAGTTGTCACTTAGGCTAAATGCACATTGTGCATATTTGGTGTGCATATTTGGTCCTTATTTTCCAGGTGAATTTATCAGCATTAAATCCACAACATAATATAGTATCAGTTAATAAGATTGTGTGATAGATTAAAAGGATACAAGAAAGCACAGGTAAGTAACATCCAAGATATACTGTAAATAACAGTAAAATTGGGAATGCTCACCTTTTGGAGTTGTGAACAGTCACAATCAACTGAATAGCATATAACAATGACTACAACAGTGCACCGGTAGAAACACTGGATATGCTGTTTGAGAAAGGGTTAAAAGACTGCACTGCCTGGGCTGTTATATTAACAACAAGGTGGGCCATTTATATAGATGTACCTAAATAAAATGGGAATGGTTGGTGATATCAACTTCCCGTTTGTGGCATATTAGTATATGGGAGGGGGAAAACTTTTCCAGAGGGGTGGTGACCATGTCAACAATTTGAAGTTGGCCATCTTGAATCCAACTTTATTTTTTTCAATGGGAAGAGGGTCATGTGATACATCAAACATATTGAGAATTTCATAAGCAAAACAATAATGTGCTTGGTTTTAACGCAACTTAAATATTTCATGAGTTATTTACAAGTTGATGACCACTTATAAAATGTGTTCACAGTGCTTCCCATTGTGTTGGATTGTCAATGCAACCCTCTTCACCCACTCTTGACACACTGAAAGCAACACCACAAAAGAAATGCTAGCACAGGCTACCAGTATCCAATGTTTCAGATGCTGCACATCTCGTATCTTCACAGCATAGACAATTGCCTTCAGATGAGTGATGGGGCAAATTCTATTGTGAATCTGCCGCAAATCAGCAAAAATGCGATGTGAAAGAGGCCTAAGATAAAAATTATAGGGATAAATAGCCTGCTGTAAATAAATAAGTAAAAAGCAAGTAATGATAAATAACATAAGGTACTTAGTAAACATTAACTTTCATAAAAAAGCATACAGTCATCCCACCAAGATGTACTTGATTGGTACCTAACAGTGCATGTTAAAAATCTTACTATGTATCAGAAGTGTCATGGTAAGGTTTTAACAGTAGGTAGTGTAAAAGGCTACTTCACACGCTATGCTATCATTAACGATATCGCTGAAACATCACGCTTTTTTGATCGTTCGAACGATGTCATTTGTGCATCGTTGCGTGTAAACATATGATCTTGAAATGAGAAATCATTGGATCGTTCATCAAAAATTTGAGATCCTGACCTCAAATCTATCGTTCGTCGTCCAATTAATGTTCTGTGAACAAACAACATTGTGA
The DNA here is from genome assembly GCA_033576535.1 of Allobates femoralis. NCBI lineage: Eukaryota > Metazoa > Chordata > Amphibia > Anura > Aromobatidae > Allobates > Allobates femoralis. The sequence goes on along the minus strand of JARQOC010000002.1, from coordinate 471,334,110 downwards.
TGCACTGCCACGATGCTCGATTTTTTAGGAAAAATGTGTTGTGGCAACCCAAGGCGGTAACCGGATTGCTCAGGATGTGTAATCCTTAGCAATGCGGGTACCGTATACTTTGCTCATCCCTGCTGCTGCAGGGATAAGCAAAATGTAAAATGTGTATTAAAACATTACTTATTAATATTAGCTGTGGGCAACATGTCTCTAGGGGGTGCCCACCCTCCTAGAGACATGATGTCCACTCCTCTCAGCATGTTAGGAGTTAATAAGCCATTTACAGTAAGCTGGCTATTGTCAGCTTTGTACTAATTTATGCACTAATTTATGAATGTAGCCGCGGCTCCCCTCATAGTGGAGCAGATACTGTACGTAATGTGTGTATATTATCTGCCGCTGTCCGAGATCCTGTAGGTATTTAGAGTAGGTCTATGGCGGTGCGTTGCCCATAGACCTAATGTAAATGCCTACAGGACCTCGGACAGTGGCAGATACTATATGCACATTACGTACAGTATCTGCTCTACTGTCAGGGGACCCGCGGCTTCATTCATAAATTAGTACAAAGCTGACAATAGTTGGCTTACTGTAAATGGCTTATTAACCCCTAACATGCTGAAAGGAGTGGACAGCATGTCTCTAGGGGGGGGGCACCCCCTAGAGACATGTTGCCCACAGCTAATATTCATATTTAATGTGTTAATAAACATTTAACACATTGCTTATCCCTGCGGCAGCAGGGATGAGCAAAGTATACGGTAACCGCATTGCTACGGATTACACATCCTGAGCAGTCCGGTTACCGCCTTGCGGTTGTCACCACACATTTTTCCTAAACAATCGTGCATCGTGGCAGTGCACCACGATGTTGTTTGTTCACAGAACATTAATTGGATGACGAACGATAGATTTGAGGTCAGGATCTCAAATTTTTGATGAATGATCCAATGATTTCTCATTTCAAGATCGTATATTTATAATAATATTGAGCAATGAGACGAATGTAATTTTTTTTTAAATTTACAATTATTATGCACAGCAAAAATGATATGATCATCTCCAATGAACACCAGTGCTCTGCCAGTAATCAAAGGAAATGAGTCATAACATTGTCTGACCCCTCCGCCCCGTCATGGCAACCCATCGGTGCTCCTTGATCACATCACAGGGCTGCTAATGGGAGCAGGGAATGGTGCGATCCCTTCCAGCACGTGTTAGATTTCAATGTCAGAGTTAGATATAATGGGTTAACAGGCACGGGTGGATCTCCCATTTACCTGAGCCTGTAAACCACACATGTTGGCTAATCTGATCAGATGTCTACTCACATTGATCAAGGAAATTCATTAATAAAATCTATTAGATATATAGCATTATAAGATGTGGAAACCCTAACTATTATTTTAGGAATATTACACTTTCTAACTTTACCCTTCACCCCAAAAAATATTAAGTATATAAACCATTTTTAAAGGGATCCTGTCACCTCCAAAACGCCACCTAAGCTTCAAAATCATGTCCCTGCAGCATCCTATCACTAATCTCACACTCCTTTTGTCTCAGAAAAGCATCCTGTGAAAGTGGAGAAAAACGTTTTATAACTTACTCATTAGTGATGTTAATTAGCAGGGGCTATATTCTTTAGTACCTAGGGTGTGCCCTCTTCGTCATAAGATCACACCCTAAAAGGTGTGATCTTCTATTCATATTGTATTCAGCACCTCCCTGCCCTCCACAGCGCTGCCTGGGCTGTAATGATGCAAATTGCGTCATTTCCGGCATCGGGTGATGTCAGTACACCCGCACCGCTCTGTAGACTTCAAGCACCACATTGCACATGCGGTGCTTGAAGCAGTACACAGCGGCGCGGGTGTACTAACATCACCCGACCGGAAATGTAGCGACTCGCATCATTACAGCCCAGGCAGTGCCGTGGAGAGCAGGGAGGCGCTAAATACAACATGAATAGAAGATCATGCCTATTAGGGCGTGATCTTATGATGAAGAGGGCATGCCCTAAGGTCTAAAGAATATAGCCCCTGCTAATTAACATCACTAATGAGTAAGTTATAAAACGTTTTTCTGCACTTTCACAGGATGCTTTTCTAAGACAAAAGGAGTGTGAGATTAGTGATAGGATGCTGCAGGGACATGATTTTGAAGCTTAGGTGGCATTTTGGAGGTGACAAGATCCCTTTATTGACTGAAACGTTTCAACAATTTGACCATAATAGTACATCACATAATTGTTTATTCTGTGAACTATTGTACTGATCTCTAATGATCCTATGATTGCATTCTGCTCTTTTCACTTGTGCAATCGTATTGTTAATTGCCTTATGAAAATAAATATTTAAAGAAAAATACAAAAAAACTGACATGTTAAAACTAAAAAAGTTGTAATTATATTTTGCCGTCTGCAATTACAGTTTCTTATTTTAATCTTTAACTTTTTATGTGTAATTTATTAGTCATACCTAAATCGCAGCCTCATTGAGTTTAAACACACATAAGCAGACTAACACAAAAGTGAACAGAAATTCTTATTCATTTTTTTTTCATTTCTGTTAACTAGTATTTGTCTATGGCTAGGGTCACATCTGCGGCTGTCTTTTCAAATCCTGATCCAGTTTTGAGCTTTTAAAAAGCTCAAAACTGCATCAGGAAACGCTCCCAATGACTTATTATCGGGGGTGACTTATTATTGGGGAAACACGGTGCTATACGTATATTACGTATAGTGTGTGCACAGCTGACAGGGGAGCCACGGCTTCATTAATAAAAATCTACAGAGCCGACAATAGCTGGCTTACTGTACATGGGTTATTAACCCATGACATTCCGTCCTGAGTGGGCACCCCTAGAGACATGTTGCCCACAATTATTATTAATATTTTATCTTTTTTAACAGTGTTAACAGTTTGCTTATCCCTGCGGCAGCAGGGATGAGCAAACTGTACGGTAATCGCATTGCTCTGTATTACACATCCGGAGCAATGCGGTTACCGGATTGCTGCTTCATCCACACATTTTTCATTAAAAATGTGTGTGAAGTCAATTGCGTTCACCGCATCCGGATCTGATGTGGTGAACGCAATTGGCTGGGCAAAAGTGACCCCAGCCTATGACATTTACTACTACTGTAGTTTGTTTTATTTCCATGAAGTAGTTTTAATACAAATCAAAGTAACATGTACAAGCAAAATGCATAACTTTTTAGCTGTGACCAAAGCCATGTGCTAATATGTAATGTATAGGTGCATTTCAATGAATCAGAGCATCATCAACACATATATTATATAGAGTCATTACAAACAGAGTGATCTATTTCAAGTGTATATTTATGTTAATGTTGATGATTATGGTTTACACCTAATGAAAACATAAAGTTCATTAACTCAGAAAATTAATGTAGGGAGGATGAAGTGTCTGAGAGATAAAAATATTACCTAAATAGGTATCAGAGGTTTCACCTTGTGTGATTGTGAGAGTCACAACCACTATAAAAGCATATCATGGCTGCTGAAGTCCCCAGCGTGGAGCATATAGAGTAGGGAGGATGAAGAGTTAAAAACTGCGCTACTGTATTTCATGAGATATCAAAGGGTAAATATAATATTGTTATGCAATATTTATTAGTCAATTAGCCTTTCAGGGCTCCCTGGCCTCTTCCTGAGGCCAAATCAATATCATATTACCATGTGTCAGGGTGTTTCACGTTCACTAATACATCAATATTATAATTGCCCTTTGATGTCTGGTGAAATATGGCAGTGCGGTTTTTAACCCTTCATTCCCCCTACTTTAATTTTATGAAGTTGTCATTGGCTGTAAACCATAATCATCAACATTAACTGAAATAAGCACTTAAAAATAGATCACTCTGTTTGTAATGACCCTATATATTATATGCATTTCACTTTTTGGATTGAATTACTGGTAAAAATTAACTTTTTGCTGATGTTCTAATTCATTGAGATGCACTAGAAACTACTAAAGAAGAAGAAAATTTAAAAAAGATCAAGAAATATAATAGCAATAATAGTTCAGAATATGCTCTGTGCTCATGACTTGGCAATAAATGTCTAACTCTTCGCTGACAGGAAGGCATTGTTCAATAAGCAAAAGTAATGTGACAGGTTTGAGACTCAGTTACAAGCTAATTACTGTTCATTATCATGTTGAATTACCAAAATGTCACAAGTATTACAAACCCTATGTAACTTTGCCTTCGGCTTCTCTTTTTAGCATTATCTGTATAATTGATTCTTGAGACTGATTTTAGTTTTCTTATGGAAAACAATGTTTCTATTGTTTATGAGGACATTCTAGGGCAACGGGGGCTAAGCAAAAGAATAGCTATTAAAATATGTGACCGTATAAAATGTTATGGGAAAATTCTAGCTGAACAGTTGAGAAGTACGAATATGCAGGTACATTATTAATCTATGAAGAGTCCATTTATAATTGACTTGCTGAAAATTTCAATGTGGAAATATATCCCATTACATTACCCAAACCTATCTTTATAGTAAGAAAAGAAATGTTTAATTAAAAAGTTTCTATGTTTTTTAATAATAAACCCTTTTGTATGAAAGATTCCATTTTCTACTACTACCGTGTTTCCCCGAAAGTAAGGCCCTGTCTTACATTCTTTTGGGGGCCAAAAGTGGCCCCCGGCCTTACTTTCGGGGGGGGCCTTACATTGGTTGCCCCAGCAGTGTGGCCTACAGGCCCCCTCCTGCTGGGACACTGCGGGAGCGGGTCGCACGTCACGTGCGCCCGCTCATTACATATGCACTGCATCCCCCTGTCAATCAGCGACAGGGGGAGCAGTGCATTATACTGTATATATGGGCCCCCTATTGCTGGCACACTCCCCCCTGTTATGAGGCCCCCACCGCTGCTGCTGCTGAAGACATCTTACCCTCCAGGGTCTTCTTGCAGCAGCCAGCGCGTCCGTCCGTCCTCTGTACTCGGCGGTCTCCCGGATCATGTGACCCGTCGCAGCGCATGACGTCATCGCGACTGCGACGGGCCGGTCACATGATCCGGGAGACCGCCGAGTACAGAGGACGGACGGACGCGCTGGCTGCTGCAAGAAGACCCTGGAGGGTAAGATGTCTTCAGCAGCAGCAGCGGTGGGGGCCTCATAACAGGGGGGAGTGTGCCAGCAATAGGGGGCCCATATATACAGTATAATGCACTGCTCCCCCTGTCGCTGATTGACAGGGGGATGCAGTGCATATGTAATGAGCGGGCGCACGTGACGTGCGACCCGCTCCCGCTCCCCCCCCCTCCGCTAGCGGCCTTACATTGGCCCCCCCGGTTGTAAGGCCTTATAATCGGGGGAGGCCTTACATTGGCAGGCCCCCCCTTTACCCCCAGGCGGCCTTACAATCGGGGGGGCCTTACTTTCGGGGAAACACGGTAGTATAATATTATGGTCCTTTAAAAGGACCTGTCGTGTGCAATGTAGCCAGTTTTTGCTCTTTTTTAGTCCCTCTACTCCCTCGAGGGAGTCCAGAATATAGGATCCTGTTTTTTGGCTCCATATTTTAATAAAGATATTCAATAGTAAGGGTCAGTTCAAAGTTGGAAAACTATATTATTACAAGAAATGAAAGGTCTCTCTTTTTTCTACGTTACACTGTTTACTGATATACTATTATTTTTTTTATATTTGGAAGCTATGATTGTCTGATTGCTTATGCTATAAATCACAGTGCATCAGCTCTAAAGTCATGATCTCCGATGAATGCCGGCTCGCAGCTGGTATTCACAGTAGAATTGTAATGCCTGACACAGGGGTAGCCTACTGACCCATGGCTGTCATCACAACCCATTGGTACCCCACAATCATGTCACAGACTTGCTGGTGAGACTAGCGCACCCCTGCCATGTTAGATACCACTGTCAGAGATTGAGAGTGGGATTTAACTGGTTACAGCTGCCTGTGGATCTCTGATGTGCTTTCCGCTGTTAGAGGTGCATGACTTCTGTTTAAATCAGCCAACAAATGCAGGGAAAGACATGGGCTAGGCAAGCAAGTGCGAGCCTGCATCAAAGGCAAGGATGTGGCATATGACGTATATATATATGTCATATCGTGAAGGATTTATGCTAAATTCACACATCTTTGCTTCAGAATCAAAATATGGATTATGATAAACAAACAGGCAGTGGTCTCCTAATCTTCTATATTCTGCAATATTGTGATATTATAGTATATACTAGTGCATCTCAATTAATTAAATTATCATCGAAAAGTTCATTTCAGTAATTCAATACAAAAAGTGAAACGCATATATTATACAGAGTCATTACATAACGAGTGATCTATTTCAAGTGTTTACTTCTGTAAATGTTGATGATTGTGGCTTACAGCTAATGAAAACCTAAAGGTCATTATTTCACAAAGTTAAAGTAGGGAGGATTAAAGGTTGAAAATTGCACTGCTGTGCTCCTCGAGGCATCAAGGGGGAATACAATATTGATTTATCAGTCAATGTGTTTCAGGTCTCCCAGAAACTCCCTGAAACATGGCAATATTACATTGATTTTTTATGGTATTCTAATTCATTGAGACAAACTACTATAGTTAAGTGAAAGTTGAAAGTTGAAGTCCCTTAATGACTAGCAAATAGGGATGGGCGCACATCCCTTTTTTTTCCCTGAGTTCGTTTTCAGGGTTTCTCTGCTAAAGGAAGGAAAGAGTTAATAAAGCTGATATACTTACCAGGTTCGCATTCTTTCTTTCTAGTGTTATTATTATTATTATTATTTATATAGCGCCATTATATTCCATGACGCTTTACATGCTAAAGGGGTCTAGGACAAGTAACATAGTAATAATACAAGTAACAATAAATGTGGACAATTCGGTCGTACAGATACAAGAGGGGAGACACCTGATGCGTCACTCCCGGGCCGCTCCTTATCTTCTGTCCGTATGTCATTGGCAGTTGGAGCCAGTCACATGACCATTCCCCAGAAGACCGAAAGCGACGCTGAGCACACCGGGAATGAATAACGTAGACCCGGTAAGTATATTTACGCTGATTAACAACTCTTTATTTCTGTTAGCAGAGAAACCACAAACATTAACCCAGGGAAAAAAGGGATATTTGCCCATCCCTACTAATAAAATGTAAATAAAAAATAAGTTTAAAAACTAACTAATTAAAAATGTAATCACCCTTTTCGCTGTTAGAAATAATTAAAAACAAAAAATATTTAATAGAGTTGAAGTCTCAGTGCCTGTAGTAGTCCATTCTCTCAAAATACAAAATTAACTATTATTATAAAGAACACAAGGAGAGATAAAAAATCTATAAAGAGCAACTGAAACATCATATCTACTTGAAATGGGTATCAATAAAAACTTGACTCACCACACTTAGGCCCCTTTCACATCAGCGTTTTACGCTGATCGCGGCAGTTGCGGTGAAAAAAACGCAACTGCCGCAATTACTGCATAACGGCCGCACTTGTGGTTCACTTGCGGCAAGCCCCACACAATCTCTATGGGGCTTGCGGTAAGTATGCGGCATGTGCGCCAAGTGCGTTTTTTTCGCGGCCGCATCTGCCGCAAGTGCCGAAACCGCAACTACACCGCACTTGCCGCACCTGCCACAAGCCCCATAGAATTGCATGGGGCTTGCCGCAGGTGAACCGCAAGTGTGGCCGTTATGCGGTAATCGTGGCACTTGCAGTTTTTTCACCGCAACTGCCGCGATCAGCGTAAAATGCTGATGTAAAAGCACCCTAAAACAAGTGCTTATTCCGCGCAATCAAAAGAATAATAAAAAAGGTGATGGGTCCAAAAACTGGCGTCACAAATAAAAACATTTTTTTTGTACAAATCTACGATTCATTTTTTTTCATTGCTTATATAGAAAAATATCAATGGAGGTTTGGGATTACCATAATTGTACTCAACAATCATTTGTCCAGGTAACTTTTTACTGCATGAAAAATGGCATAAAAAAAAAAACTAAAAACTAACTGCAGAATTGCATTGTGCTTCATCATTTCATTTCACTTGAACGCTATCATTCAAAACTAAAAGTCTTCTTGTAAAGAACAATCCATATGAATATGTTGAAGGAAAAAAATATATATGGCTCTTGGAAGATGGAAAAAAATGAAAGTGCAAAAATAAAAAATCCTTATGTCGTTAAAACTTTTCGCTACATGGCATCTCTATGTGCAATAACAGTGGCGTTCATAAACCTTGAAGGACATTGTCTATTCATCCTATACCTCTCCCCATTCAGTTCTATACATATATATTGTATTTTTAAGTGCATTTAGCTTATAATCTTGACTATGTCGGTGGTCACTTCATCAAGGAATCACTTGAATTCCCAGTATACTGCAACTTAAGATGAGAAATCTGCCTTAGGCGGCCGTCACACGCTTCAATCTTGTGAGCGATATTGTTAGCGATCACATGCACGCGCGATCGCTAACAATATCGCTCACATTGCTGGTGAGCTGTCACACAGACAGACTCACCAGCGATGTGGACCAGCGAGATCGCTGGTAACTATGGTACACATCGGGTTACTAGGTGCCACGCGGCACTTAGTAACCCAACGTTTACCATAGATACCATCTCCCAGCATAGGCTCTGACGCTGGGAGATCGTTCATCGTGGTGTCACACACCATGATGAGGCAGATTGATCAAGCGATTATCGCTTGATATGAGCTCCGGCTCACAAATCTGCGATCAAACAATCAAGCGATTTTACATTGTAAAATCGCTTGATTACACGCAGCAACGCACAAACGATATCGCTTAAGCGATCAAAAAGCAGATCGCTTAAGCGATATCATTCAAGAAATTGATGCGTGTGACAGCCGCCATAGTTTTACTCTACAAGTATGTTTCCATGGAAAGAAAAAATATTTTGGTAGCTAACACCTTAACATTGTATACATATCTGTTCAAGAATAGTATTTTTACATATAGTACAGATAAAATCAATTAATCATATTTGAGGTTTTATTAGAAAATATATATCGGAATGTTAATCAAGAAAATATTAAAATATTTCATTTATGTCTTTTCAGAATCAACTCTGCAGACATAACGGGTGACAGAATATATTATAAAATAATGCAATACGTACAGACTACCAGTAGTTGTTTTCATATTGAGAAACATTGCATTTATGATTTTGACCACCAGATGGCACCATGTTAACAAAAAGCAACACTAGCAGCTGTTCAAGTGTCAGCTGCTAAACTGGCAGCTGCTACATATGTACCAGACATTTTCTAGTTTATTGTCATAACTTCATAACAACAATGACCCTTAAACTGGAAATGTCACATAGTAGTGCAGCGCAAAGTCACATTACTGCCTCAGCTGATTTAAAGGGGTTGTTCACTTTTAGAAACTTTTCTTCATTATCCAACATCCACTCCTACATCAACATTGTAATGCACTTACAGATGTGTGTCTCCTTCTCAGTCTTCTGCAGTGCTAATATGTGATCTGAACACCCCTATTGTGATCCGGCTCACCAACCAATTACGTGTCTTTATTTTTCCAGTTTACAGCCCAGCCCCATTGATGGAACATCCTTAGTTTCAGGGTGGTCATATAGCCCTGTCTACAATATATACACAGACCAAGCAGCAGCGCCTTCATCTGTGCATGCAATCTGACAAGTGAGAAACAAGATGGGATGATGTCTCTACTGCAATCATTACCCGCCCATCTTCAACTTTTATCTAATAGTGAGTCCACCTGAAGTCAAGAGGGTATTTTTCCTTCCAAGCTGAGCTACTACGTGTGTTACAGCTGAGAAGTGTGTATTTTGTAGCTAAACTGTGTGTCTTCTAGATGAGCTGTGTTGGTGTAACAGAGTTGTATGTGTACAGTCATCATAGGCCAAATGGCAAATTGAGTGTTGAGGATGGAGAATGATCAATTGCAAAGGAGAATAGAGATATCAACTTGGCCAAAGAGATATGTAAACAAGCAAAAACTGAAGGTTGGCAACAGTATACATGTGCACCTCCAGATTATTTTTATACCATAGATATATATATATATAAATATTTTTCAATTTTTTTTTACACTACATATGTTAAGAAAGGAATCTCATGGAACTTATGTAATGATATGATCATTACAACATGTGTTAGACAGTTCAGTAGCCTCACTGTTCACAAAATAAGGTATCCATATCGGTGACGAAGATAAAGCCTTCTTTCCTCTAGACACTGAGAATTCCTCTTTGTTTCTGTTGCAGGTATAAATGTACATAGATAGGAAAATCTCTGTGCTCTCCATTCTTGTATTTGTACATTGTAATATAATTGCCCCCTAATGGTACCTTTACATGCCGCCACCGAAAGGTAGAAACCGCCAGGCATCGGACACAATTGTTCCTTTTGCCTTCAAAAGACCGCGAAGTGGCGGCGTGTAATTCAGGAAGTTCCTTCCTGTGTCTTTGGATACCTGTGTTTCAGCCGTGCTCAAAAACAAGCAGGCATAATCCCTATGGTGGCGGTGTGTAATAGGGGAACAGGCACGACTTTTGAGTTCCCTGGGGACTCCGCAGCATTTTTATCAAACCACAATTTTTACAGGGTCAGCAACACACTTTAGCAACGGTGGTTACCTATAATGGTACGCCGCTACTGAAAGGTAGAAACCAGCAGGTATCGGAGACAATTGTACCTTTTACCTTCAAAATACCGCGAAGTGGCGGCGTGTAATTCAGGTTGTATCGTCTTGTCTCTTTGGATACCTGTTTCAGCCGTGCTGAAAAACAAGGAGGCATAATCCCTATGGTGGCGGGGTGTAATCGGGGAACAGGCACGACTTTTGAGTTCCCTGGGGCATGCCACAGCGTCATGTATACCACGCCCCATCAGCTATCATTGGTGGGGCTACTGTGTACCCATTGGCTGTCCCTGCACAGGGCGGCATATTTAACGGAGCTGACCAGTCACACTACACCTTTACAATAGCGTCATGTATTAGCCAGCCTTCCTGCGCTGGCTGGCCAATCATGATACTATTGCATTGTCCAATCATCGCACGAGCATCGCGTAATACACAACTCTGGCACGCCTATGTGTTGTCCCTGCTGCCCCAGGTCCGCCCATATTCCCTTCTGGTAGCGGCGTGTAATTCAGGGAAGGTGCTCCACAGAAGGTAACCCGCGGCACCCGCCGGCACTTCCGGGGAACGAAAATACCTTCTGTGCAGCACCTTGTGGCGGCGTGTAATTGCGGCATCAGGCACCGTTAGGAACCGTTGAAAACGCGCGTGTGCACGTGCGGTGTCTGCCTGTTGCTGCCTTCGGTGGGGGGGGTTGGAAAAAAGGGTACCATAAGACTTTCTTTTTTTTCAATAAAAACCCTCTGTCTTGAGAAGTTGTTTTGCTAATGTCAAAAGGGGTGTGTCTCACCTCGGGGGGATCTCTGGGGGTGTTTGGAACCGAAGGGGCACAAAGGATTATTGCCACAGGCCTTCAGCTAGTGTTTTTAAAAATTCAGGATGGGCCCTTTTTTACAGTATGGATGAAACCCAAATAAAATGGGGAAAAGGTTTGGGGATATCAACTGTCTGTTTTTTGGCCATTTGGGAATGAAAAGGGGAAAAAATTTTTCCAAAATGGGTGGGGGGAACATGCCCCGGGCCCTTTTGAAAGTCGGGCCATTTTTTGATCCAACTTTTTTTTTTTCAATGGGAAGAGGGCATGTTGGGACAACCCAAAATTATTTAGAATTTCCCTAAAAAACACAAAGGTGTGCTTGGGTTTTAAAATAACTTTTTTTTTCATGAGGGTTTTTTACAAGTTTATGGGCCCCTTTTAAAAAGGGGTTCAAAGTGCTCCCATTGTGTTGGGTTGTCAATGCAACCCCTTTTTCTTCCACTGATAGCAAACCGCAGAAAAAAGGGTAGCACAGGCTTCCCGAATCCGTTGTTTCAAATCCTGCACATCTCGTATTTTCCCCGCATAGACAATTGTTTCAGATGAGTGATGATGCCGTGCTAGAAATTTTTTCTGTGGTGTTGCTATCAGTGTG